>LR749559.1:3060668-3124810 GCA_902729485.2 Mus minutoides | reverse complement strand
GCCTCCTGGGAAGGCTGCCTCTGGGCTGCAGCGGGCCCAAGGCCTACTTGAGTGGAGCCGGATTAAGATGGCGGTGCGGATGATGCAGAGAGTACAGGCGGTTCACCTTGAATCTGATGCTTTCCTGGTTTGTCTCGATCATGCTCTGAGCACAGAGAAGGAGGAGGTGATGGGTCTGTGTATAGGGCAGTTGAATGATCACGGGAGGAGTGACTCCGGGCTTGCATACGCTGGAGCTGAGATGGGCACAGTTGCGAAAAAGATGGAGGCCGTCAGAATTGTCCACATTCATTCTGTTATTATCTTGCTACGTTCTGACAAGACAAAGGACCGGGTAGAAATATCTCCGGAGCAACTGTCTGCAGCCTCGATAGAGGCAGAAAGGTTAGCGGAGCAAACAGGTCGTCCCATGAGAGTTGTGGGCTGGTACCATTCCCACCCTCACATAACCGTTTGGCCTTCTCATGTCGACGTCCGTACACAAGCCATGTACCAGATGATGGATCAGAGCTTTGTGGGACTGATCTTTGCTTGTTTCATAGAAGACAAACCCACAAAGATTGGCCGTGTACTCTATACTTGCTTCCAGTCTGTACAAGCATCGAAGAGTTCAGAGTATGAGAGACTTGAAATCCCAATCCATATTGTGCCTCGTACTACCATTGGGACAGTTTGCCTCAGGTCAGCCGTAGAGCTGCCAGGGATCCTGTGTCAGGAAGAACAAGAGGCATATAGGAGGATTCACGGCCTTACACATCTGGACTCAGTAACCAAGATCCATAATGGCTCTGTATTCACCAAGCATCTGTGCAGTCAGATGTCCGCGGTCTGTGGGCCTCTCCTACAGTGGTTGGAGGACAGACTGGAGCAAAACCAGCAGCGTTTGCAGGAGTTAGAACAAGAAAAGGAAGACCTTATGGAAGAGCTGTCTTCCCTAGAATAAAGCAGGAGAACAAAAATGGACGCATGTAAATACTGGGCATACGATTTATAAACTAATTCATTTCAACCTTTTTTGACAAAGTACAAAGGTTATCCAAGGAAGGGAGGACATGGACGTGGGCTAACTGAACCTCTACAAGTCAACAAAATAAATTCTAACAGTACCTCAAAATGTTTCATGGATTTAAAGCAAGATGGGAAACCTAGGGGGGAAATTCATATTAGAAAAATCTTCAGGAGACAGCTTTGGTTTTTAAGTTTTTAAGTTAGCTTGAAAGTTGTTTAAACTTTAGCCCAAATGCCTAATCCAGAAGAAAACAGTAGATATACTGGACTTTACCAAAATTAAAACAAGTTTAGTTTGTTTAAAAAAAGAAAAAGAAAGAAAAGTAATAACATAAGAATTTACTTTTATAATTACCATGGATAATATATGATCAATATTCAAAAATAAAAAAATCAAATAGGAAATAAATAAATAGGCATTTTCAACAAAGATGTATAGATGGCAGGTATGTGGTAAAAATATGTAGAACTTCTTTTTTTTTCCAACTTTTATTAGATATTTTCTTCATTTACATTTCAAGTGTTATCCAGAAAGTTCCCTATACCCTCCCCGCTCCCGGCCCTGCTCCCCTACCCACCCGCTCCCACTTCTTGGCCCTGGCGTTCCCCTGTATTGGGGCATATAAAGTCTGCATGACCAAGGGGCCTCTCTTCCCACTGATGGCCAACTAGGCCACCCTCTTCTATATATGCAGCTAGAGACATGAGCTCAGGGGGTACTAGTTAGTTCATGTTATTCTTCCACCTATAGGGTTGAAGACCCCTTCAGCTCCTTGGGTACTTTCTCTAGCTCCTTCCTTGGGAACCCTGTGTTCCATCTAATAGCTGACTGTGAGCTTCCACCTCCATGTTTGCCAGGCATTGGTATAGTTTCCTCCGAGACAGTATGTGGTAAAAATATGTAGAACTTCTTAAGTCACTGAGGATTTCAAATTAAAACTAGAATTCGACGTGGTATGTACTTGACAATATTGCTAAAGAGATAATAGTGAAAATACTAAATACTGTTATGGATACAAACTGTATTTCTCTTATAGCAATTACAGGGATGTGAAATATAAGTACTCTATAGAAAAATTTGGAAATCTTGGCTAAAGTTAAATACGACCCAACAGTTGTCCCATCATGGCATTTATGAGATTTTTGATAGCAGCTTTATTTGAGATAGCCTCAGATTACAAACAATCCAAATATTCCAGAATGGGTAAATAAACCATCTCTACCCTAGAATATTACGCTGTGATAAAAAGGTACAGACCACTCATATATGCAACTTAAATGAGCTTTGGGAGATAGTATAAAGTGTGTGTGATAATCTCAAACGTTACTTGCTTAATGGTTGCATTTTGATAGCATTGTTGAAATGTCAGAACGTTGGAGAGAAATAACAGAGAAATGATTTCCAGGGTTCAGGATTGTATAGTGTTTAGTATCTGTGTTACTGTTATGCATTACATTATGGAATAAGAGTTCATTTTGGGCTGAAGTAGTTTTATAACTTGCTTCTACTGTTTGCTACATAAAACTGTTCCTGTGTTAATATATTATACATTTTTTTACACAAAAACTAATTCATTTAAGATCTAGTGGCAGCGAATAATGCACCACCATCATAATGTTGGCTATGAAGTTCTACAGTTGTGGGAGATCTAGGAGAAACTTAGTAAAGGGGTCTTGGGGTTTTTGTACTTTCTTATAATTTCTGGTAAGTCTATAATTACTGCAAAAATTTAAAATATATATACACAACTTTTTAAAAGAAAAAAAGAAGAGTGCCAGGATAGTGTTTTAGTGCCTACAGCCTCTGAAAGCTTATACCCTGCTTCAGTCTCCTTCTGTTGGTCTTTACAGCACATGCTGACACAGGCAGGCTTCAGACAGCAAACAGGATTCATTTACCTTTGCTTAGATTCCCCTGAAATGATTCATGAGATGAACCGCTGCTGAGAATAACAACCATCTAGAGCATCCCCAGGCAAACCAGCTCATTCTGGCAGAAAGTGAAAGTGAGATGGCTTAAAAATCTTAAGAAAACTCTCACTCCAGACACAGGATAGTGTGAAAATATACATTGTAAGAGACTGTATCTGTTGAGTGTGCAATCTGTCACTCAGCATTTTTTTTAAAGCTATGTAAGAGGAGCCCCGCATCACTCGGTATTGCCAGATAGCAGCCTTCCACATGCGACAGTCAGGGACAAGAGTGTGAACTTAGTAACATAATTTGCCAGGTTTGTATACAAATTGTTCTGGGAACTAACAAGCCTACGGAACCCAAACATTCAGTTTCATTTCTTGTTATGCTTTCTGGATTCTGTGCAGCAGACACGCAGATAACCCTGTGTGTAGTAGTAGCCTTTGGATAATTTCTACAGGAATTCAAAGGTATCTCAAAGAATCACACCATGGTCACGTGGGAACATGGAAACTGCTGTAGCACAGTGGTTCACAACCTTGTGAATGCTGAGACCCTGTAATATACATAGTTCCTCATATTGTGTTGCCCCCAACCATAAAATTATTTTCATTGCTACTTCATACATGTAAGTTTGCTACTGTTCTGACTCATAATGTTTGGACCATAATCATCTGAAGTTTTATGGTCTCAGGCAACCCCTGTGTAAGGGTTTCCTTAACCACCACCCCAAAAAGGGCTATAGCAGCTCTGGGTGAGACACCTGTGTTTGGAATCCTGGCTCCACAAAGCAAATATATGTTTGTTCTTGTCCTGTATACTCTGGACACATCAGAACATTTCATAACTTACATACTTAGATAATAGTTTTATTGGCCTGACTACATTTTTCATTTATTATTTTTCTTTTAGATGCATGTTGTATTCTAATGAGAGAAAGAAAGTCTGTGTATTTGGGTGGATAAGGAAGTTGGGAGGGTCTGGGAGGAGTTGAGGAAGGGAAATTGTAATCAGAATATATTATATGAAAAAAATCTGTCTTCAATTAAAAATAATTTTTTAAAATGCCTTATCAGATTATAGATGCTTACCTCCAAACATGAAATCCTGAGTTCAATACCCAGGGCTCACATGATACAAATAATCAACTACTGCACATTGTCCTCTACCCTCTGTGTACATATACTATGGCATGTGTGCACACACACACATACACACATGTAACTACATACATATATATGTTTTCAAATAAGTAATTTGGAGATAATGGACCTCTTTACTTCAAAGTTATTATAAAGAATATAGAAATACATATGTAGTACAGTTAGAATATTGCTTGTGCATGGCAAGAGATTTTTGTTTATATATTGTTTATTGGACTAAGACCTGTATGGAATCAGACCCTCATCCTTCCTTAGACCTGCTATGACTGTGACCATACAGCATCTACATAGACCTTTCCCACGATCAGAGCCTGTGAAAGGGAAGCTTGATGGAGAAGGTGCTACTCATGGATTTGGTCTTGGCTATGTCTCCTGATCACCAACTACAGGTCTATTATCTTTCTTTACAGAAAGCAGAGTTAAGAGGAAAACAAGGAAAGGGGGAAAGTACAGCAAATACAGGCACCTTGAACACATTGAGGCAGTTGTACATAAACCAGAAAATGACCCTTTCTTAACAGAGGACCTTATCCCTTTTTTGTATGTTGTACAGAAACTCATGTCAATGTTTTCCAGTATTTTTTGATCTGTTAATTTCACCCTTTTATTGTATCGGTCACCAGAAACCAGCTGCCAGCCACCATAACATATCCCTGTCGTGTCTTGCTCCCCGCTCCCTTACATCTCCCAAGAAAATGTATTTGTCTGAATTTCGGAGAAGATGCACCTTGAGGCTGATGCTCGAGCACCTTCAAACTGATGGGAGAGGTTGCTATGCTGCTAAGCTTCACGCTCTGCCTAAGCATCCTCAAGCAAGGGAAGAATTTAAATTAAAATGGCAGCAGGAGTTCAATATTTTTCCAAGTTCTTTCCCAATGAATGTGATCATAGTNGGGGGGGGGGGGGGGTTCCCTGCCTTTGACACTAGTGGTAGGGTTAGAGTGGCCTTTATGGACAAGAGATTGGCAGCCCAGCTCTCCTTGGCCAGGTCCAATTCAATGGAAGAAGTATTGGGTTATGTCTGTCAGCAACTGGTACTTGCTGAACATCATATAAAGAAAGGGTAGGGTCTCCTTACTGAACCTAGGGGTTGAAATAGGGCCAAGAAGGATACATGTGGCAGCTACATTGGCTTTATACCTGCTCTGTGAAAGATGGAGGACACTCATGAAGTAAAAATCCCAGAATTCTTCCCTCTTTCTCCATACAAAACCACCCATTTCCTCATGGCTCCTGGACTATTTTTAATGATTATGGCAAAAATAACTTACAGTTTGGGGGTCTTAGGTCTTATAATACGTTCTTTGGTAATATTTTTGATACTTCATCTTTTTGTTTGGTCTTGGATTTTTGTGTACTTTTATTACAAATTGCAATACTTAAACAGAGGTGGAAGTGGTGGTTTCTATTGAAATCATGCAGTATAATAAAGTATCTCATTATTTAATCTGAGAAATACATACAAAGTTTTAGATCTAGAGCTAGATATAACTAAAGTCCTTAAAAGAATAAAAATGAGGGTCTAGGAGGTTGTCATAACAACAGAGATCCTGATTTCCTGTATGTTACACCACAAAAATTAACCTTTATGAGACTTTACTATTTTGTCTACACTGTATTTCAGCCAATGGCCATTTTGTATATTCTTTTGCTGAAATTTTTGCCTTGCTGTTTTTCCTTAAGATTTAGTTTGTGTTTGAATGTGTTTTCAGTTCAGCCTTAGGATGCTAAACTCACATTGTTGCCCTCATAAGAACAAACCATTTTAACACATCATTTTTATACTTTAATTGAGATTTATACCATATTAAGAACACATAGAATGTAAAAATTCTACCAGAAATTTGACATTGACTCAATCTTTCCAACTTCTTTAATATGAAAGCCCTTTATTTACAAACAATGCACAATCTGTGTAATGTCTCATCATGTAAATTTAGCAACTAAAGTTCCCTTATGCTTTCAAGTTTGAAGCTTTTCTTGTTTTTTTGGTTTTTTTGTTTGTTTGTTTGTTTGTTTGTTTGTTTGTTTTTCAAGACAGGGTTTCTCCATGTATCCCTGGCTGTCCTGGAACTCACTCTGTAGACCAGGCTGGCCTCGAACTCAGAAATCCGCCTGCCTCTGCCTCCCAAGTGCTAGGATTAAAGGCATGCACCACCACTGCCCAGCCAAGTTTAAAGCTTTTTAAGACAAGGTTAATACTATTATTTTATAAATTGCCACAATTATTTGACTCTGATAGGTAATTTCTGATATTAAAGTTCCTATAAATGTCTTTATATGAGAATGTATATCAGTAATTAATTCTTTATCAGTGATTCCTAGAATAAGGATAAACTCTTTCACCTAATTTGATATAATCTACTATTTTGGGTCTATAGAGCATGTTCCAGTTCTACCGTTCCGCACAATTACCCAGTTTCTTGTATGCTGACCTTTGCTATTGGTATTTTGCCAAAAATGCTAGGTAAATATGTCCTTGTTAACTTTCAGTTTTTTATTATATAGAAGGAATTGATCAGGTTATCTTTTCTTATCTTTGAGCAAAGACTTTATGTTCATATCCAATAATAGTTTTTTTCAGTATGCTAAAATTTTGTTCTCCCAAGCTAAGTGACTATGCATATAAAGTTATGCAATCTGTTTCCTGTTATTTAGATAGCATGTGTTTCTCATTCACATTTAAAAGAAAATCATAAATACACAGTACTGGGTACTTAAATGGTATTGTAATATTTGGTTAACAGAAGAGACCTAGATCAGGAGCTGCCCATGTAGGACATGTGGCTTACGTAGAAGAGACACATGACTGTTTATATATATATATGAAAATAATTTTCATACATTATTGCCTCATCTCCTCCCAGATGATACCAACCTCCTCCTGTACCCAGCTCCATGCCTTCTTTCTCTCCTTTTTTAGAAAACAAAAACAAAACAAACAAAAAATACAGTCAAATAAAAAGAAGACCAAGAAAACAAACAAACTAAGTCAAACAGGAAGGGAGGGAGGAAGGGACAGAGACAAAGAGACAGAGAAAGAGAGAGAGAGAACATATACACAACAGACACATAAACAAAACCCAATTAGTGATGATTGTGAAGAGACCAGAATTGTTAAGGTGAAATCTTCTGGCAATTATTTCCTTAAAGCCAATGCACAGAAGTTCCAGAGATGACATAGATTGTCTCCAAATTAAAACTCTTTTTGAAGGTGTGAAGGGGTCATGAAGAGCAGCTGAGGGCTGCATTGTGAGAAGCCAGAAGTTAAGGTTTAACCTCAGTAGGAGTGGAAAGCCCAGGGTTGAAGAGTCCATTGAGAGAAGTTGGGGCAGGGCACCATGGAGAGCACCCAAGAATGGCTCTTGGCAACACTGCAGCCCACTTACAGTAGGAGACGTGAGGATTTTGCAGACAGCAGCAGAGCTGGCTGCAGCCCTGATACCCACTGAGTGCTGAGACCCACTGAGTGCAGTGGCAGACCCTTTGGAACCTAAAAGATTGTGAGGGAATGACAGACACTGAACACTGAGTTATTTGTACTGTTAGAGTTCATTTTTCATGGTCTAGCTCGTGACTCTGCCTTGGTTCATTCCTCTTGGAATAAGAAAGTATTAAACTTATTTTGATTTTGTAGGAGGTCATATTTGAGAGGTTAGGGGTTTTTTTTAAAGAGACTTTGGATTCTTAAATCGACTTTGGATCTTAAAGAAATTAAAGTTGTAAAATATTCAAATTTGTAAAACCTGGGAGTTTAAGTTCTGAACATGTTTTATATTGGGATGATTACTATTGTGATTTTTGAGGGGTAAACAAAAAATAAAAAGTTATTGTTAGCTGGTATTGTATTGACTCTAGCTTGTGTCAAGCTGACAAAGGGTCAATTGTCCCAGCTAGTTTTCATGTCCACTTGACACAAGCTAGAGCCATCTGAAAGCAGGAAACCTCAATTAAGAGATGCCTCCATCAGCTCCAGCTGTAGGTAAGCTATAGGGCACTTCCTGTTAGTGATTAATGTGGGAGGGCTTAGCCCTTTGTAGGTGGGGACACCCCTGGGCTGATAGTCCTGGATGCTCTAAGACAGCAAGCTAATCAAGCCAGGAAGAACAAGCCAGTAAACAGTACTCCTCCATGGCCTCTGCATCACTTCCTGCCTCCGGGTTCCTGCCCTTTTGGAGTTCCTGCCCTGACTTCCTTCAGTGATGTACTCTAATATGGAAGCATAAATAAAATAAACCCTTTCCTCACCAGGTCAACTTCTGGTTGTAGTTTGATCACAGCAGTAGTCACCCCAAGTAAGAGAGCACGTTTATTTCTTCCCACTTTATAAGCATCAAATTGAGAAGTCATATAGGTTCCAAACTTCATTTAGCTGGAGAATAAGATGGAAATTACTGTCTTCAAAGTTCCAAGCCAAAATGTTTTCATTTACAACCTTAAAATTAATTAGGTCTTGTTTTCCAGTTCAAAGGTAAATAAGCATTTTAAATGATTGAATGAGTGGATATAATAAAAATAATTCAATAAGATAATGAAGCTAGGTGAATTTAAATAATTAAGCAGACAAGGCCTGTTTCATTATCAGCGTCATGATATATGGAATCAATTATGCCAAATTTATAGTTAACCTAAAAATAACACCTAGCAGAAGAGGTAAATTATTGATCAGTGTATCACCTCCAGTAAAGGTCAAAAAAATGACTAGGGATAAAACTTATCCTTGATCAGAGATTCAAGAAACACTTGCTGTATAATGTTGATTGTGTTCTAGGCTTCCAGTATTATGCTATTATAGACTGTTATTTTAAAAGTCACTAACAGTTTGAATGGATGCGATCACTTAGCAGCATCTCCAACAGTAATATCCATAATTTGTGGGGTTTTTTTTCCTTTTATAATAATACAAGATGCTTATAGTATAGAACATGGCCGTCATCAACAATCTTGTTCTACACACTCTGGGAAGATATCATTAAAGATTAAATTTACCCAGGAAAACTGGGCTCGTACACCTAGCTAATAGGTTTGAGGGCTTACATGGTATTGTCGGGAGAGAATCCTAGTGACTACATTTGGTCTCAGCCTTCCCGGAAGGAGCTCTCCACTCTCTGTGGTTCCATAAATATTTCATGAGCCAACATAAAGTAATATGCTAATGACAGCCTGCTTACCCCGTGAGCAGGTGCGGTGTGGGCAGCGTGTTTTCATCCTGCGTACACCTGTAAGATGGGGTCAGGCATGGCGTTCTGAATTCGCTTTCTCTTTGTTTCCCCCATCACAGTTCCGCTTGAACCAAAAATGGTGAGTGCCAGTCGTCCTGAGGCCCTGGCTGCCCCTGTCACCACTGTTGCGACCCTTGTCCCACACAATGCCACTGAGCCAGCCAGTCCTGGGGAAGGGAAGGAAGATGCCTTTTCCAAGCTGAAGCAGAAGTTTATGAATGAACTGCATAAAATTCCATGTGAGTATACTACCTTTTCTTGAACAGAAAGAAAAGACTGGACAGTCGTTAAAATCATTGAAAATCAGCTGATTTTGTATGGTAGTACTCCAGTGACAAGTGATTTTGGAAATGGAATATGACTTTTTTCTTTATCTGTGTTTTATAAATAATAGCACAGATGATAGTGAAATTATACCTGTTGGGTTTTAATGTAGGTTGGTCCTTCATTTTCTGTTTCTTTGATAACAGTAATGCCTATAGGTTGTTTTATATGAAGTTTAGATTGAAATTGATGGAATTGTTATATAGGAAAGACTAAATTAGCTGATATCCTCCCACTATTATAAGTTTGATTTTCTTTCCTTTGTTAATATTTTTAAAAACCTGTCTTTCTTTCATTGATTTGCTAATATTTCAAGAGCTTTCACCTACTTTTAATTTTTTGTCAATGGAAAACATGAAACCAATGGCTAGGCTTATTAGAGTAAATGTAACACTAAGTCTAACCAGTGGGATTTAGCTTTTCAAATTTTCTTTGTATATTTACAGATATATTTACTGTGTATAATGACAGTATTTTCAGCTATACATACTGTATATTAACCTACTAAGTGTCATGTGGACACTACCTCACATAGAACCTTTTTTTTTTTTTTTACTGACAACATCCAACATTCACTGGCTTAGCTCAACACTACTACAGCCCGTGTTGTGCAATAAGTCTCTTGAATTTACTTTCTTCTCTAAACCAAACTTTTTATCCTTTGGCCGTTTCACTCAGCTGCTCTTCAAGCCCCTCGCCCCGGGTCCTTTGACCTTCACATGTGCTCTGTGGCATATGTGAGCATGCATGTATGCATGTGTGCACACACATGCACACACAATGTTTACACACACAGTCAAAATAATAAATAAAATATACAATGTAGGTGAGTGTGGAATGTTTTCTTTCTAAGTATTGGCAAAGGATTTTTTTTCTTGGTTTATCTTTGAGATAGTGCATCTAGATAATACTGATCTTTGCACATTAAAGTTGGGTCATCTAACTACTGAGTTCATTCATTACTTCTAAAAGTTTGGGAATGACTCTCTGGGTCTCTATATAATCATATCATGTGCAAACAGGAAAATCTTTTTTTTTTTGCCAACTTTGTGTGTCTTTTATTTCTCTTTCTTGCCCTATTGTTCTGGCTGAGGCCTGCCATAGTAAGTTTCATGGTTGTGCATCTTTGCTTTCTGCATTATAGAGGAAATTTTTAAAATATTAACTCTGGGGCTATTATGTACACCTTTTATCATATTGAAGTATAATTCTTGTATACTATACTAGCTGGTTTTGTGTCAACTTGACACAAGCTGGAGTTATCACAGAGAAAGGAGCTTCAGTTGAGGAAATGCCTCCATGAGATCCAACTGTAAGGCATTTTCTCAATTAGTGATCAAGGGGGAAAGACCCCTTGTGGGTGGGACCATCTATGGGCTTGTAGTCTTGGGTTCTATAAGAGAGCAGGCTGAGCAAGCCAGGGGAAGCAAGCCAGTAAGTAACATCCTTCCATGGCCTCTGCATCAGCTCCTGCTTCCTAACCTGCTTGAGTTCCAGTCCCGACTTCCTTTGGTGATGAACAGAGGTGTGGAAGTGTAAGCTGAATAAACCCTTTCCTTCCCAACTTACTTCTTGGTCACGATGTTTGTGCAAGAATAGAATCCCTTACTAAGACATATACCTAATTTGTTGAGTATTTTTAAGAATATTCAATTATTTTCAAATTCTTTTTCTTTTAAAATGATCACATTGCTTTACCCTGTATCCTATTAATGTGAGCTATCATATATATTAATTTACAAAAATTGAACTGTCCTTCCTTTCCTGAAATTAATCAAGCCCACATGGTTAGTAGCCTTTTTACATGCTCTTGAACTCAGTTGTTCAGGAAAAGCCCTGGACACAATAACCAGGAATAGTGATTGACATCTAGTAGCATTTTATTCAATTTTTTGGTGGCCTTGGCTTTTGTATGAGCATGATGCTGGCCTCTTAAAATTGGTTTAAAAGTATTCCCTTAGTTGGAACAAGACTGGCAAAAGTTGAATTTCTATGTAGCATAATATATTGGGGCCTGAGGATAACTTGGATGAACCCAATCCAAGGAGAGAAGATAAACAAGCTATTGGAATATTCCAGATGAAAGATAACATTATGAAAATGTATCTGTAAGATCTTCTCACGCTGTGAAGACTAGAAGTGTGGTCATATGTCCACACTGTTCACAGACCCGGCTTCCTCTGAAGCCTGCTCTAACAGAGTTGTTGGTAATTACTATTCTCAGCAGGAGGCCCCATTGGAGAAGAAATGGAAGGAGAGAGATGGCTCAGAAGCTCAAGCCCTAGAGCAAGAACAAGATCACAGTTCCTCTTTTGCTCTATTACCTAGCTAATGGACTGGTATAAAAGCCAGAATGCTCTTTATAGAACTTGGAAGTTGGAAATTCTAGAGGTTAAACATATGCATGCATTAGAGATTTAAACTCAGGCTTGAAGACTATTTTATCAAAATAGTCGCCATAAGAGAAACATGTCATAAGCTATCAGAGAAAACAGTGAAAGAAACGGTGAGACACATGTCCTGCCTCATGTGTAGCTGTCTCTTCTGGAAGAGTCACGAGTATGAGGCACATAGTAAGCCTGATAATCATCAAACTGAAATGTTCTCCCAGTTAGCACTGCAACTCATGTCCTCTTCTCTTTCATGTTCATACAATGCCATCCTCCTACTTAGGGTCCAGGCAAGCACAGTATTTACAATCCATGTAACTCACTCATCCATTGGTGCCAGCATGCCCTGGTCCTCAGTCTTGCTCCTTTTCTCACCATATTATTTAGTGCCATCTACAATAATGTATGTAGATGTATTACTTACTACATGGTTTTTAATTACTCTGAATCGTTCCAAAGTAATAAAAGTTCTGCATGGGAAGTAAGTTACACATGTTTTGTGAGTAGTCACATTGTTCATGATGAAGGATACACAGAAGACTCATATATATTTGACCAAGAAATGAATGAGCAAAGATTAATCCAACTTCTACCCTACACACTCCCTCTTAGATTCTGTAGCCTTAAGGTACTAACAAATTAATGCAAGGATTTTGCATTATATATGTTAAAATTCCATTTTTTATTCTTACCAATGCTGTTCACTTTTACAAAGCAAACTATTTCCATCTTCATGATGCCCTCTGCTTCTTTCTCACAAAGTTTCAGACATTACATTTTGTTTTCTTGTTCATGTGTAGAAAAATAATCAACTGCAAAAGATTGCATATGAAACCCCTTGCTTGGTCCACCTTAGCTGGCTTTTCTTTCTTCTTCCCAAGCTATTCCCCAGTCTATATCCCCAGTCTATATTCCCCAGTCTATATCTAATGATAGCAGATAGCCATGTCCTCCTCCAAAGAGCTTTGCTTTTAACCTGTCACCCACAAGGCTAGAAACAAGAGGATCTCCTAAGTATTATGTTGCTTGTGTTTTCCTTGCTATTATAAGATGAAACAAGTAAATATCTAAAATATTTTTAAAGTAAATAGGTTTTAGAAAAATCATATTTTTCATACAGTCATACAGCTTTTTTAATAACATCTAGCA
Organism: Mus minutoides; assembly: GCA_902729485.2. Taxonomy (NCBI): domain Eukaryota; kingdom Metazoa; phylum Chordata; class Mammalia; order Rodentia; family Muridae; genus Mus; species Mus minutoides. The sequence continues at coordinate 3,111,640 of LR749559.1, read as the reverse complement.
GTAAATAATCTACATTTTCCTTTTAATCCACTGAAACTTTTACTGCCTGTGTAATTGAAATTTCTAATGGGATTTTTTTTTCAGATAGGAAGCAACAATAAGCAAAGTAAAATATGTCTCTAAACTCAAATTCCTTCAGGGGCATATGCTATATAAAATTTATCACTTTTGACTTGACATAACACAATAAGATGCTAATGACAGGTAACAAATTAGAATATTAATCGATTTTGGTCTCTGAACTAAGTCTTGGCTATCTGGCAGATGTGGTTTTTGCAAAATTGATAGCAAACAGCTTTAGTCTGTCACTTGAAATTCCCATTTGGAAGAAGAGAGGTGTCACAATAGCAAGGAGTGTGCGTGTCATTAGTTAGGTAATCTACACAGTCCAGTGTGAAGCATATTCAAACCAAATTGCCTGATGATATCATCCACAACACCATGGGGCTTACATGTAAAAGGAGAGAGGGAGAGAGGAGAAGGAAATGGTAAATTCTCTGAGCATTTTTATCTTTCAATTCATTCTGCATACTCTTATCTAAATGAAGCAGACAAGGATTTCCAGAATGCATCTTTATTTTGCAACTTTGATTTTACTGTGACTAAGGCCATGGTTGGTTTGTAAAGCGTGAACTCATGTCATCCAAATAGCTACGATTAAGGTTTTGATATTCATAAGCTTCTTGAAGTAGAGTGCACCTTTCCTTATGTACAGCAAAATAAGCAAATCCTCACTCTCAGTCCAGAATAGGAGGAAGAGGTCTAAGGATAGCTGTGCTATTGATGCAGAAATGTCTGGGGCTAAACACTTTGATTCAGAAATAGACACAATTTATGGGCACAGGCTGCTTGAATCCAATCCTATATCTCCAGCACCGTGTCTGTGTGACCTTGGGCAGATTAATTGTTTATGCATCCATTCCCTCCTGTTACCAAGATAGGATCTCCTGTCACTAGGTTGGTAGGTAAAAGCATTGGCGTGTACAAAGTATAGCAGGGTGTCTAGCACAAAGAAACCACACTTGAAATGTTAGCTATTATTAAATTCACAGTCTTTTTTTTTTTTTTAACAAGTTTCCATTTCTATTTTAGAAAAGCCCTCTATTTAGGTCAGTCACCCAAACAGAGAAGATTCTGAAAACTTTGCAGCTGAATATATGTGCATATATGCGCACTGTATTCTTTAAGCCCAGTTCTCTGGTACCTGTTCCAGGGAAGATGATGGAGGGGCTTCCTTGGCCCCTCATCTAACCTTCTTACTTTTCTGTTTACCTTGCTTTTTCAAAGCCCTGCACTTAGCCTACATCACATATCAGGAAAGACTTGGCAAAGTTGTATCTGTCATGGGTGCTAAAGGAACGCCAAGTTGCTTGTTCCATTGTCTAAACTAGTCTGAGATTACCCTGGTCAAACTACCTTTCTATCATCTACCTTCATATCTCCACCAGAGCTTAAATATAACTAACCTGGACCCTGCCTTCTCTTCAGACCCCTTGGCAACCCAGGGCCTTCTGTTCTGATTTCCATCTCCGAGCACTGCTAAAATTATCTTCTTTAAACTTGCTGTGTACATCTTCATACTGAGAGGGTGTACTGGCTAGTTTTGTGTCAACTTGACACAGCTGGGGTTATCACAGAGAAAGGAGCTTCAGTTGGGGAAGTACCTCCATGAGATCTAGCTGTGGGGCATTTTCTCAATTAGTGATCAAGGCGGAAAGGCCCCTTGTGGGTGGGACCATCTCTGGGCTGGCAGTCTTGGGTTCTATAAGAGAGCAGGCTGAGCAAGCCAAGGGAAGGAAACCAGTAAGGAACATCCCTCCATGGACTCTGCATCAGCTCCTGCTTTCTGACCTGCTTGAGTTCAGTCCTGACTTCCTTCAGTGATGAACAGCAATGTGGAAGTGTAAGACGAATAAACCCTTTCCTCCCCAACTGCTTCTTGGTCATACATAATGTTTTGTCCAGGAATAGAAACCATGACTAAAACAGAGGGTTATTGTGGAGTTTCATGAAGTCAGCCATGTCGGCCCATTATTACTTACCAATGTATTAAGTAACTTAATACATTACTTAATAATGTCTTAAGTAGTAATACATTATTACTTCAACCTCAGTAGTCTGACAACTTCTGGCTCCCCTTCCCATGCTTCTCAGCCTTCTCCCCACTCCTTATTCTATACAGGCTGATCAAGTTCTTCATCACCATTCATTTCTCAAAGTGAAGCCCGATTTTCCTGGTGTCACCTTGATCGCACCTCTCACTCTACATTCAATTCTTATTCTACATACCTGCTATGGGAATTCTGACTCAAATAAGGACTCTTATTGTGATCCTGACCACAATGAGCTCTGTAGCCACCAATTATCTGCTTGAATTTAAGCCCATGAACACTTACCCTGAAATCTCTCTCAAAGCCAGCTAGTGCTTCCCTAGTGATGTTATCTCTTGCTGGGCTCCCCCTGGCCCTGATATATTAGTTTATCATTGAATACCCAGCTAACTTGTCCCCATCAGGATGAGAAGTCCCTCGTTTTAAAGGCAGAGCTGCTATGTGAGGCTTCCTCTCTCTAAAGCTCTTCATTCGAATCTCTCACCTGTACTGGTTATCTACAGGGCCTTCTGCTCGCTTTCCCAGTGGCAGGTTAATTTCCAAGGCCCTGGTGTAGTTACTCACACATCTTTGTTTGTCCTGTTCATGTAAAGTGGGCCTGACAAAGATGGAGTGTAATTTGTATTTGTGCAGTACTGTACTGAGGTTAGGACCAGGAAAAATCTCTTTCTCAAAAAAACAAGTGGCATGGAGTTTTGCTCAAGACAAAACCCATTTATGCTAGAAGGAACTGTGTAGATGTCATGTTTCAAAACTTTATACTATGAAAAGTAGTATGATATTTATCCCACATTTGAAGAAACTGAACCCTAAAAATAAACTTTGAACCTTTTACCACAAGGGTCCTTTACAAATGAAATATTATATGAACACTGAAAAGGGAAATATGATGAAGGAAGATTGATGTGCTATTACCGTCTTCCTGCTGATGTGACATCAGCCAGAGACAGCTAACTGTAGGAACACTGAACAGGGTGACTTTAAACTTATCAGTAACTAAACAGCTAGCAACGATGCAGTGAGTATCATATAAGGATGCGTGCATCTGTCAAGAAAAGTGTAGCTGGATAACTTTGTTTTCCTTCCTGTGGCTGAAAAAATGAAGATAATGACATTGCCCTATGTCAGTGTCATGATTGTTAATGTCAAGAAAGTCGATGGCAAGAAACAGATGAAGAGACCCTTAGGGACACAGTGATCCATGGCCGGTGAAGAACAGGAATTATTCTTCTGAGCACTTGGCATGCCTATGTGTGTCGTGCATTATCTGAATCACCAATAAGCTTGTGAAAACTGCCAAATAAGAACAATTACTATTCCCATTGCATGAATAAGAACTTAGAGGCTTTTGTAGGAAAGAGGGTTGTCCAAAGGGTAATTCAAGCTGGAGAGTATAGGGGTGGCAGTGTTTGTTGGGAGACATTTCCAGTTTGATGATTTGGCCGCATGAGAAAGTCACAGATGCTTCACATCCCATCCACTGTTGCTTAGTACAGCAAAAGAGTGATAGACTGGGCACCTGCTCAGAGACAGTCCTATCGTGATTTCTATTGTAGATGATTGAAGACCTGGAATGTGATTTTAATATAATCCCTGCTCTTCCTGCATCAGCCAGTGTGATAAGTGAATAGGTATTTACTTTGGTTCTGTAGGTTTTTTTTAAATGGTCTTTTTACTCAGATACGTAGCCATGCTATTCAAAAATAACACACTCTGTATATGAATGAGCTCCATGAGTCAGCTTCCCCTGTCTGTTGACTCAGTTCTTCTTAAACTTCAGAAGGGCATAGCTAAAATGTTAAGTGAAGTACTTAACTTCTGTGAAATGGAGAACCAGAAAGAAAGAAAGAGAGAAAGAAAGAAAGAAAGAAAGAAAGAAAGAAAGAAAGAAAGAAAGAAAGAAAGAAAGAAAGAAAGAAAGGAAGGTTCAATTCTGATGAGTCCTCTCAACAGGAAGGACTTTGCAGAACTGACTTCATCACAGTAGTGATGACAGAATCTATTGAGACAGAGACACTAAGCAGTAAGTGTTACTGACACAAGCTCATCATAAGCACAAGGCTGGCTTCTACACTTCAACAAAACCTCCTTCTCTGTAGTTTGCCTTAGTCCCTCATCTTAGATTATCATTTTAACTCAATTCTGATTTTTAAAAATAGTAGAAATATATGTATGTTTGTATGTATGTATATATGTAAGTATGTATGAATGTATTTTTAATCTAAAGTGATTTAGTTTGCCTAAAGCAATAGTCCATAGAACAGTTTGTACTATGGATACAGTGAGCATTTGTTGGACTATTTTCAGTGTGCTACAACTTGGGTATGGCAACAGGACCTGGCATGAACCTACTTATCCTTCAATACTTAATACAAACCTGCATCCCACAAAATTTCAAAATCCCAATAGGACACACTTATAAAAGAAAACTTTATAAGTATATGACCTAGAACTATCCGTGTGTGTGTGTGTGTGTGTGTGTGTGTGTGTGTGTGTGTGTGTATACATGCACGTACAAGGTGGCTTTGTATGTCTCTTAAGTGTATAAAACAGTTTAGCTCTTATTATAATATCTATCTAAAGCCTAGTCTTTAGTTTTTGTTCCTGATTAAAAAATAATCTTTTGATTGTCTTAAAGTCTAGTGTCCCCTCTAGGAGTTTCAGGCATCTAATTATTTCATTGTGTTTTATAGTGTCATTACCTGAAGATTTCTTTATATTACTTTTTCCAAATTACTAAAAATTATTTAATTGTAAATCCAAGCTTTAATTCTCCTTTATAATTAACACATTTCATTGAACTTTAAAATTATATATGTGAGTATCTTATATTATCTGCTTGCCTTGTGAGACAGAAAACTGTTCTAAAGTATTTGTTACAAACTGTAGTGCTGTAGATACTGAATGTAAGCACGTGAACAGTATAATCCTAACAGTATTCTGGGGTCTGGGTGGCAACGTAAGCTAACTACATGCCACTGAGATTGTAGTTCAGGAAGGATTTTTATATGTCCTTGTGGTTTCCTTCAGGAATCCTATTATGCAGAAAAATCCCCCCCCAAGAAATTCACTCCTTTAAGATGAACAAGTGTTAGGGGATTCTAGAACCTTCCAAAGCATAGGAGAAGCGACGTAACTATAAGCTATAAAAGCCACCAAATAAATTAAGATCCAAGCTAAGTTCCCAGAGCTTATTTAGTTAAACTTTGTTGGCATCTCAAGGATATTAAGTAAGCCCATAGAAGGAAAATAAGGGTTGAAAATAACACCAGGGGCTGATATTTAATGCAGCTCAAGAATTACCTTGCTGGAGTACTTTGCAAGGAGACAGAGATATTTCTAAATAGCTCTCAAAGTCAGTTCCTTAGCACATAACCATTACAGTACAAAACACAGGTTGTCAATAAGCAAAGCCTGACTGCAGAAGCAAACTCATAAAGCAAGCTCTGGATGTAGAAACCTGGGATCCTGCTCTTCTGCTCGCTCTTAAGACTATATCAACCCCTTATTGCATGGCTGACTATCAGGTTTGGGACACTTTCTGTTCCATTCAATAAAGAAATTAGAGGGAAAAAAACACAAGAAAATTATGTGGTGGTCAGTTACACTCCAGAACTTGGCTTTATTTTTCTTTGTTTGGTTTTCCACTTAAGAGAATATTATAATAAACGGATTGAATGAGCTTAGATAACTTTGAAGTAAAGAGTAAGAAGATATTGGGCCATTTAAAGATTTCCTCATCAAGAAACACTCTAATTGAAACTGCTGCCCTGGAGAAATTCTGAAACCATTTGCACTCTCCTACTTCTTATACTTAAAGATGTTTAATCTCTCTCTCTCTCTCTCTCTCTCTCACACACACACACACACACACACACACACACACACACACACACAGTGAGAGAGAGAGAGAAAGAGAGAGAATAGATCACATAATAATATATTACAAATGCTAGAAACATTCATAGCTGAGAAGTATGCTATCACCTGAAAGTGATATATACTTGTCCATAATCCTCTACTTGACAGAGTTAAATGGCTTAACGCCTCAATACCTTGGAAGTTAAATTTTATTATCATTTTATTTTGGGAAAGGACTTAGACTGGTTCTTTCCAGTAAAGGAGCTACAGTAGTCTGTAGTGGCGCATAAAAAAACAATTCTTGTCATAATTTAGCAGTCGTGTTCCTGCAGCCTAGAAGTTGTTTGAAGTGTTGTTAGGCAGATATGTCAGGGCATGTGGCTTGCTTTGCTCTGACACTGTGAAGTAAGCTGGTTCACAGTGTGAGTGGGTCTATCAGGATTCAGCAGAACGTTGCTACTGTGTGTCCTGAGCAAATAGTTTAATATGCAAATAGTTTAATAAGACAGGAGTTGTATCAATGTGAGCAAGGAAGTAGTAATCCTCACAAATGACTATAAGGAATATTTGCAATACAACCGGGAATACTTTTTTTTTTTTTTTTTTTTTTTTTTGGTTTTTTGAGACAGGGTTTCTCTGTGTAGCCCTGGCTGTCCTGGAACTCACTTTGTAGACCAGGATGGCCTCGAACTCAGAAATCCGCCTGCCTCTGCCTCCCGAGTGCTGGGATTAAAGGTGTACGCTACCACGCCCGGGTTCCGGGAGTACATTTAAAGGGTGCCTGTTTCTATTGTCTGTTTATGTGGCATGTTATCGTATACCGTTGTTTCATGTGTCACACGAAGCAGACCATTTTACCATGCGTTGGACCGCCATTGTGTCTTCACTCCATTTTCAGGAGGACTTCTATGGTAAATCACAGTGTCTTAGCCAGACACCTACAGCTTAGTGGGCAGGAATGGATGGAACAGACACATCTTCTCTGAGCTCATTTCTTGCTAGCCACTCACACAATTTGCTCCAGCAGGAGCGGATGCCCCTGAGTTTTTTTTTCCTTTTTTTTTTATTAGATATTTTCTTAATTTACATTGCAAATGCTATCCCGAAAGTTCCCTCACCGCCCCCCCCCCGCCCTGCTCCCCTGCCCACCCACTCCCACTTCTTGGCCCTGGCGTTCTCCTGTATTGGGGCATATAAAGATTGCAATACCAAGGGGCCCCTCCTCCCAATGATGGCTGACTAGGCCATCTTCTGCTACATGTAGAGCTAGAGACACCTGTTCTGGGGGTTCTGGTTAGTTCATATTGTTCCTTTTCTAGGGTTGCAGACCCCTTCAGCTCCTAGGGTTCTATCTCTAGCTTCTCCATTGTGGGCCCTGTGTTCCATCATATAGATGACTGTGAGTATCCACTTCTGTACTAGACAGCTATATCAGGGTCCCTTCAGTAAACACTTGCTGTCCTAGGCAATAGTGTCTGAGTTTAGTGACTGATTATGGGATGAATTCCCCGATGGGGTAGTCTCTGTATGGTCCATCCTTTTGTCTTAGCTCTAAACTTTGTCTCTGTAACTCCTTTCATGGGTATTTTGTTTCCTATTCAAAGGAGGAATGAGGTCTTCCTTCTTGATTTTCTTGTGTTTTGCAAATTGTATCTTGGGTATTCTAAGTTTCTGGGCTAATATCCATTTATTAGTGAGTGCATATCCAATGACTTCTTTTGTGATTGGGTTACCTCACTAAGGATTATATCCTTCAGATACATCCATTTGCTCAAGAATTTCATAAATTCATTTTTTTAAATAGCAGAATAGTACTCCATTGTGTAAATGTACCACATTTTCTGTATCCATTCCTCTCTTGAGGAACATCTGGGTTCTTTCCAGCTTCTGGCTATTATAAATAAGGCTGCTATGAACATAGTGGAGCATATGTCCTTTTTACCAGTTGGAACTTCTGGGTATATGCCCAGGAGAAGTATTGCTGGATCCTCCGGTAGTACTATGTCAAATTTTCTGAGAAAACGCCGGACTGACTTCCAGAGTGGTTGTACAAGCTTGCAATCCCACCAGCAATGGAGGAGTGTTGCCCCTGAGTTTTAGTTTATCATCTACAGTGTTTCCTGCATCCAGATCTACACACACACACACACACACACACACACACACACACACACACACACACTGTCTCCTCTGCCTGGAATACCTCCTGCCTCTGCTTGCCTCTGGATCCTCTCGCCCTTCTGAGTTCTGTGCCATTTCAAGATGTTCCTATTCCCTCTCCTCAAACCTACCAATCAACAATTAATCACCAGCTCTTGCCCTGCTATGCATCTATGCTTGTATATGCTTGTCATTTTGATACATTACTTAGCTGGTTCTGTCTGTTAATACTGTGCAATCTGTGTGGTTAGATGCTCTCTCTCTCTCTCTCTCTCTTTCTCTCTCTCTCTCTCTCTCTCTCTCTCTTCTTGTGATTCGCTAGTCCCAGAACAAAGCAGGCTCATGGTAGACAGAACTTTTTACTCCCCTTTAGTTCATAGCAGCCTATTAATTACATTGAGTCGTTAAGAAAATGACTGAAGAAGCCGCCTATGGAAGGGCTTTGAAGGACATAGTAAGGAAGGTGACATTCACCCTTATGTTGGAACAGAGGTGGGCAAGTTTCTAGAACCACAGGCTTTGCCCGTGCCCATCTCCTCTTTGTCTCTCTTTTTATTTTTGCTGTCTCTATTCTTAATCTTTGTTTAGTACCATCACCTTCTGTTCTGTCTCCTTCTTCTTTCTTCTTCTTCTTCTTCTTCTTCTTCTTCTTCTTCTTCTTCTTCTTCCTCTTCCTCTTCCTCTTCCTCTTCCTCTTCCTCTTCCTCTTCCTCTTCTTCTTCTTCTTCTTCTTCTTCTTCTTCTTCTTCTTCTTCTTCTTCTTCTTCTTCTTCTTCCTCACCTGTACTGCCTGAATATGTCCCTTACTTGTTTTATTCTTTTAAGCCTGGTGTCAATCAGCCTGGTGCAGTTGATAAGCAAGCCATCCCTAGATTGACCCTCGGGGTACATAGTCCTCGCCACAGTTGCTTTTATTAGAGTAGAGATCTGGAACCCACTGCTGATTTCATCTCTATGGGTTTTATTTTTTAATGTGCTATATTGGGATACCAAGGAAACTATACAAGCTCATTTGATATGACAGCTGCTGCGTACCACCACCTCGTCCCTTGTGCTTTCACGGGGAGAATTCAAGGGACAGCTCAAATGTCGCAGTGGCCATTCCTGCAGCAGGCCCTTTGATGAGGCTTGCTTTGGTAAGTAGCTGTATACAGTAACCTCGTTCAGGTGTCGCAGCCTCCTCCAGCAGGCACACGAAGCACCCTTTCAGAGGCTCTGTGCTGCTGTCGTTGCTGATAACCCACTAGCAGTGGTTATCATTTGAAGTGGTGCTTCAGCCTGGCCTTGCCTGCCATCTCCCGTCCACACTGATTGGAACCGTCCCCATCGCCTCACCTTTCAGGGCTGCTGTCATCCACCCACTTCTCTTCCTGCTAATGCAGTGTTAATGCGATTTCACTGGCTCCCTTCCAGGTCCTCATCAGCCGTGAATCTGTTTTGCTATTTTGCATTAAGTAGTCTTAAGCTATAACACCGGTGCTTCTGATGCACAGCCAAGTACCTCCATGAGGGCTTGAGCTTAATAGTTGCTCTAAAAGCTGAACATCACATGGTTTCACCCGTGCTTCCAATTACAAAAAGCATGTGGATCGTTCCTACAGTCCATTCTGCTGCTTATAGCTTCAGCTAGGACAGCTACACCTTGCTACCATGTGGATGACTTGACCTGGATTATCACTCAACCAGGGACAGTTGGGCCATACGTAAAGGCAGGGCGCCCCATGCACCTAGCCTTTATTGATACTCTGTTGGCTAGTGAGCTTCTATGCCAGTGGTTTTCAACCTGTGAGCCACAACCCCTTCGGAGGTCAAAGGACCCCTTCACAGGGTCATATATCAGATATCCTGCAGATCAGATGTTTATATTACAGTTCATAACAGTAGCTAAATTAGAGCTATGAAGTAGCAATGAAAATAATTTTATGGTTGGAGGTTACTATAGCATGAAGAACTGTATTAAAGAGACACAGCATTAGGAACCACTGCACTAGTCTCTCCATTCTATTCTTTCTGAACACACTCTAGTTTCCTTTCTTTCTCTTCTAATTGTTGGCAGGAAAGTTATCTCCAAAGATGTACCTTAGGCATTCCTCTATTTCTGTGACTCTTTTATCTTTTCAATACGGTTTACAATATGATTGATTTCATGTCATTTACACTCAGAGCCTAATCCCTAGCCTTGATATCTCTATTGAACTTCTTGCTTTCCTTAATTCTGTTTAAGAATGGTTTGCAAACAGTTAAGTTACCTGCACCACACATGCATACATCTGTGTATTTCATACCTGCATACAATGTAATCATCACTCAAAAGAAAAAAATTCATAGTACCTTTCCAGTAATTCCTGCCCTAGCATCTCTAGCTTTAGACACTAGTTGGTCTTTTTGTCATTTTTATTATAATATATATATATATATATATATATATATATATATATATATATATATATATATGTGTGTGTGTGTGTGTGTGTGTGTGTACATATATATACATATTTCTGGTTATAATTTCTTCTATGGTTTGTTAGCATAGAATCATACAACATCACATAGTCTATATATCTTGTTTCTCATGTTTGTAGGATGTTTTTAGATTGTTGCTGTTCACGCCATTGTTTCTTCTAATAGTTCATTCCTTTTTATTATTTTTTAAAGTAATAGTCCATTATTGGATATCCAAAAAAGTCATCCAACAATTTCTTAACCATAGACCTCTTGATGGATACTTAAAGTATTTTCAGTATGGGGCTCTGGATAATGAAGGTGCTTTATATATTCTTCACAAGTCTCTGGGTGGATGTATTCCTGCTTCTACTCTCTTGGAAAGTACCTAGATAATGGAATTGCTGGCCAAGCATGATGGTGTGCACCATCAGGCCCAGCATCACACAGCAGAAGCAGGCATATCTCTTTGAATCCAAGGCCAACTTGGTCTATATAGTGAGTTCCAGGCCACATAGGACTCTTCAGTAATAAAGTGGCTTCTAATGTTATTGCCATATTTTTGTCTCCAGTAGTAAAGTATGAAAGTTTTAATTCTATATGCTTGCCAACACGTCTTAGTCTTCTTCATTTAGTTCTTCTAATCATTGTATAGGATAAATCTTGTAGCTTTCATTTTCAAGTGAAAAAAGAAATAAAAAAGGAAAGAAGATGACTGACTACTTCTCAGTATTGTAGAGAAGGTTTATTGTAGATAAAAGGAAGACATTGCTGGAGTCAGGGACATCTGGGAGCATCCAGAATGGACATGCTTCTAAGTCACATGAGGGGAAGATGGGAAAGGGGAAGAGAAAAGAGAGGAGAGCAGGGAACCAGGTATAGAGCCAGGAGGCCCAGTACAGTAGACAAGAGACCAGGTAACCAAAATGATTGGATTATATATGGAAGGGCAGCTGAGGAAAGGGCATCCCAGCCCTTGGCCTAGAGAATTTAGGATAGGAGGCTGGGTATGCCAGCCAGGAGAACCTTATAACAGGTAAGGCCTAAGAGATGCAGGAAAAATCTGAGACCAGTGTCCACTCAGATATATTAAGAGGTACCTCAGTCTGTTGTCCCAGGTTTGAAACCTAACATTTGCAACCTTCTGATAACTCCAAGTGGAATATGATCTACATCTAACACTTAAAACTGGAAAACTTTGAGAAGAAACAATAAGACCTTCCAGGACCTTGATGTATGGAAAACATCCTCTAGGAAGGATCCCAAAGCATACAATTTGATACATAAAGCTTTGTCAAAGTGAAAATTTGGGGGAAGGGGTGAAAATTGAGCTTTTTAAGAAATATAGCACAGACAATACAACCCAGTAGGTAATTGAAAAATATATTTGAATAGACAATAAATCAAGATATGAAAGGATGATACAAGAAAAGATACAAAATAAAATAAATACTTCTTTAAGGTCTCCTTTAGATCCAGTCATCTCTGTGTCCCATCCATGGTTAGAGTTCAGCGTGTGAGAAACTCTCATGTCTTCAACAACACAGATGTGTGTGTTCCTCTGCTCTAAAGCTCAGAAGCATGACATCATCTGTTAGTCTCCCTCCTTTGCATCCTCGCTCTCCAGCCAGGCTGTCAGCCACAGTGCTGCATTCTCTGTTCCCTCTCTTCTCTGTGCTCTCTGTGATCCTGCTCTAATTATTAGAGCCTGCCGCAATATTCCCCTACAGCCATTTTCTACACATCCATAGATAATCCACTGAATGTATGTTGTCTATATATTCTGTTACTGAGCTCAAAGCATACAGCTTCCTTACTCAGTAGCCATTACCACTTTCTTTCATCAGAATTTTCTTTTAAAAAAAAGTTAATTTTTTATTAGATATTTTCTTCATTTACATTTCAAATGCTATCCCCTTTCCTAGTTTCCTCTCTAAAAGTCCCCTATACCCTCCCCCTGCCCTGTTCTCCAACCCACCCACTCCCACTTCCTGGCCCTGGCATTCCCCTATACTGGGGCATATAATCTTTGCAAGACCAAGGGCCTCTTCTCCCATTGATGGCCAAGTAGGCCATCCTTTGCTACATATGCAACTGTGGGTGGAGGGTACTGGTTAGTTCATATTGTTGTCCCTCCTATAGGGTTCCAGACCCCTTCAGCTCCTTGGGTACTTTCTCTAGCTCCTTCATTGGGGGTCCTGTGTTCCTTTATTTGGCAAGCCTTGCCTACTCTTGGCACAGCCTGCCTTTCCAACATGATTCCCATCCCAATACTATGGATACATGTTTCCAGATGCTAGACATATGCTTCTAATCCCTGTTCTTTTTTTTCCTTAGTTCACAGTCTGCTCACATTCAGAAATGCCATTACTCCATCTCTGTATAGCCATAAGCCTCCATGTTAAAAGAACCAGGCTGATTCAGATACTGGCTCTTTCTAGTCTGTGTTCTTTCTATTACCAGCATTATGCATCAATATACTTTAATTTGCTGAGAAGCAGTCTCATGCTATCTTGCATGTTAGACTTCTCAGGAAGAGTCCGAGCAGTTATCCATACTTGATATTACATACAGGATGCTTCAAAGTAGTAAGACATCAATTTACATGCCCTGGATGTACATCTAATAGGGAATACCAAAGAAGGAGGAGCCACTGTGCTATATAGTTTTTCCATTCCTGCCACCAAATACCTGACAAGATACAACTAAAGGAGGAAAGGTTTATTTTGGTCCATACTGTGAAGGGAGCAAAGTCCACCAGAATGGAAAAGACAAAGCAGCAAGAGTTGGAGACATCTGGTCACACTTTATCTCTTATTCAAGAAGGAAAGAAGAAAACAGGAAGTAGAGCCAGCCAGCCTATAAAACCTGAAGGCCCGCCTCCAGTGGATCCACTCCTACAGCAGGGATTCACCTTTCAAAGGTCCCACAACCTTCCAAAATAATGTCAGCAATGGAGGACAAAATATTCAAATACAGAAACCATAGGTGATACTTTACACTCAAACCACAGCAACCACCAGAATCTAATAGATGTTAGATCATCCTGGGCACAGTGAAAATAGGATGCATGATGAAACTTACGCGATCCTAGGAAGGGTCCTCACAGAGCAACTGGAAACTAGGCTAAAGGTGCCCATTGATACCAAGCTAAGGAAATTAGACTTTGATATCCCAGAGGGATTCAGGAACCAATCAAGATAAACATGAAGCAGTGTAATTATCCTCTTGTCTGGGGAGCATTGGTTTGGCAGCAGTGTGTGGTGAGGATAGATGAGAAGGGAAAGCTGGAGAGATGGATATGCAGGACCAAGGCCCTTGAAGGGACCCCGGAGTAAGCCTAAAATTGCCGGTGGAAAGAAAGCACGTATGTGACAGACTCTGGGAGTCTGCTGCTGACAGGCAGTGTGATTGGTGCTAAAGGTGTGAAGAGAAGAGAAAATGAAAGTAATTCCAGGGCCTGAAAAATGAGGGAATACGCAGGAGTAGACACCATGATGTGGGACTTGACTGTCTAGGAGTTCAGCTTGTGGAAATGGAGTCAGAGTGTTGGCAAGCCCAGATAAAGGGGAAGCAAAGAAGAGCAGCATCTCAAAGAAACTCTTAGATTACCAACCCCACAGACACAGAGAGAGGCTGGTGAAGAGATAAGTGCAGGCCATAAGAAAGATAGGTGGAGTGACGCAGAAGCTAAGTAAAGAAGATGCCTGAAGAAAACTAGTCAATTTGATCCTAAAAAAGTTGTCTCGAAGGCACAAGGTGAGGCTTAGTTTAAACAACAAGCAACTTATTCAATCTACCTTTGCCATGTTTTTTTTCTCTTTATTAGATATTTTCTTCATTTACATTTCACATGTTATCCAGAAATTTTCCCTTACCCTCCCGCATCCCCACCCTGCTCCCCTACCCAACCCCTCCCACGTAATGGCCCTGGCATTCCCCTGTTCTGGGGCATATAGAGTCTGTATGACCAAAGGGCCTCTCCTCCCAATGATGGCCAACTAGGCCATCTTCTTCCATATATGCAGCTAGAGACATGAGCGCAGGGGGAACTAGTTACAAGAGAAGCAAAAGATGCTGTCGTGATCACCCACATTTCCTGAGTACTAGGTACAGGTCCTGCTGTGTATATTGAGCTATAATTTGGCTATTACTTGCATACAGAAAATTGGAAAATTTTACAGTGAAGAGTCTCAAAGACAGTAGACAAAATAAGGGCTACAACACAGAGAGGCAAGCATGAGTTAAGAGTTTCAAGATGCCAGGCGGTGGTGGTGCACGCCTTTAATCCCAGCACTTGGGAGGCAGGGGCAGTGGCAGGCAGAGCCTGGTCTACAGAGTGAGTTCCAGGACAGCCAGGGCTACACAGAGAAACCCTGTCTCGAAAAAAAAAAAAAAAAAAAGAGTTTCAAGATATGAAGGAAGAAGTTCTAATAAAGCAGTTAGGAAAGGAGGTAAGAAAGAGGAAATCGTTGAACTTTGCCTGGAACCCGAATCACTTTGCATCAGCAGAGAGCTGACAGGAAGTCATCTCACACTGACCGACATGAGCATCATTACGGAAAATTGTGGTTAGCAATGAGACGAATGCAGTTGGCTAGAATATACTTAGTAGTGTAGTTGAAAAAAGTTTAAGAAATTATTATATTTTGTTGAGTGGGTCATGATGTAGTCTACAAACCATAAACCTCTGTGGGCTTTTAAGAATAGAACACTAGTGAACTTACGTTTGTCTGGTTTTGACCATGAAAAGATGTAAGCTTGCTGGTATGGCAAGTGCTGCAAATAGATCACAGGAAATTATGCCAAAGCGGGGTGGCAGGGGGAAGTCCAGTAGATACAGAGCTCTTTAGTGACCTTGAAAAGCCTTGTTCCTTAGAGTGCTGGAGTGGGGAGATAATGGACAGGGTATGGGGGAGAAGCTGGGACGTGAGAAGCACAGTTAGAAAGTACAGGAGGTAATCATGATCCATTCTCTCTCACAAGAGGACAGGAAGAACCACAGCCCACACTCGTAGACAAAAAGAAATTAAACGGGTGCTCAGATGGAGACTAGACTACAGTGGAAGAGAATAGATCACCACTTCCACAGAGGTCACTTTCCCAAGTACTTTCAAATGCCACCACATAGTCCCACTCTAGTCTCATTACCCATGAATTCCTCTTACTTTTCACAACAGAATTCACTTGTTAACCTGGGATACAGAAATGATGATGGTCTATCAGTGCACAGAGTATAAGAGATCCTCTCTGATTCAAACATGTAGCATATTAGCTTTGTCTACAGAGTGTTGCCAAGAATACCTCGCAGCGTAGTTTCACTGTTTCCGGCTTCCTGGATCATAACCTCCTGGCCTATGGATTCTCCGTAGTCTTGTGCTGAGGATGCTTGTCTTCTTACATTCTAGATGTTTACCTTCTAGAACATTCTAAAGTCTTGGAGGCAAGCATAGACGCTTTCTATGTTGCGACTACTGAGTAGATACTACAAAACTGTCACATTGAGTTACACAATGTTATGCTGCTACAAATATATGCAAAATTTAATGTATAGAGAAATGTGATATGAGTTTTCTATTGCCACATACAATTTACTGTCACAAACTTAATAGGTTTCAGGATTTTAGTGTCTCACAGTTTATATGGGTTAAGAGTCAAGCACAGTTTAACTGCGTCTTCTGCAAAAGGTCTTTTGCCACAAGGTAGAAAAATATGAAGTAGATAGAGGAACCCTTTGAGACCTTTCCCAAGTGGTTGGAAAAATTTAGTCCTCAGTTTCTAACTGGCTGTTCCAAAGGCAGCTTATGCTAACAGGACTGTGTGCTTCCTGAAGACCAACAAGAGAACACCTTTTGACTTCAAGAAAAGCCTGTGGAGCCCTAAGGGCTTGGAGCTGATTGAGCCCTTTCAGAAATCTCTCCCTTTTCATGAGTTCACCTCCAACTGATTTGTGGTTGGGATATGAGTATATCTGCAAGTCACTTTCTCCTTGGCCATATGGCAGGCTCATCATACAGTCACATTGATTTCCATTGTGTAAAAGGAGGGGATTGTGAGGGCATGTTTACAATAAGGATGGAGTCTTAGAATTCAGCTTTCCATCGACACAGAGAGAGGGAGCCTGGGAGAGAAAAATAAGCTGTGTGTTACTCTGTGAAAAAGATAGCAGAGACTTCTTTTCTAGCCAATGCCCTTGTGCTATATACTTTCACTCTTTTACATAGCTAGAAGGGTTTGAACTGGAAACATCTTTGTGTTTATTGGCTTGATTTGTTTTATTTCGTTTTCTTTTGTCTTTAGTGGTGCTCGGTTATGGTTATAAAGTAGTGTGATTTCCCAAGGCGAGCAGCAGCATGTTGATAGAGGCTGGATGTACTCAGGCAGGTTCTGTGCAGCCCAGGCAACCTTAAAAGAGCCTGAAAGCTGTATCCGTTGACTATCAAGAAGTTCCATTCCAGCAGCAACTTGAAAGATTTCATTTGGTGATAGTAATTAGTTCAGATCCATAAATTCCAGAATGGCCCTTTCCTGGAGTGTGAGAACACGCTACATCCCAGGGTGAGGATGCTATTCCAGTCCCACATGTTTGCTTTAAAAAAGAAGGATGGTTAAGACCTGGAGTTTCTGATCTTTGTTTGCAGTCACATGCAGGGCCTATAATTAGAGTCTGGTACATACTGGATCAGTCTGATTATGGAACATGACAGCATTAAGACAGAAGGATTATGTATTGAGAAGTTTTGACACTAGCCATGGTAGTAGTAAATTGTTGATGAAGACAGAAAAAAATGGCAAGATGAATATGTAGTTTATTTGAAAACAAATTCATTTGTCTTTTTCAATTATAAAGAACAAAAAGTATAAAGTCTAAAATGAGCTAGCCTCATGCTCTGTGAACCATCCTGAATACATTAAGATTCTCATTGTTCCAAAAGTGGCATCTGTCTAGCTAAAGTCAGTTTTCAAAAATATTCAGAATTTTATGATAGAATATAACATTCTAGATCCAAATAATGCAAATGTTAGCCATAGCTGAGAGGGTGAAATGTGTCATCTGTTATGAATAAAAAACAAAAAGTTTGATCCTAACTCATGACAACATTCACTGAGTAATCGAGACATATTTTGATCCCCAGAGCCCTGTTTACTGCACGCTCCCACGTATCCAAGGGGCTTCAAACTGTTGAAAAAGAATGAATGCGGAATATTATGAGGAAAGAGAAAATACTATAAAAATTGAATTGTTTAATAAGACATTTTTTTTCATTAGGTGCTTTTCAGTGTGTTTGCCCAAAACATAAAAATCATATTTTAAGTAAAATAAAGAAATGGGTACATAGAAATTGAGTGATGTTGGTAAAAGAGATAAATAACTGATCCACATTAAGAAGTTAATTTGCAAAACACAAGAAAATCAAATAGAATGAAGACTAAAGTGTGGATACTTCATTCCTCCTTAGAATATGGAACAAAACACCCATGGAAGGAGTTACAGAGACAAAGTTTGGAGCTAAGATGAAAGGATGGACTGTACAGAGACTACCTTACCCGGGGATCCATCCCATAATCAGCCACCAAACCCTGACACTATTGCATATGCCAGCAAGATTTTGCTGAAAGGACCCTGATATAACTATCTCGAATGAGGCTATGCCAGTGCCTGGCAAATACAGAAGTGGATGCTCACAGTCATCTATAGGATGGAACACAGGGCCCCCAATGGAGGAGCTAGAGAAAGCACCCAAGGAGCTGAAGGGGTCTGCAACCCTATAGGTGGAACAACAATATGAACTAACTAGTACCCCCAGAGCTTGTGTCTCTAGCTGCATATGTAGCAGAAGATGGCCTAGTCGGTCATTATTGGAAAGAGAGGCCCCTTGATCTAGCAAACTTTATATGCCCCAATACAGGTGAACACTAGGGCCAAGAAGTGGGAGTGGGCAGGTAGGGGACAGGGCAGGGAGAGGGTATAGGGGACTTTCAGGATAGCCTTTGAAATGTAAATGAAGAAAATATCTAATAAAAAAGAAAGAAAGAAAAAAGTTAGATAGTGTTTCTTAAGTTGAAAAGTGTATAATGGGTGTTTGAAATTGAGCTCTCTTCCCAGAAAGGCACATTTAAGTCCCCGTAGCCTGTATGCATACTTATGTGAACTTACTGAGGAATAGCATTTCTGAAGACACAATTGAGTTCATGTCAGGTAAGATGACATGCACTCCAATGTGTCCAGTGTCCTTAAGAGAAGGACACAGACACTAAGACACCCAGGGAGAACCCCATCAGGTGACAATGGAAACAGGAGTGGCAATGATAGGAACAGTGAGAAATCTTAGTGACGGGTAAGAGAGATGGACCAAGGCGGAAGACCACAGAGATGGAAGAGTGAGAGACCATGGTGATGGTACCCAGGAACAGACAGATAAGAAAGATAGACTAAGACAGCAGACCACAATGGTGAAACAGAGATAGGCCATAGTGACAGACACAGTGGTAGGCCAGAGTGACAGACCACTTTGATAGGCCAGAGTTCCAGAGCACAGTGCTAGTTTATAGTGATGGAGTGCTGTGGCAGAGCACAGTTAGAGACCGCAGTAACAGATCATAATGATAGATCAGTAATCCAAGGAACACTGTCGAGCACAAAACAAGAGCAAGGCAAGTAGGTAGCAAAAGCAACCATGAGGAGGACATGGGAGAGTCTCCCCTAAAGCAACCATGAGAAGGACATGGAAGAGTCTCCCTAAAGCCTACAGAGAAAGCATGGTCTGTCTATGACCTTGATATCCACTCTAGATTTATGCAAAAAATTATTTCATTGATTCAAAGCCCTTGTTAGGTTCTTCATTGCGACAACCCAGGAAAGCAATGGTCATGGGAACCACAAGATCCCCTGCCCAGGTCTTTCCAATCACTTCCCAGACTAGGAGAGCAGAGGCAAGAGCCCAAGGAAGCCAGATTGCTGAGCTATTTTCTTACTCTCCACTGGCCACTTAGATCTCTATCAATTCATTATGCAAAAACAAAGGAAAGTCTGGCCAGAGCACACTCACCACGAGGCATCCCTTCCTTGTGTGTCTACTGGCAAAGCCTTGAAGCAGTGTGACCAATGTTGTAAAATCTGCCGGCGACTGTGCAGCCACCTGAGTGTGCGTCGTGACATTTATTCCTTGCGGTCACCGTTTGAAGTAGAGCCTAGCAATATTCTCAGCAAACACAGAACTGATGGTTAAGGAAATATATTAACCAAGGTCATTTAACAGATATGTAGAACAGGATTCAGACCTAACAGGCCTGGTAATCGCACATCCAGTCAAACTCTCACCTGTAATAAATTATTTCTGCCTCTCAGTCACCCATAGTAAGACTGAGCATTGAGCGTCTTATGTAACTTGTATATAACTTACATTGAGTATGTAACATAACTTTGCTCTTAAGATAAGCTTTAAAGATTGAAGATAATTTTCTTATTTCTTCACTATTTTTTCTCTACAGATAAAATTATTCAAATTAACTATTGTTTTTTCTCAATGTCAAACAAAACATCACATAAAAATAAATTCTTTTTTTACATATATATAACATTTATGATAAATTGAGATAAGAATGCATGCTAGATCCCTTTTGTCTTCGGTACTGCTTTTAAAAAAAGAAAAGAAAATCAGTACAATAAGAAACACAATGGGGGACTTGCGGGGACATAGGGATGGACAGTTAAAGTGGTGCCATCACTACAGAAAATGGCATTGCTTTGTTCTTTCCAAACTCGGGGAGCCGGATGCTTTTCTCCTTGCAAGCGGGAGGTCTTTAAAAGCTGGAGCTTCCCCAGAGTGCAAGCCTGGTTTCATTAGTGCTAGCTTTTAATTGAAATGTTAATTTCAAACTTCTCCATAAACATGCTAAATATCTCAATAGGATAGAAATCGAAAATAACATTAATAGGGCCATCAAAGGAAGAAGAATGCAACACTGAGATTTTAGTCAGCAAGAAAAGGGGACGGGAGGAAGAAGTGCAAGAGAGGAGAGAAGAGCGGTGAGGAAATGAGAGACTAGGGAGTCCCCACAGGGATGGAGTGGCCAGACCACACCTCACAAGGCTTAGAATGCCAAAGAAATCATGTGACATAAACACCTAGTCCTATAGGGCTATCATAAGGTTAAAGAAAAGGGTTATACCTTTTCCCCAGGGGTAGGAGGTACTCTCACCCACATTTTCAGATGTGTTAAAACTATTGATCATTTCATCTTAACTCCATCTAGACATGATATGTCAGTGAGGTGAAGCACTTCCTGTTGTTAATTATGAGTGTTTCACTGCTCTTTCTGGCCAAAAAATTATGCCTTTATTGGTCTGGTCAGCACTTCACTGGCTCTGTATATGGTGAGCGCCTACTATCTGCAGATCACTAAAGCTTTTTCTGTCAGCAACAATGACACTTGTGAATGTCCCATGTGGTTCCATTGCATTCATATTTCATTTGCATTTTTCCTCTTTTGTAAAAACTTTCTTTCCCCTTCTGTAGAACACCAATATCGGATCAAAGCTAAAGGGACCACACTGCATTAACCTTTTGTTCTGAGTCCCCACACAGTTCAACCTAGTATCTGGAGCTAGAGAGACTAAGAGGTCATTTTACTTTTCAATTGCTTTTCCTTTTTTCTGAAGGGATTTCGCTCACCTTTCTTTTCTTCTAGAGTAAGAAAGCAAAGAGCACTTTAAAAGTTATTCTAAAACTTCATCCAATGAAGTAGGCGTCAGTGAGAGAGAATAAACTCAATTCCTAGAAACTGTTTCCATGGGGATGACAGCTATTATGGCTACAAGATCTAGCATGAGAAATGAGTTTCCTTGCCAAAGGAATGACTCTGAAATTGTTCTACCTCCTTATAGAAGCCATGATTTTAGAAATATCCCCTTGCTTGTTGCTTGAAAGCTCAAATAGAAGTAAATAACTTCTACCCT
The DNA here is from genome assembly GCA_902729485.2 of Mus minutoides. Taxonomy (NCBI): domain Eukaryota; kingdom Metazoa; phylum Chordata; class Mammalia; order Rodentia; family Muridae; genus Mus; species Mus minutoides. Next base: position 3,090,106 of record LR749559.1, on the reverse strand, counting down.
TGTGTTGGATTCATAAACAGTATATCTATATATTTGTGCGGGCTTTTGTGTAGTTACATTCATAAGAAAATACAACATGAAAAATAATGAAAAAAAAAAGAACAAGAATAGCAAGTGACAATTAGAAATGTTGCCAACTGTTACTGTGAAGAAAGCAAATTTTCTAAATAACCTCTTAAGAGAGACTCCAGGAGTTAGCTCCTATCACTATGTAATTAAGCTCTCTGTGATTTCTTACTGAAGACTAGTAGGTGCTCAACCTTCTAAGCTGTAACCTTCTAATACAGTTCCTCGTGTTGTGATAACTCCCAAACATACAATTATTTTGTTGCTACTTTATAGCTGTAATTTTGTTACTATTATGAATTATAATATAAATATTTTGATAGGAAGGATATCTGACATGCAACCCCCAAATAGGTTGTGACCCACACGTAGAAAACCACTAAGGATAGCAATGGTAGAATGCTAGTAAGTATTAATGTGTGACTTCTCCAATTCACAGAATATTCAAGTAGTTTAAGAGAGAATTCCATATCAAGAAGGTCGATCAGTAGACTGCCAAAAGTTCTATGCCTTTAGACGAGGAAAGCACATTGGCAACTGTATAGTTCTAGCTTGAGCTTGGCAAAACTCATCAAACTAGAGAAACTAGCTCAAGGGCTCGAACCTGAGGTCATTATAAGGAGGACAAAGAATTTGTTTTCTTTGTTCACGGCATTACAAAGGTAAGTGTTGAGATGAAAAATATAGCTCTGGAAGTTTTAATGGAGGAGGTATTTTGAATTTCTTTTAAAACTTGACATGTGTGTGTAATTCCAAGTGTCGTGAGAGTCAGTTAAAAGGAAGTTCATGATTCTGATGAGTAGTCTGCTCCCTGTTTTCTTCCAGTACGTGGTTTTAAACGCTGAGATTAGACTGCAATGGGGCACTCAAGTATCTATGTACAACTATGAGACCTCCTTCTCATTTCACCCACTTAAAAGCACCTTTGACTCACTGATATCAACAGTTGCAAACTATGTATGAGATAGCAATGGCTTTGCTCATATTGGACTTTGTATATTTTATAAACATTATTAGAACTAATAAACTACTCTTGGGATACACAGTAACAGAAGCAAACTAATGAATCACTTGTCTTTGCTGTGACAGAAATAATTTCTGGAGAATTACCAAAGACATAAGGGATATTAACGTTCCACCGGCAATTGAAAAGAGTAAAAACATACATCCTTTTCACACATGAAAGAACAGTTTGCATCCACCTACATGTTGGCAGTGGGTCACTCAACATTAAATGGACTCCTGCTGTGTACTAAACAGTCTTCTAGAATACACAACACTGACAGTGGGGGAGAGTTACAACACAATGCATGTTTATGGCACGCAGGCATTGCTTCACAAAAGGCTCCCAGTTACATAAAGAAGAAAGAAAACAGAACACATTCAAATAGTTATAGAATACTGGAAAGGAATTCAAAAGGCACAGAATATGATTGCAAAATAAAGCCTAGGAGAATGCACAGTGAAAGGGAATCCATTGGAAAGACAGTAAGAGCAACATTGGAGAAGAAAATACTTGTAGTGAGAAAGTGCAGCTTCAATTGAATTTTTATAAAATGCAAGTCAATCAAGATCTTATTGTTTAAAATGGTAGCCTTGGTGGTTCACTCCAATTATTAAATAGAACAGAGGCAGAACTATGCCCAATAGGCCTCATAGTCCATTTTAAACCCTCCATCTTATAATGCTCCACACTGAAGCAGATGAACTAGTGTTTCTCCCTTCCTCTCTCTCTCTCTCTCTCTCTCTCTCTCTCTCTCTCTCTCTCTCTCTCTCACACACACACACACACACACACAAAATGGTTACAAACCAAAGATATTCTTTAAAATATGTTTCATGTGAGTCCTTTATTAATAGACAGTTACAATGTTGATTTTATGCCCAAGAGAAAGGATCTTTAGGTTGGTGGGATGGAGAAAATGGACAAGTTACATTGCTTAAAAGAAAACTACCAGGGGCTGGAGAAATGGCTCAGCCTTTAAGAGAACAGGCTGCTCTTCCAGAGGTCCTGAATTCAATCCCCAGCAACCACATGTGTCTCACAACCATGTGTAATCAGATCTGATTCCCTTTTCTCACCTGCAGGTATTCATGCAGACAGAGCCCTCATCTACATTAAATAATAAATAAATAAATAAATAAATAAATAAAATCCTTTTTTAAAAAAGAAAGAAAATATCTTATTAAAAATAAATAAATAAGGGCTCACTCAGGAGAAATTAAAGTTGGAAGCTAATAGAGTGTCCTTCTGGCACCTGGCATTTGGAAGGAGAAAACAAACATATCTGGAAAAAAATATTAAACAATAGCATGAGAAGCTAAAACTTCTCGGCCTTCTTGCTTAGAAATCAACAGAGCAATTTAGGGATAAAACTGTCACAAGGACGCGAGGGGATATCTGAAAATTGAAAGCGATTTGCGTCTCAAAATGGCATCACAAGGAATTTGGATTTGGATTTGGGTTAGGTCTAAGGTTGTAAAGAACAATATGAACTAAGCCCCAACTAAAACCATAAAAATAAGGATATTCCACAATTACTGAATGGAGAAGCTAATAGGAAGCTAATAGGATGAGGGTAGGCAAAACAGGATTGGGTTTCCAACATTTCTGACCCAAATGCATCTGCAGCAAAAGTTGGGGTTAATGAGAGACGTCTTTAACAGACAGGAAATTATGGTGAAGAGCTCCAGTAGAGAAGCTAAGTCAGGGGTTCTTTGATACATGAAGATTAGGTGAACAATCCGAGCACACTGGCCAACAAAAATTCATGATACTCATTAAGAGTTTTGTCTTATTAATGGTTTTATTTTTATTTTATTAATGGTTTTATTTTTCTCTGTGTTAACCAGCTCTCCAGCCCAAGAATGGCTAGTTTCCGAGGCATATTGCTATTGCAGTTCAGGCTTTAGAAGTGGTGTAGAAGGGCATTACTGTGCCTGTGCCGTGTGTTGCTTTTCTCTCCTGCCTGGTCACCAAACCTGCATCCAAAAATGTGAAAGGGTTGCTTCTAAGGAAATAAACCCTTCCATAGAGGAAAGATCCTGGAGGATATGTGTAACTGTGAAAACATACTAGCAACCCACCTGAGAGTTTGGAGGAAGACCAGGGTTGAGTATTTTTTTAAGCAGATGGCACTGAGACATTTGGAGCTGGTGTGAAATGGTGGTTGTATCCAGAAAGGAAGGAGAAGCTAGGGTCAGATGGAATGTTTAGCAATACCCAGACAGCTAAAATGGCAGCAGCAGCAGATACCCCAGCCTTGAGGCTAACTTTATTCCTCCAGATAGATGAATAACTCAAGGTGCCCTGTCCCAGAACAACTAAGTTTAAGACTTTTCATCCAAACAGGTGATGAGAAATTAGATGGTTTTGAAGCCTGTTTCCTCAAAGTTCATCTCTAAATCAGGGTAATGTAAATTAGCATAACTGGGGCTTAAAACTTCATTCAAAGTAAGTTGACCCAAAAAGCCTGAAATAGTTATGATAACCGACATGACTTGCTAGCTATTGACTGTGTTACCGTAATAATCTTGTTTAATCTTCATAAACTCTTTTAAAATGGCTATTACCACCATTTTTTTTCATCTTAAAGGAACTAACTTGCCAAAAGTTACAGATTATCTATAGCAAGCAGGATTAAAAACATTGTAAGTAGTGACAAACAGCTACCATTGTAGAAGTTTTAAAAAGAGATTCGGCACAAGAGCTGACCTCTCCTAGAAGTCATAGCAGGGCAAAGGGGAGCACTGCTAATTACAGCTGTCTTCTCTGACAATCTATCTCACAGTATGCTAAAACTCTTAATAGTGCAGCCTACCAATCCACTCTTAATGTTTAATTCCAGTATTGAATATATTCTTCATATCTCTATCAAACACCTCCTTAGTTCATTCACTAAAGTTGAATTATCATCAGATGCCAACACCCTGAGTCCAGAAGAAACCACTTAAAATATTTAAAATCTGAAAGACATCCTCATGCACAATATTAGCATTTCTCTGCAAATGCTCTTAATGTTTCCAAACAGAGTGTCTTCTGCCGCAATAATAAAGGATTTGTAAATGAAATGTTCAAGCCAGTGAATTCGGAATAATGTGATTTTGGTCATTTTATTACAATAGCTCAAAGCTAGAAGAGTGTCCAAATAATAAAATGCTCCATTAGCAATTCATATTCTTTTGGTAAAACCCAATCCAATCTGAAGTAGATACTCAAGGAAACATTTGATTCTTAGAAATAAGAAGCATTTACTTAGCTGGGCGTGGTGGCACATGCCTTTAATCCCAGCATTTGGGAGGCAGAGTCAGGTGGATTTCTGAGTTCAAGGACAGCCTGGTCTACAGAGTGAATTCCAGGACAGCCAGGGCTACACAGAGAAATCCTGTCTTGGGGGGGGGGGGGAGCATTCACTTGCACTGTACTCTGTAGAAGTGTATCTTCAAACCCAAATATATCAATAAAATTCAACATTTCTTTCCTTCCTTCTTTTTGCTTGAATGTATGCAGTTATGACTTCTTTTGTGGGCATGCGTTTCCCATAGAATAGCTACCTGGAAGCTCAAGGATTACATTCAGTCAACACAACAGCTTAAATACCATGGTTTCCTCATTATCATCCACCCAATAAATATACATATGCCAACATTGTAGGCAATGGATCAATGATGGATCAATGAAGACGACAAGAGAATTTTCTGTTCCCTGTTGCCTGTTCTAGGTCCACCATGCGTCACAGTAGTCCTAAGTCTCGGCAGTAAGCACAGTGCTGAATCATAAGCCCGTGGAAGAGCCAATCACGATGTCTTAGGACAACAGAAACTTCTCATTCACCAGACCTCAGTCTCATATCCATTTTTATAGAAGACAAACCAGAACCAGTGACCCAGTCAAATTACTTCAACTAAGAACAAGAAAGCACTCATACTTCTAAAGAAAAATTAAGCCAGTTTTTACAAAACAATAGATGCGTATCTTCAGAAGAGAAACTTTTCAGTTAAAAATTCTTAAAAATCCCAACTAAAACAGTGAAATATAAAAATCTCTTAGAAATAGCTGCCCAGAACTTGTTTGGATAAGAAGAAAAGTGGATTCAATAAACTTCCATAGTTGCCAAGGCTAGGTTCATCCTCAGTCCATCAACAAGCACTGCTAGGAAATTAGTTCGCTGATAGAGAATAAGCCGAACCCTTGAGCACCTGCTATATAAATAAAATAGCTTTGAGCTACAGATGCCTACTTCTTTCCATGGATAGTAAATAGTGTATTCAATCTTATGTCACCCCCAAGTGAGCAGAGCTACATCTATTTGTGATTTAGACCTCCAGGCTTAGTAATTTATAAGATATATCTTGGTCTTATGTCTACTAGAAAAAAAAGTAAACCCTATGATTTTGGAAAATTCATTCAAAAATTGTCCAATATGGTAACGTCAACCAAGTAAAGTGAAATGGGTAAGTTCCTTCTTGTGAACTTTTTATTTGTTTTAATTAACCAATAATGTCATAGAATTTGCATTCATATTTTAACATATGTGTCTATACATGTATGTATATGTATTTATTTGTAGATAAATATAGACTGATATTTGAAAATTAAAATTAATAGAGACAGTTCATATAGTAAACTTTACAATTTAACTGGGTATGTTAAAATCATGACTCTAGTAGTAAGCTTTTATATGATCATTAAGAAGAAGCATCTCTGAGATGACTTTTATGAGAATAATAATAATTACTTTAATACCAGATCTCTAAGCGTATCAACATATAATACCAGAAATTGTTAAAATATCATCATTTAATCATTTTTGCATTATTAATATCATCATCTTCAGGATTCTTCCATTGCAAGTAACAGGATCCTAATCTTAAGCTGGTCATTAGTACCTAGAAACAAGTATTTCTGACTGTCTGTGCTTTGGGGTTCACAACACAATTGTACTTCCTTAGCTTCTTATAAGTAGAGTGTAGCATTCATTGCTTTGGGGTTATGGTGTTTAGCTGTGGTTGTGAGAGCATCTAGAACTTATTCTTTGGAGATATCCCTGCCCCCTCAGCATAGATGCCTAAGGAATTATAACAGATAGAAGCCTTGTTAAAGAAAGAGTGAAAAAAATATGTTTGTGTTGTACCCAGCCCTTCAGACTTGGCTTCTTTGTTACTGTTACATGAGCTAACTTACCCTAGCTAAAATAGACAACTTAAATAATAACATTTTATTCATTCTGTTGAACTGAAATTTCGGGAAAATAATTCCCAAGATTGTTTATAGGTGATTACAGCAATTTTGAGCCCTCACCGAATGGTTAAAATGGTAGTTTAGGCAACTCCAAACATTGGATGCTCACATCACAGTCCAGCTGGCAGTGGTGTGGTGGTATTGGAGATTTCTTTTTCTGGCAACCTGCGTCTTTTATCAGAGGAAAAAAAAAAAAACACATAACAGAAGTTGTCCACAGGTTTCTCTTAAATCTGACTAGCAGTATTGGGTTTTCTTTTCCAACTATAGATCAATCAATGATAGAAATATTGTAATTTCAAATAGTGATTTAATTTCACCATAATTCACCCATCTCTATGCCTCTGAGGAAATAATTATTCCTGAGTATAATAATCTCTATGTGATAACTGAACATATCAGTTTTCCCTTAGTGGATTAAAAAGAAATGGCTGTTTGAATAACCAGTACAACTTTTACAAGACCAACAGCCTTCTGCAAAAACAAATGTGGGCCTCCTGAAAGAAGTTCCTTTGTGCATTTTGTTGTAGTGAAGATCTTAAGTCCACCACAAAGAGGTAGGTATATTGATGAATCTCTGCTTAAATGCTACAATGGATAATGTGTGTGCTTAGCCACACTATTAGAAAGACATCTAATAACTTAATGTACACTAAAGAATGTTAATAGGAAAAAAAGAATGTTAATAGGGAGACTGCATAACCATTAATTATTACCTGTTATGATTATTCCATTTTAAGCAGTTCTTAAGTTAAAAATACATTCCTAGAGTACAAAACGAATAGTGGTTCCCTTTGTTCTAAGATAAGAGATAGGAACTATCTTACCAGAGAGGAATGGTCTCTCTGCCATTCCACTATGGCACTGAAAAATGGACACAGTTTGCATTAAAGCTACGATTCCAGTTAAAAGGTAAAGCAAATGACGACCTCACGCCTCTGTAATGCAATCATGCAGACAATGGGAGAAACAGCAAAACAAATTCATCTCCATGCAACACATTTGCCTTATTAATATTTGCAATTCCAACTTTAATAGCACAGGTGTATTTAATTGCCTCGAAATAATACAATTCAAATCTATTCAGTGTTCAATAGGAGCCTGGAAAGAAGATTCAGGCTTTGTTTTGCTGTAAAATCCTGTAGCTGAAGATTTAATATGTCCAGGGAAATATATTTTTTAATTTCTTGTCATTATGCTTCCTTTAGCTTGGCATTTGAATTTTAAAAATCCACTAGCTCCTCAAGCACATTGTCCTGCCAACTCGTGAGATTTTATGTGTTTGTGCCAAATTATAGGTTCTACTGAATATTTTATCATGTCCTATGAGGGTAACATACATTTTCTTCACTCGTTTGTCACAAGATCTTTTGATCTGAAGAAATATACCACTATTAACAGTGGGTATCCTTACAAAAGTTTGGTAACAATAGGAATTCTTCTTTAAAATGTAATGGAAGTTACTCTGTCTGATTATATATATATATTCATTCTACCAAAACCAGTTATTCCACATAGCCCAATCATTTGGCCTATATTTGAATTTTATCTCTGAGTGACAACAATATCACAACATTTAACTATATAATATGGTATTGGTTAATATTCCCATATATTCCATGATTCATCCTTATATGAACATAGGAAGCCTCAAATCATAGTTTATTAATATGAGCTTTAGCCCTGTTTACAATACAGGTTATGTTCCTTAAAAAAAAAAAAAAATCCTTCTAAGAATTGACAAATGGGACCTTATAAAATTTCAAAGCTTCTGTAAGGCAAAAGACATTGTCAATAAGACAAAAAGGCCACCAACAGATTGGGAAAGGATTTTTACCAATCCTAAATCTGGAGCAGTTTTCTTCTAAGCAAGACACCTGAATGGTCATGGCCATGGCAAATAACCTTGAGACGAGCACCTTAGCAGATACAAGCACCATGTTTCACAATTCGACTCTCTTTGAGAGTGAAGAAAGCATTTCATCAGCTTAGAGCCTGACTCTAGTTGCCTGTCCCTGTGGATCCCACTAAAGAGGAATACTTGTAATTCATTTTGTTTTAAAATGACTGTGGCAGAGTCTGGCTTTGAGGGTTTTGTTTTGTTTTTTCTGACTGAGCATCTTGGCTGACTTTGAAGCAGTCCATGTGACAGGAAGGCCCCGACTAGCTAAGGGGAGTTGCGCTTTCTCTGTATCCTCAGGAGCAGTTATTATTTTGGTCTTCTGAGCATAGCCTTTCTCACCAGAGTAAGATGGGTGAGTGTGATTCACAGCTCCCTGGTGATCAGTAAGACTCAGCTTTTCATTTTCCTAAACTTGGCCATGGCGTGTTTTTTGAAAGGTTTATTTTTGGTTCTTTGACCTATTTGGAGGGATTTGATGGTCAGCTCTTTTGGGTTTTTAATATATTCTCAATATTAGTTCCTTGTCAGATAAATCTTCAATTCTTTGATGAGCAGAAGCTTCTCAGATATAAATCTATTTTTCTATTTTTACTTTCATTACTTATCCCTTTGGTAGCTCATCAAAAAGCCAAAAACGAGTCACTGCCTATACCAATGGAAGTTAGAAAAACTGGGGTGGGGGCGGGGAGGCTGGCTCTAGTTTTTGAGTAAAGTTTATCTCTTTGGAAAGAGAAAGAATACAATCAGGGATGATTATGAGCTTCTTAGTACCAGAGCTTCATGGTTCTTCTGCTGCATAGCTGCAAGTAAAGCATACATGTATCCCATTGACTTAAGTTGAATTATAATAATATTGGACAGACTTAGAGTCCATGGAATCTTGTGGGAAATTTCATAGTGAAGAGACTGAATGCAAAATTGTATATTTCTTGAAGGCAACTCAAAAATGTCTATAAATGAGGAATAGAAAAGAAAATGAAGTGGCATGTTAAGAATTATGACAAATTTGGACAGCAAATGTTGGGGTAGGTGACTTGCAGTTTTGATGAAGAGAAAATTGTCTTAGGAAGTTCTCACTGTCTTGGAAAATGGAGCTTCTCACACACACCACTAAGAGCGTCAATTCCTGTCATCAGTCTCCACCGGAACTTGTTCGCCATCCTCTTCTTTGTCGGTACCAACTCCGTATACATTGTTCTGATGAAAGTGAAAACAGTATCTGAAAAAGGTAGATAGACATTCATAGTGCTGCAAGAACATGCCATTCCTAGATCTAAACTTAAAATGGGGTTAGCCATCCGAGCACAGGTTTTAATGTTACAAGCCAAGTATCTGACCTTAAATGGGATTTCCTCTGAGCTGGACATAGTACGGTACTTTTAGGCATAGAAAACAAGGCAGTGGCAAAAGAGAGGATAGCAGTGTGCCTTGTTAATGCTGATATAATGGTTCACAGTGAAAACTATGGCATAATGCTTCTTTAGTAATAAATTCCAATAGGCTCAAAATGACTATTAATACATATTTACAAGTCCTTCCTAATGCCTAGATTGCTTAAAGTATCCTTATGCTTAAGAATCTCTAGGTCAGTTACCACAAGCTACAAGACAAAGAAAGCTATAGTCCCTCCTTGTATACTATCCCCATGAACTGTGTCTTGTGCCTTAGGTAATATGTACCATGAAGATCTCACTGTTCCCATTTCTAGCTTCCTGATTCCCTTTATAAAGATCCAAAACTCCATTTACTTCCCTCCTTTCCTCATTCCTCAGTCAATGATCACAATCTATTCAAACACTGAAAATGAGAATCTTCCCATCTGTGTGAGTATCATTAGTTTGTTTGCCTGGGAGAATTTTCTAGTTTTAGAGAAAAGTAAATCAGTCTCAGTCTCGGTGTCTGTCTGTCTCTCTCTCTCTCTCCCCCTCTCCCCTCTCCCCTCTCCCCTCTTCCTTCTCTTCTCTTCTCTCTCTCTCTCTCTCTCTCTCTCTCTCTCTCTCTCTCTCTCTCTCTCTCTCTCTCTCTCTTTCTCCTTAAGCCATAAAAGGAAAAGAATAGCTCTATCTTATTGAAATACCTGCCACATGGTAAGATCAGGAGGAAAAAGGCCTTGAGGATCATCTAGTGAGTCTGTTATACCTAGAAAACTCCTTCCCCCAAACACTGTAACATGCTGAAGATGACCCAAGAATAGTCTCACTGTTAGCTACTTCACACAGTTGCTAAATCCACCCTCTGCCACCTGTCATTGCCTCCTGGGTTCTTAAGGTCCATCAGTTTTCAGAAGTCTCATTCTCTCCTACAGATTTCTCAAGGAGATATAATTTGGTAAGTTAGTATGCTTATGGGTTTAACACAGGAGGATGCTGTGGCAATGTGAGTGATGGTTACACAAGACAGACAGAACTGTCTGCCAACACCCTTCATTTCCTGTGACACTTGGTGTCCTGTGAGACATTGGATATATTCTCTCAAATCCAGAGGGCATCAGTTGTTTAGATTTAAGAGAGGCCCCATTCCCTGTTCCTATGTCTCCAATTTCAGCTGCTATACTGTTTCTTTCCTTTCAGTCTCCCTTAAGAAGTAGGTTCTTCATTCTCATAAATCTAAGATTATTCTAAAATGTTCATTTCATGCTGGATTAACTCCAAATCATTGACATTCCCTTCAGGTTATGGAGGTAAACCAGGCCTATTTTCTTTTCCTTAACTCTTAAAGATAGAAAAGGATCACATATAATTGAATATTTGTATCTAACTAAACATTTTAAGTATCTCCAGAGAATACTTTTAGAATTTAAAAAAATCTATTAAATGTTAGAGAAGAATTTGATATATTATCTTTACTCTTCAAAATGTCAAATTTAATAATAAATTCATTGATTAAATTCTGTATATGTGGGTCTGGAGAGAAGGCACAACAATTAAAAGCACTGTCTACTCTTCCAGAGGTCCTGAGTTCAATTCTCAGCAACCACATGGTAGCTCACAACCATCTCTAATGGGATCCAATGCCCTCTTCTAGTGTATCTGAAGAGAGAGACAATGTACTCATACATAAAAAATAAATTAATCATAAGAAACATAGGTTTTTATATAAAATTCTGTATATGCTAGATGTTCACACAGAATTTCATGTCATTCTCAAAATTACCAATGTGATATCATCAGACTTACTTTTCATAAAGTTAAATTCTCAAAGAAGAAAATTTCACTGAGTTTTAAAGTCAGGGTCCTCTCACTCCACACCTCTGGCACTTTCTACATCATAACAAATTGAAGTAGCACTAAACACTGTAATTGATTTTGATTTTTGTTGTTTCCTTTATTAAGTTTCACATTTATTAAAGCTCAACCCGAAACATTCTTTTAATTCAAAGCCATATTCTACTGACACAATGCCAGTGGGAACATTAATCTTAAATCCACTCAGACTTAGATTGTGCTTCATAATGAAGTAGTAAAACAATCATAACGCCTCCAACATTTCAGGAATTTATCTCCTATCGCTGTGTATTGATCAGTCTGACGAGTTGGGATTAACCAAGTCTCTGTCTTATTATACATTGCTGTTTTCAGAGTAGCCCATTTCATTTTATAGCACAGTTGGAACATTGCCTAGAAAATTATAAAACATCTCAAAATAGCTAGTAGCTATCTTGACTTTCTAACGAAACAGACACTTCTCTTATCTAACTCCAACCTCATGTCTCTTCTGTGGTATTTTTCTAGCCGTAGGTGTTAGCATCTGCTGCTGTAAACTCGTCAGTGTTAACTTGGTAGGGCTGAGGTGAGGAATAGAGCCAAGATCACTTTTGCAGTAAATATTATGCAACCATGTTCATGGCCAACTCCACGGCATGTTGGTCCTTAATGGAAGAGCATACATCTTTAAGCTAGTGCTTATCTTCATGTTCGTAGTCTTGAGATTGTATCTGCCCTTTATACCCATATAACCCCATCAATCCAGCACCTGATTTCCTGACAGTATGGAGCCAACTGCTTTCTTTGCCACTTTCTGGGGGCTGTTGGAGCTGAAATAGCTCACCCTGTTGTCCTGGAAATGCTCTACCATTCCCAATCTCCTCCCCTCCTCCTACCCATCTTGCAAGTTGGGCTGCTCCAAGACAGCCAGAAAAGGTGCCAAAGAGCGAAGTAGAAGAGTCAGGGGGATCTAACCCATGTAACACAAATGTGTAGTCTCCCTGGAGAGTCTCTAGGATGCAATCATAATTTATCTTCAATTTGTTACAAATGATCAAGAAGATTTCAGATTGCAGGGACTGAAGAAAGTAGTACATTCACTCATTACTTGTACACCAGTGAGCTTCTTCTCTGGGTGAGTGCTTAACACACACACACACACACACACACACACACACACGCACACACACACACACACACACCACCACCACCACCACCACCACCACACACACCACACACTCTACTCCACTCATTTTGTTGTGCTTTTTTTCCCTCTCAAGATCTACCTTCCAGCAATTTTATGACCAGCACTCTGGTATTTTCTCCCTTTCTACTCAACAATATTTAATTTAAAATAAATTTATTTCTCATAGGCACTAATTTGACCCTAAGTCAAACAATTTGCCCATATCAGCACAGTAAATTTACCAATTCTTAGTCATTCAAGTGAACTTCAAATACTGACTTTTACATTACTGGAAAGGCATTGGTCTAAACATATTAAGCAATCCGTCTACTAAAGTATTTGGAAGAATTTTCAAAAGCCACAAGTCTATTGAGACAATTACATTTCTTCTAGGCATTAGCTGGATTTCAAGACACTGTAAGCATAAAAGCATAACAGCTATAAAAACTCTACAATCATAGCAGCCAGGCTCTGACTTTGGTCATTTTAATAATGTAAAATACATAATTTAAAATGCAGAATACAGCTGTCCCTTCCATTACATTTCCTAGCTTTGATGCTTTAGTAAAATCCTCTATGTCACTCTTTTACTAATTCATATTAAAATATGAATTAAAATATAAATTAATATTAAAATATGATTAGCCTAAATACCTTGGGTTAATGTTTTAATTCTAGTCAAAACCAACAGAAGAATATTATGGACCCCTGTTTTCAGGAGAAGAGATAGCAGAAGATAAAGGTTTTCTAGAAAAAGAGGGAGAAGGAAAGCAGACATCTCCATTAGAACTATAGAATACTAGGAGACCAAATGTAGTGTCTCAGGTACTTGAAATCATTGCTTTGAAACAGGAATTACCAGAAATTGGATTAATTAGAAGAGTTTGACGGTTCAAAGAATTAAGTGTGAAGTTGGGCCATGACTTTTTTTTTTAAGAATCTTTTAAGCTTCACATTACTTTCTGTAGCTTAAATTTCCCATCATAAAGGTGATATTGACTCATTGAAATGATAAGCACTAGTATTTTTATAAATCATTCCATGGAAGCATGGAATATAAAGTTGATTCATAATAAAAATGATCACTAATTAAATGCCAGTCAGTATTCATGAGTTAGTAAGCGCGGCACGGAAGTAGACTTCTCAGTCTCTAAATTCTGAGCCAGTTCTGAAGGCAAAGCCAAGCTGCACTGAAGACATCTGTTACCAGCACCCACACGGGGCATCATGAGCATGTGTATGAGTGGACCTGTCACTGCCAACAGAAAGGGTGCAGTCTTGCCACTAACATTGTGACTACTGTATTAAAACATTATCTCCAATGGTATTGCCTGGGTGGTCCAATTACTGAGACTACAGAGAGATGCAAAATGTTCCCTTCAGGTACCACAAACTTAATATTCTAGAGGCTAACAGTATCTGTGGCTTCAAATGACTATTTTATTCTCCTCAAAGTTTGATTTTTTTTTCATCCTGTCTCCATGAATTGCTTGAGAACTATCAAAATGTCTTGACTTTAGGTTTTTATCAGCAATCTTTGGTTTAGAATGTTGCCTGACATTCTCATCTATCCCTAAGTCAGAACATGTTAGAAACATTGTGAGTTATGTCAAACATATAAGATCATCTGTATTTCATCCGGGTAACTTGGCAGGGGGGAAAGGCAAAGGTTTTAGTATTTTCAAGCTATAAAATTTAATAAAAGTTATTGGAAATGATAACAAAATCTTTAACATGTCCATCTATGCTGCCTACTATTCTAAATCATATTACATATTCACATGTCACATATCACACAGATGATTAAACCTTCCTTCCATGTGCCATAGTACCAATAGTACTGAGGTTCCCAGAGTCGATAAAACAGAATCAAAGCATTTGGCAATTAAAAAGGCAGCGCTTAGAGTATGTCCATGATCTATATTATATTTACTATGGTCCTATATTATAATTATTAACAAATTTTTATTCTATTGATTTGGGGGATTAACTCAAAAAAAAAACCTGATAGGTATACTCTCTAATATGTTTTACAAAACTAAACTGTTCTTTTATAAAATTGCTTGGTCAGTTTTCATGTGCTCACAAAATTCTGAACAATATGGTGAGAGAATCAAATCTGGATCACAAAACCCATGTGATCTCAGCTCTAAGCATCATGTTACAGAAGCCATGTTCATATTCTCTGGGTTCTGGTCTGACAGTATGAAATAATTCTATCTCTTTGTCACTCTTCAGTTTGATATAGAAGGTCAAACAAGTTGAGATGATATAAAAGGGTCTCGAAGGGGGGAAATTTTCAAAAATAAAAACTACTATATTAACATTATAGGTTTTACATTAAGAACCCATATTATTAATCACAAATACACATTCAGCTGTCCATGGTCAAGTAGGTAAATCATTTAGGAGAAATCATTGACAGAGAACCATGAGCTGTGGACTCATCCCATGACCTCTGCAAAGGATAACACCTAATAGTACAGATTTCCTGAAATGGCTGCAAGTTTTGAAGTTTAATCAAGCTTTGACTGAAATGCTAAGAGGAGGTAGGATTCTGTTTACTTTTTAAAGGTATTCAAAGGAGCCATGTTTTCACAACACTTAAGAAGTACTTTCTCTGCTCTCTAATTACTCTTTTGTAATTCGATAAGCATTTGCTGAAGCCTTCCTAGAAGCAAAAGAAAGGGAGAGACCATAGCACTCCAGATAGCTGCTCCCAGAATGAAGACAATGGGCACGAGTAAGATTGTATTCATAAATAATTTCTATTTCTGAAAGTCAAAAAGCACAAATAAATACGGATGAAACACAAAGTAAAAGGTTTATGAATGTTATTAACCAGACATACATTTAAAGTATCAATTTAGTGTTGGTGAAGATAACAAGGCAAAGAAGATTCTGTATTCTTCGTGGAGATCTGTAAGAACCAGTAAGAATAAATATGATCCCACAAGGCCTTGAGGTCATATGCTGACCGTCACAAGCCATAGATGGACAAACTCCACACACAAGAATACATTTTTACACAGAAGAAAATAAACCCTTAGGGAAAAGCCACCATGCCCAAGACTGACTAGACAGGAAAGCTTTCTTAAAAACAAGACCAGGAAACAAGTCTAGGATCGTGGAAGTTGTACAAAATAAAGATGAAAGTTTATACCCAAGAGCCCATAAAACAAAAAAGACAGAATGAGACTTCAGCTAGGGAAATGGACATGTGGAATTGCCACAGAGAGAAACATATTGAGAGAAACAGAAAACAACAGTTTGAGAAGAAAATTAATGTTTGGTCTAGAGCCGTGGGGATGCACTGGATAATCAAAGTGAAGCATCCTGTGTCTAGGTAGACATGCAAGGAGCTTTATTCTCAGTGTTATCTACCTGTCGCTTTGTGCAGTAATGAAATTAATGAGCCTGATGCTTCCTTTACACAACTGGAAAGGCCCAGACATCCAGTTCCCCACTCAGGCACGGCAGCCACACAAGCCTCCTGTCAGCACCATCAACTCTCCAACGTGCAAGGATTTCTAAAAATACACGATCTTGTTTCTAGAATAAGCACAATATACTGGGGGCTTGTGGAGTGGAGGTTCTCCCCAAAAGCTTATGATACAACTAAGGGGAATTTTGTTTGTTATATATAGCCATGGCCTTGAACTGTAAATGGACAGGGAACATATCCCCCGTTTTGGAGGATGTGCTCTTGTAAAAACTCAATTGAATTTTAATAACATTAAATTGCTGAGAAAAGAAACAAATATTGATAATAAAATATTGAATCACCTACAAATTACCAACAGGAGCCTTGTTCCATTTTTAGATTAGATTATTTTCCTTGGGCATCTTTGCCAAGGCAGAAAACAGATTAAAGAAATTCCTAACCAGTTCACAGCATTGAAATAGAACCAACATGACACAGGTCAACATCCAAAAGCTACTTAATGCAACTTTTTTCTTATACAAAAATGGAGAAGACATTGGCTTCCATAAGGGGGGAAGAAGCTAGATAATAACTTGTTTCTAAGTCTGAAGTCAGAAATCAGAACTTGAGAGAGACCTGCTAAAGGTACCAGAGATAAATGGATTTCCCTTTAGCTACAAAATTGTGTTGTCTGCAGAATGATTGAAGCCTGCTCCGAACCTCCAGTGGCTTCAGGACTAATCAGCTGTGGAATGGCCTTCACTGCTGCCAGCTCTCCTCCAATCCTTCCTGTTTACTGGGACTTTCCTCCCAGAAGCCTGCTGCTAGCAAGCTGGTGGGCAGACCAGGCGCCTTATCTAAATCCTCTGCAAGTTTTTATCCGCCCAAAAACCAAACATCGCTTCCCACATCAAATTCAGACCTTCCAGTACTGTGAAGATATGGCCTTATCATTCGAAGCAGACTACTATTATTAAAGATATTGGATAGAATTATTTGATTAATCCACGTGCAGATAAAATGGCTATCAGTCAAATAACTTATTATCAAGGCTAGTCATAGCATTCGGCAAGGAACGCCAGTGCCTGAAGTTATTCCACTGTGTATATGAATTTGATCAACAGTACAGTAAATATGAAATCAGATTAAGGGGTGGAGCCCCTGGTAAAATTTTACTACAGAACAGCTAACGGCTTTGTGCATATCAAAGCAATGTATGCTTACTGAAGTTCTTTGTATTAACAGTTCTTGAGAGTTGGTGTACAAAGGCAGAGGCCCCATTTTATTAAAGTGTTCTTTTAAACAAGTGCTCATTCGATAAGTAGAATAGGGTTGCTGTGAGTACATGCCATCAGAATGTAGGAAGAGCTGGGGCGTGGTGGCGCATGCCTTTAATCCCAGCACTCGGGAGGCAGAGGCAGGCAGATTTCTGAGTTCGAGGCCAGCACTCGGGAGGCAGAGGCAGGCGAAATTATGAGTTCGAGGCCAGCCTGGTCTACAAAGTGAGTTCCAGGACAGCCAGGGCTATAAAGAGAAACCCTTTCTCGAAAAACCAAAAAAAGAAAAAAAAAAAAAAAAAGAAAAAAAAGAATGTAGGAAGACACACCACTGCCATTTCCGAGATCTGTCTTGTCCACGTACGTGTTAGAACTACCCACGTAGAACGAAAGTCTTCAAATTACTTCATGTCAAGCATTGATGTGCTAAGTCGCCACTGTGATGGATACGCTTTTCCATCTCTCCTCCCCAGACAGTAACCAAAGTGTGTTTATCCTGAAAGGGCACAGGGATGGCTGACATCAATGCCTTAAATAACTTCTGGAGCATACTTGCAGGATCAGATCTTCCAGGTTTGCTTGTTGTTGGGCACAGAAAGGGAAAAAAGGTAAACAGCTGTGTGGGAAAGTATCCAAAATGGATCCCTAAGAAAGTTACTGGGAGTGCCATTTGGTGAAGGGATGTGCTACACAGAAAGTGGTCTCCGTTACTAGGGTTAAAAAAATATCTAATGTAGACTCTGTCTTTATTCTGCTGAGTACTTCCTTCAACAGGTCACCACTGGGTAATCAGAGTAAAAGTTTAAAAAGCAAAGGAAGTAGGCAGGGAAAGGAGGCAGGGAGAAGACCGTGAACTCCTAAGAATAGTAGCAGGGTCATATATCAGATATCCTGCAGATCAGATGTTTATATTACAGTTCATAACAGTAGCTAAATTAGAGCTATGAAGTAGCAATGAAAATTATTTTATGGTTGGGGGCTTTGGAACACATTTCAAAACTCCCCTCCTCTGCACTGCTCTCCTTGAATTTCAGGCCTATTTATCCTGCTCCTCCCCAGCTGTTAACAGGTACAGCCCATTAGCTCCACTCAAGCTTTGTCTTACTTCCGGTCTCTTTCTAACATTCTTATTGAACGTGACTATTTCTAATCTCCCAGAGGACCAGGCTTCTTTCTCTCCTCTGTTCTCGGCACACACATCCTTCCACAACTTGACCACTCAGTAGATTATCAAGGAAAAAGAAATGAAAGGGTAAATGACCAACTGGATAAAAGGCTGATGACCAATTGAATAAATAAAAAGTTAAAGGACCATGAGCTTTGTGAGTCATGAGCTTGATGAAATTTTCCCCGAAGAACTGGGTAAGGGGTGAGTTTGGAACCAAATCCTCTCCTAAATTCAGGAATTAAGGCCTTGATCAGAATGCTAAACATTACCAACCATATTTAAGCTTCTGCACTCATGCATATGCAAACTATGTTTTTCTCATAAAGATTTAACATTTTTAATATACTCTGAAGGCAGCACATCATTACAAAAGAAATCCAGAACCCTTGTTCTAAACTGTGAGGAATAGAAAATGTATCAAATACCTAAGTGCCAAAATTCTCTTTGTATTTATTTAGCATATTATGAGAAATTGTTCACTCTGGACTCTTGTCTGTTTTAAACTGGTTACATTCTATGTGTTGGATATACCTTTTCAAATTTGCATTTAATAATCTGTCTCCAGAGGTGACTAATGATATCTCAATCCACATATATGTAGTGTTCCTTTTTCCTACTTACATTCTGCAATTTATGAACAGCTTTAAAATAAAAAGCTTGCTTTGATATTTTTTGTGTGTACCAGTGTTTATCAGATGATTATCCTAGGTTTTTAAATTATTCATAAACATTTTCAAAATGAAAAGCTTTGAAATAGATTCTTTTTCCCACTAGTTAATAGCAAAATAACCATTTTCATATTGTATTCTTCATCTGGGAGAACCATGATGATATATAAAGATGACGGATAATTTGAGGATAAACTAGATATTGACAAAAAACCTTCAGTGGTATATGAATGCAGAGTCTGAAATTTATTCACAAAATTCATTCCAGAGATGTAAGTGAAGGAGTGAGGCTTTTATTGGACAAATACAAATATATCAAATACAGAAAATACCTGAAGTCAGTGCTAAGTTTTTACAGTATCCATAGCAACAGAATTCCCCGTGTTGTATTGAGGTTCCTGGCTGGTCTAAGACTTGCACAAACATACAAGTTTTTATTTCCCAAGAAGGAAATAACAGCAGCCCACCTTAGCACAAAAAGGACGTGAATTTAAGGTGATCTTTTAAGATGATGAATGATAATGCAGCCGACACAAAGTGCAGATTTGCCTGTCCATGCAGAATCAAGCCTGGGACATGGAAAACAGTAAGCAGTGGCCCTGACCTAAACCAAGATCCTGAAGAGGAAACCCACCAAATAATGGGCAGGAAACATGAGCTGAGGAATGAGGCAAGAGGAACTATGGACTTGGGGCTGACAAGCTAGGATTAGGAACCCCAGGAGAAGCCAGGGGTGGGGAACACTACAGAATGTTCTCACTCCTGCTAGAACAGAGCGTGGCTCTGTGGGTTGGTTTCTACAAGCCAGGCGCTGATCTCTGAGTCACTAAAAATCATTTCTTTGTAGTCACAGAGGTACAGAGCTACCTACTGAAGCACCCCTGGGCCACAGGGTGCACTGAAGGAATTACTGGTTCTGTGAGCCTGGCTATAATGCATTCTGATGGGCAGGCTTTGGATTTGGAGCCCAAATGCCCAAATGAGTTACTAGGAAACACTGAAGATTTTCCTTTGAAAAAAATGTACATTGTGCAACAGCTTTGTAATTGTGGAGCTTTCAGCTCGTAATTCACAATCCTATATTGAAGAAAAGGAAATTTGAAGTACCCATGCTGAACAAAGAAGAAATTCTTCAGAGTCCCTTAAGTAAATAACTTTCTTTAAAACTCTATTTTGTGCCAAAACTCCTTTGGAGGAGACAAAGGATGTTTTTCAATATCATTCTGGTTTGCTTTATTTATTTATTTATTTTTTATTCTGGAGAGATCAGTTACCAGTTGGTTTCAATAGATATGGCCATGCAGCCTAAATTTATACACAAGTGTCTACTTGTGTATAATAATATACACAATATATAGTAGTGCCACATAGATTCCATCTTAAAATGCACCATGCTATGTTCATTGAGATTTTAAAGCTTTTATGTTCATGGCTTTTAAACCTACTAAAAGAAATTAGCTTCCTCTAATAAGGCAACTGGCATCTACCTTATAGCACTAGAAAATTTAAAAATTAATGTGCATCCTGAGACCGCCCCTGTTTAATTTGTCTCCCAGTCTTGAGGGAAAGACAGTGCAGTAGTAGGTCCCCACTCCTGTGCTTGATTAAATAATTATATATTTCATCACCCATTATTTGTCTACCTCCACAGAAGAGTCGCCCCTCTTAGTGAGGCAAACAATTCTCCCTTCTTTTCCAGTAAAAGACCTATTAATGCAATTTGACTTTTAAATGGTAACTAATCTTTTCAGTGAGTGTATGTCAATGTTAATGTTCAGCTCACAAATACTCTACAAAAAAAATGAAACTAAGTTTCGTTTATAGAAAAGGGATATATTCAAGTGTTTTTAAGTATATGCAGATTTAAAATAATAATTACTCTTTTAAGTGACAACCCTTTTATACCAGGTTACTACAAGCCAGCCAATGTACTATATATCACACAGTCAGTAATCACACAGTCAGTAATCACACTGGGAGTTAACAAATGTATCTAGTGATTTTACCTAAACATCTGTCAATGCTACTACTTGTAATAAGCCTAAAGAGTAAATATTAATTGACTAAAAAGAAGAAGAACAGTCCAAAAAAAAATAGCGCCCGTGAGAAGAACACAGTGATAGGAACAGGCAGAGAGGCGCCAATGTCTGTAACCCGCTCACAGCTTCCAAGAAGCAGAATGAACAAATCACAGAGGACTTTTTTTTCTGCCTGACATCAGGCTAACTTCAACTATTGTGTGAAAAAAGTTTCCTTTGGCTTAATTCTCATGTATCTATTTTATCTTTGGTTCAAGAAGCACAGAAAAAAAAATAACTCATTAACTAGAAAATTAAAAATATTTTCAGAGTTTTCACCCTTGTATATTATTTTCTCCTGGGAGCCTTTAAGTTAAATGTTAAAATTCTCATTTGAAATTTGATTTGTCAGTAGTTGGTAGTGATAAGCGTCGGCTGAATACCGTGCCAGTAGACAGTGTTTCACAGACATGTATTCATACCAAGGACATGCTCCTGACCACGTTTTAGACAGCAGTTTGTTTGCTTTATTGGATTTTTTTTTTCATTTAAATTGCTCTATTAAAAAAAAAAAGCCTGAGAACCAGACAGGACTTATTCCTTTGTATGCTTTTTATAAGCTACACAGGTTTTATCTGAGCAAGCTAAAGACACTGAAATTCCTCAGGATGCTCAGTCTGTTAGGTTTCACTCGGTAAAACCGGAGTGATAATGAACAAAATTGCTATGAAGATTAAAAGAAATGCTGTGGCTAAACACAGCTCACAGTGGTTAGACAACAGGAAGCAGCTTTTCAGTAATCCAAAATGGATGCTGTGAGGTTAGCTCACTGTATTGAAACGGAGTGGAGTGAATACTGTGGCTCATGCCTTCTTAGTAAATGTATTAAACTTAAAATATTCCATGTCCCTGGTTAATAAAGTAAAATTCTACTGTAAATACTGTATTCAAATCATTTTATCTATTACAAAAGGCTTTAACATTTATTATTTACTTTGCATTATTATTGACCTTTTCATAGATGTACAAAATAACTAGAGTAAGGGTTTTTTTTTATATTTTCTAAAGGTATTAGTAAACTTGAGAAAAATGTAATAATTATATTTAAGGTTAAAATTAACCTGCACTCCAGATCAACTAAAAAGCAAACACAGGCGTTAGAAATGCCTTAAGAAAGGAAGGTCACAAGATGAACCATTTTCAGTGGTTTGGAACCACCTCTACTTGCGCTCTTTCAGACTTCTTCCTGCAACCCCATCTTCCCTCTCTTTAACCTTTTTTGATTAAATAATGTTCCTCTGCTCTTACCGCCTATTTTCTTTGTGTGAACTTGTCAAACCATCTCAGTCTTGTCTTTTGTAGTGTAAGAGGCTTCTATGTAGCTCTCTGAGAGACTAGCACAAAAATCTGACCGGCAGAATAATTTATGAGATTTAGAATGAAGGGTCATTATTAGCACTGTCTCGCCTGCACTGAGCACACAGCACCTCCTCCTCCTCCCACCTCCCTGCTCCCCCCCATCCCCGTTCAAGCATGGCAGGATTTTAACTCAGTCATCAGAGGTAGACTCAGCTAAGCGATGGCTTGGGGATAATGTCATTGGTCCTGTGAGCTTGCATTGATTTCTACTGTTTTAAAAGAAGGCATGGATTGTTCAACTAGATTAAAGGGCATTTAGGAAAACATGTCTTAGTGTGTACTTATCTCCACCATTCCCACAAGTATTTCTGTGGCTATAAACATGGTATCAAAAGTGGTAATTTTATACATCCTTAGGTTCTTATCTAATATTCAATAATATGCAGAGTGGATGTTCTTCACCACAAAGCCGAACGCAGAGAGAGCACGCAAGAGTGGATTTTCTGTTTTGAAGAGAGGTTAATTTTAAGTGTTTGTACTTTATCAGAGTACTCCTGACTTGTGTTCAACCATCATTGGCCCTAATGGTGTTTGTGCGGCTCAAAGAAAATTACTCTTTTTCTTGCTATTTCAGTGCCCAATGTCTCTTTCTTATTACAACAGACAAATCTAATTACTTCTGATGAATCTGAAGAGCTGTGATTTGAATCATGAATAATTCTATTCCAGTAAAGTTAAATCTCAAATACACCCGTGGAACTTAGATTTTTATTAGTATGTTGTACATAGATGCTAACTAAGGAAACTCATAGCAGTTGGACAACTATAATAAAAACTGTGTGTGTCTGTGTGTGTGTGTGTGTGTGTGTGTGTCTGTGTGTGTGTGTGTTTGGTATCTATTGTTATGTTAAACAGAGCCTATAAATCTACCTCCTCTATTACCCAAAACTTCTCACTTCCTCCTCTCCATCCTCTTTACATTCTCACTGAGCTCAGCTTCAGGGCGTCCATCTTTCTTTTGATATCTCTCTTCATAAGTCTTGTGTCTCTTTAAAGATTCATGACATCACCGAATCCTATGCCTTGAATATAAAAAGAAATGATAGCTACCCATACTTGAGTCTCTGCTATGTGCTGGATGACATTCTAAGGGTTTTATTTTTCAGTCTATTAATTTTAATTAGCCACTATATTTTGCATTTATAAAAAAGAAAACAGAAATAACCATTATCAATCAGGAAGGAGGTACACAGCCTCTGACAGGCCAAGCCCTATACATCTCTCCATGATCTATTCTCAAGGCACCAAAAACTTATCCCTTCCCTTCAACATGGTTATAATTTTTCCATTTGGTTTTATATTTGTGTGATTAATATCTGCATATTCTACTATGCCAGAACATATTAACAACTCTAATGTTGTGCTCTGCGTAAATGAGGAGTTAATAGGAAATTGACTTGGATCCTATGGGAAAGGTGGCGTGCAGTATACATAGAGGTAGAAGAAGAGTCCAGACCAGGCCACAGCACTGATAAAACCCTACAGATCAGTCAGTACCACTGGAGCAAAACAAGAGCTGGGGAAACCCAGTCCCATGAGTGGATGTCTTCGCTGTATTTTGTTAACTGGTCAGCTGCTGATGTTCCCTTTCTCTCTCTCTCTTCCAGTGCCACCGTGGGCCTTAATTGCCATAGCCATAGTTGCGGTCCTTCTAGTCGTGACCTGCTGCTTCTGTGTCTGTAAGAAATGTTTGTTCAAAAAGAAAAACAAGAAGAAGGGAAAGGAAAAGGGAGGGAAGAACGCCATTAACATGAAAGACGTGAAAGACTTAGGGAAGACCATGAAGGATCAGGTAACGCACCTGCGCCCTCGTGTACCTATTCACAGATGGCCCAAGAATTCACCAGTGGGGTTATACTCTTTTCTGCAGATCCTTATAGACATGGACAACTTGGGGCTACTGTTGCTTCTGTAGAGAAGCTTGTCAGTCCCTTCAGCTATGACCCTGTCTCCCAAAGTGTAGTGGAGACAGGAACTGTGGCTTCCACACCACAAGGTGTGGCTTCTCAGACCTGGCATAATAAGATAATTCCTGGACTTTTTTTATTCCATCCCGTCAGCCAGTCTTTCTGTCTTGGACGGAGGCTCTTTCTGCCTCCTGCACCGCACTTAGTCTCTGTTCAAGCTCTTCATCCACTCGGTAATGCCAACACTGCTCTGCACCCGGCCAGCTCAGCCATCCGATGCCAGAAATAATAAGTTAGATGTGGTGAAGGGAGATAGGATCCAGTCTTTAAAGAACAAGACTGAGTCAAAAACCAAAATTATATTTCCTCAATTAGTGATCCTAGTTAGAACCCTAACGTTGTTGATAAACTAGGTAGCGGGAGCACAGAGAAGGTGTTTGGCTTCCCTGGCAGTGCTGCCTATTTTTAACTCAGTTAACTGGACAACATAGTTCATGTAAAGATTAATAAAAAGTATTAAGTGCTTCTTCGTTTTTGGAATAATGCTTGCGTTAAATGTTTCTAAATAAAACTTAATTCATATGAAATGAGAGAATAAAGGTTTTTCATAGAAGTATTTGGAAATCTTGTTTTCTACCAGTTAATTTCAAAGTTCTATTAATGCCCAAATAGGAACCTGTGCAGGCCGTTTTTCTGATTGCTTTATGGTACTGATTACTATTAGCTGAGTCATTAACACATGCATCTAGGAACAGTTTGACCGGGACTTACCACAGCCTTAGAGCCCACATGTAAGCATCCTGGGTTCCCACACATGGACTCTCATATTCTAACCCTCCTTCCCAGTGTGAGCATTCAGCTCCTTCTCAAAGACCCTGCAGTGTCTATGGACAGATGTTTCCCAGGGGTCCACTCCCCATTCCCTGAAGTTCAGCTGGGTTTCAGGGCCGTAGAATGGATGCGAAGTCTATTCTCTTGTTCTGAGGACTCTGGCCTGAGCTCAGAGTAGCAAAGATTCAATTCTCTGGCAGTTTCTCATCAGCCACAGAAGCTCATGTACAACCGCAGATAACTAAGAAGGATTTTCCTCTTCACTTAATTTGTTAAGAAGATACTCAAATTTTGGCTTATAGCTAGTAGGATTTAATACTGACATTTCTTCCTTTTCTGTTTAGTTTTTCTTTTTAAGACAGGGTCATAGATTTCTTTTTAAACATTGTATTAGTAAGTATAGAATTAATTTACCTTGGTGAATATGGGCTAGAAAGGGGGTGGTTTTTTTTAGCAATATGTTTGAAAAAACGTTTTGAATAGTGCTATTATTTTCATAATTATTATAAAATTCAATTGTGATTTTCTTGTGTCCTGGAATGAACACTTATCCGCATTGATTATTTTTTAAGTGATAACTATAGCATTTCTTTCTAGGATAAGACTGTTATATTTTTATTTCTGGATTTGTTCTGTCTGATGTAATACAACAATTGATGGCATAGTGCTATTACCCCCATACACCATGGATAAATGACCAGGATCTCACAGACAGACTTGATGGTGATCTTCCATCTATCCCGCTCCTTTGGATGGGTTGGGGCAGAGGAATATAAATCAAATCATAAACTAGTAGAAAAAGCCAGTAATAGTTTATAATAACTTACTTGATATAGCAAAGTAACTAGAATTTCAACAGCTTTTGGTTTTAATTACTTGAAGTCAACAATGTTAAATACACAGGGTTTTAGCTAGGTATGATTTTCTTAATCTTAAATGTATAGAATAAAATATGATTGGAATAAGTGAAATTATCTTGTTTCATGATAATTGTGTAACAATAGTATATGTTTCTACCAACCCTTACAAAAGTAGCTAATAGCTTATGAATATGAAGGCTAAAGATGAAATCGAGTTTTAGAAGAATGATCTGTCACATTGTGTCCCATAATCCTCCAAAGTATAGAGATTAAAGTCATTTTTAAACACTGTGTTTTCAGAATATTTTAAGCAGAATATCTCAGTGAAACTGGGGAAGGGAAGTAATACCAGTGTATGGTTCTCTCACTTGAAGGCAGGACAGATAAAAACATTTTTTAGATATGATTCCTGAAGCTAAACAGGCTTCAGGGCAATCAATAAGTTTTTATTACTTCAATATATTCCAAACTCCCAGAAATTCAAATTTCAACACTCATGGCTATATATCTATATTAAGATATATATTTTATATCTTATAAACCAGAAATAATTTTATAACCCAGAAATAATTTTTTTAAATTCATCAGTGACTTCAAAAGTAAACTCTAGATAGTATATTTGTGTTCTAAAAGATTCATGTATTGGAGGGTTTTTTTTTAATATCTTGAATCTTGAAATGACTAGCCATAAAGGGGAGATGATAGCAACTTGTAGAATAAGCAGCTTAGACGGGTCATTTCTCCATGGTTTTCACTGATGTGCGTGGATATTTTAATTTTTATTTCTTCCCTCTATGTCCTCCTTATCTGTGTTGTGTCTCATGACTGTTCTGGATTGTCCCTTGCGGTAGGTTTCTTCTGCTACTAGATATCCCCAATCAGTGCTGGTGGCTGGGCTCCACAGCTGGTGGCTTACCATTCTGACATCAAAAGGCTGAACTCAACTGATCTTCAACCATGACGATTCATTTGAAACATGACTAACATGGGCTAAATAGAACAGGTTTGCTTTGATAGCTAGGGAAGAAAATACAGTCCCTTATGCCACTTTTTAGTATGCCTTAACAAATCCTATCTGAACAGTGTAACTTAGAATGAGCAAATACCTTTACTGATGACTGTGGACTAGGTAAATATTGAATGCCAAAGTAAACCACAGGCATGCCCCTCTAAGCCTGGGAACTTTATAAAAACGCTGATGTTCTCAACAAACTCTCTTGTTAAAAACTGCCTGACTTAAGAGGTACTAGGCTTCCAAGCTTTATTACCTCAGGTGGGTAGTTGTTTGTTTTTCCCTATAGAGGGAAAAATATTGCTCTCAAGATATTCTAATACCACTGATTTACTAGGTCTGAATTTAATGTGATGTACAGTGTTTGTCTTGATGAAGCTCAGTGCCTAGGACAGGAATAGACTTCACTTCAGTGATGGACAGGAGCACTGAAAATTAACAAAAATCGAGCCCCATTTAATGAAAAGTAGTTGCAGAGATGGTACTGTACTTTCTATTCTGGCCCAAAAAACCACTTAGGGAAAAGGAGATTTAATATCTCAGCTATTTCAAATTGCATTTGGCTGAAACGTGAAATATAAATTGTCAGTTCTGAAAGGGACTTTTGAAAAAGTATTTAAATTCATGATTTGTTTTTGAGACAATGGAGTGATCTGTAGGTATTTTCAGACAGTGGGTACATTTAGGGATTTTCTATTCTTTTTTTTAAAACTCAAACTACTAAAACCATAATTCCTGTAAACGCACCCTGTAGGGCAGTGCTAAAGACTGTGCAGAGCTAAGGTTCTCAGGGAAAAATGGAGGCCACTGCCTATAGCGGTCAGACTCAGTCATCCTCGTGCAGTCTATCAATGACTGCTGCTTCATGCTTTGTCCCTTAACAAAATTACTTTAATATTCAAAGAAGTGCCTAAGTATAAATTAATGTTTCCAAATTAAATGGTATATAGCTTAGCCACATTTGAAAATGGTAATTTTCAATTTTTCAGACTTGTAGACTCCTGAGATGTGTCAAAAAGGCACAAAGGATGACACACTCGTGACAACAGCTCGACTCTGTTCAGATGTTCTTCTAAGCAGAGAGCAGAACTAATGAGCTCTGTCAGTCTTGCTGCAAATGGATTTGGGGGATCATTGTGGGGGTTAGCTGCGAGGAGCAAGACTGGAAGGCAGGGGTTGCTATTTCAAGCACCACAAGTTCTCCCCCTGCAAGTGCTGAGGGAGCAAAAGAGGCCCCACTGAGAATACTGACAGCAGAGGAAATGTCCATGTAGACAGGAAGAGCAAGATGGCGAACCAGGGTCTGGTAGCCCTAGTTCCTGGCTAAATCTCTCATATTTGAGTTCTGTAAGACTTCTCGAAGATCAACTCAAGAGCTGACGACAGTTAGACAATAATAGAGACTCTTTAATATTGTCAAAAATACAGTGCAGTCCACTGTTTGCTTCCAGTTTCGAGTTCTGTGAGATTCCAAAGCCGCAGACACACAACAAATACGTGGTGGCTAGAGAAAAATAAATAACATGTGCTCCATTAAAAAAAAAAAAAAAAGAGCAAGCAGAATGTACAGGCAGCAACCAGGGCAAAATATGTGAGTGCTAATATAGATACCTTTAAATTTTTCAAACATGCTACTGAACAGGGAAATGGAACTTTTCATAATTTTCAATTTGTGAAGAATGACCATGCATACAGTATAAGTTTATCTGTATATCCCCATAAAGAAATCTTCCAATTTTATAAACCTTTATAGAGGAAATATTCAGCACAATTTTTATATTTTAGGAAAATGTTATATACTTTTGATTTTTGAAATACAGATATTTTGTATATTTTATGACATAATTACCTTTCAAAAACTTTATATTCTACCTTTTAGATTGAAGAATATTTCATTGTTTAGACTAGGTTTCCTAAGTCTAGCACCACGGCCCTTGTTCTTCAATACAAAATGAATTTTATACCCATATGAGTTTTTCCAAGATGACAAACATGACTCTTTTTGTCTTCGGTATTACATAATCTCAAATCAGTTTAATTCAGCCTAGCTTTCTGAGGAGCGGTTATGGAAATGAAATGATAAAGTTCAGTGGGACATGAACTGAACTTCTCTCTACACAGCGCTTGCTGCTGGCGTGTTTTCTCCTTTTTTCTTAAAAGTTACAATCATAGATGTGAAAACACAAAGAATTTACATTTTCCGAGTGTTACTCAGCCGTCTTTGACAGAAGCAATAAGGCAGCAGAAGGCCATGC
>LR749559.1:3030131-3060568 GCA_902729485.2 Mus minutoides | reverse complement strand
AGACATCCAGCATCTTAGTGCTTGCTTTAAACAGCTTGGAGAGCTAACTATCTGGCCAGTTTAATTTGGACTTTGGTGAAAATTCGTTGGAATTTCTTTTTCCTCCTCACAGGCCCTGAAGGATGACGATGCTGAAACTGGACTGACTGACGGAGAAGAAAAGGAAGAGCCCAAGGAAGAGGAGAAACTGGGAAAGCTTCAATATTCACTGGACTATGACTTCCAGAATAACCAGGTCTGAGGGGAACATGTCTAATTCCATTAACATTTTCTGACACTACCAAGTAGGAATTGAAAGCAAGATACTCCTTAAAACATTTCGTTTGCTGTGAGCAGAAAATGCAATTATCAAAGCTATTGATGAAATCATTTCTAAGTACAGGCAGTCCCCTAGCTGCTAATTTAACTTCTGGTAATTAGAATTCACAGTATTCAGCCGATTACATCTACTCGTGGCACTGACAGGAGGCAGGCAGAATACAAATTAACTCCGAGGCATCCGTTGTCGTTGTCGCTTAGAGCTCCCAGCCAGTCCAGTCGCTATAGGTCCTGCAGTGTGCATAGAAACAACCTTCCTCCAACTATACAGATTTAGATTCCAAACCACACCAGCTGCCACCCAAGCCCACATTTAGAAAAAGAAGTTTGAAAAGCTATGATAGAATTAAAAACTGGCCGATGCTCTATGGCTTTTTTAAATTCACTTTACAACCCAATAAATCAGCCCTCACCAAAAATGCCTCTAGCTTACCCCTACACCTGACACGCCAGTCCCCTACCATTCCTATCCCACACATCAAAGTTGCTGCGGGACTAGGCACATCCTCTCCCACTGAGGCCAGACAAGGTTGTCCATTTAGGGGTGTGGATCCACAGGCAGACAAGAAGGCAACAGGTTCAGGGATAGCCCCTCTTCCAGTTGTTTGGGGGCCCCTTATGAAGACCAAGCTGTTCATCTGCTACAAATGTGCAGGGGGTGGGGGGGCTACATCCAGCCCATGCTCCCTCTGTAGTGATTCAATCTCTGGCAGCCTCCAAGAGTCCAGATTAATTGACTCTGTTGGTCTTCCTGTGGAGTGCCTATCCTCTTTTTCAGTTTTTCTGTAAAACTCTCTGAGCTGCATCTACCGTTTGGGTCTGAGTCTGCATCTCTTTGCACTGGATGTTGGGACTCGATGGCTTTTAAAGGCAGAGATACAGTCTATGTAGCACCGTAAGTCTAAGTGAGACTCCCATAGTGATGAGACGGTGAGTTTTTAAAGTAGAGAGATGAGCAGCTCAATTCTCAGAGCCCAAGGCGGCTGCCCAGGAGTGGCAGAGACTAAAGACTGCAAAACAGCCATCCCTGCTTCTGTTTCTCAAAAAGGGCTGAAGTGCTATAAGATCAGTGACAGCAGCCACTTTTCACTGAGTAGCTATTATCTGGGTAGCTCAAAGTGTGGAAAATGCCTTTGAAAACCCTTCCAGATAAGACCCACAATATTAATGACGATTGCTCTACTTTCTGGATTTCGAGAAGAGTACATAGGCTAGGTAAGTTCAGGATGTAGCCCCTGTTCTACCAGGGAGTCCAGATCTCTCCTGCTCATTTTTCACACACCCTTCCCTTTTGCTGTGTGTCTTAGGGTTTTACTGCTGTGACCATGACCAAAGCAGCTTTTATTAAGGACAACATTTCATTGGAGCCGGCTTAAAGATTCAGTCCATTATTATCATCTAGGTAGGAGCATGACAGCATCCAGGCAGGCCTGCTCAAGAGGATCTGAGAGCTCTACATCCTGTTCCAGAAGCAAACAGGAGAAGACTGGCTTCCAGGCAGCTAGGAGGAGGGTCTTAAAGCCCATGCCCACGGTGACACACTTCCTCCAACAAGGCCATACTTCCTAGTAGTTCCACTCCCTGGGCCAAGCACATTCAAACCACCACATACATAGGCTTGAGCACATGGGAGCCATACCTAACCACAGTATAATAAAAAATACATTTAGTCCAGCTTCCAAAGTCCCCATAGTCTATAGCAATCTCAATTATGTTAAAAGTTCAAATTATCCTCTGAGATTCACCTACAGGGGACTGCCAAGAGCTCCAAACAGCATCTCTGTCCGGTACGCAAGTACCATTGGGTTTGCTGGATTGTAGTTGATTCCAGATGTAGTCAAATTGAGGGCCAAGAATAACCATCTTGGTGAGGAAAGTTGGTAGCTCGGTACAATTACTGGAATCCTGCATGTGCTAGTAATAACCTGTTTGATGAGGAGTGAGTGATAAGAAAATCAAGCATTAACACTCAGCTTTGATGCCGAATGTCCAAAGTCAGATTGGAAGCAGCTGCAGTCATTCTGAGTTTTCTGTGGGGACTAACAGCCCAAGTCTGTGAAGCCTGAGAGTCCTCCCCTTGAAGGACGTCTTAGACTTAAAACTATTTTTAATTGATCTGCTTCATTATAGTTCCGGCTAGTTGTTTCATGGTATAATCTAGATACCTATGTATTATTTTAAAATATATATACATATACATGTAAGTATGTACTTACATAGGATCATAGGTAAACCACTTATATCTTATAATTGCTTATATATATATTTAAGGTCATTTCTACTACTTCTGTCAAAATGTGAGCATTAGGAGTTAGTTAGAAACAAGAGTAATCTATTATTGATATATTCCACAAAAGGCAAAGATTATTTTACATTCCATTTCCAGGGAAGTTTCCAGGTTTCTCTTTATATATATAGCCATCTAATATTTTTCTCCATTCATATTGCCCAGTAGAAATCTACTAGCATCTCATTCTGCTTAGGTGTTATTTTGAAACCTCTAAATATTTTGTATGTATGTGCACTGGTGTGTATGGTGTGGCCATGGAGGTCAGAAAGTGTTGGTTCCCTGAAACTAGTTATACATGGTTGTAAGGTGCCATGTGGGTGCTAAGAATTCAATCCTCTGGAGATGCTCCAAGTACCATCTCTTCAGCCTAATAGTATTTTTAAGAATAGAATTGATTCTGTTTTACTCAAAAATAATGTGTATAGTTATTACTCTGTTTTCAGCAAACATTATATCCAAAATATGTTTTTTTATGATGGTCTAGAAGATTATGTTGATAAAAGTTTATAAATATCATGCATTGATTTTAATTCCAACTGTTCTTAGCAAGTTTTAGTCATTAAATGGTTCCTATGGGTCATGGAGGGTTAAATCTGAGGAATCTTGTAGACAAAGCTGTAGCCAAATATGAGTATTTGTTGACCAAATCTAAAAAGTGGTCTTAAAATGCTTGAATTAAGAAGCTTTAGGGGTGGGAAAATGGAACATGTCTCTCTTAGACAGAAGTTAAAAGGACATTGGAAGATATTGGATATCTAATGACAAGATATCTAAGTCTCTAAACTACAGGTATCTCAGTAAGAACAAGGGAATAGAATAGGACATTGCCACACAAAGGCAAGAGCCAAATGGAAGTATAACAAACCAAGAGACAGTGAGCTTTGCTAATCATGTGCTTTTTATCTAGTGCCTCCATTGGCCTCCTGGACCCTGTGTTTCTGTCCCTGTGCCTACCTCCCAGCATTCATTGCTATTCCTGAAAGACAAAGCTACAAACTAGATAAGGCAGCTTTAAAGTAGAAACAGTATATTCCCTTCAGGGTAGGATCCAAGTTAGAAATTGATTGAGCCAACCAGCCAAAATGTACTGGCTGTAACTGTTTCTAAGGATGAGTTAGTCACCCACTCCATTGGCTGTAAAGTCAGATCCACATGTTCGGGACTTGTGGAGTAAGCCTGTAGAGTGTCTGGATTTACTGAATGGTGTTTATCTCACTGTGTTTATCTAGAAAATTGGTGGATCCAGAACCTTCAATAACAGGATTTCATTTTTTTCCTTTGCAAATATATTAAAAAATAATCTGGTTGGGCTTGTGCTTGGAATCTGAATACTGGAGAGACTGAGGCAGGTAATTTGCCACACCTTTATGGCCAGTATGAGCTACAGAGTAAGATTTTTACCTTAAAAAAATGACACTTTAATATTCTCAGTGAAAATGAGAATTTTATTTGTGGAAAAAAAAACACATTGCAGATAAAATTTCTATATTAGGAAAAATCAAAATCAGTTTTATTTAACATGAATATTCAAGTCTGTAATTCTCCTTTTGAGAAAATTTAAATTAAATATTTTATTCTACATCCTATATTTAGATGCAAACTTTCTTAGGTAATTATTCAATCATAAGCTAAGGTTTAAAAAAAAGTAGATATCACACAAGGATAGGTCAAGTGGGATAGAAATGTGAAGTTCTCAATTTTTATTTCAAAATACTAGTCAGTGACTAAGAAGTTTCCATTTAGTTGCTCTGTGACTTCAGAAAAGAATAATTAAAAAAAAAAAATCCCTGCTTTGCAATTACAGGCTAGCGGTTGTTTAACGATTTATTTCCACTTACAAAGCACAAGCCGGAAGGAAAAACAATACACAAAAGCTTTCAGCAACTGGGGAGTTATTTGATTGCAACCCTTCTGCAAATATGAATTCCATATTTAACTGTAATCAGCAACCTTTTAAAAGCCTCTTTTGTATGTAAAACTAGGCTTCCTAGAGCCTGCATCTGTCATAACTCGGTTTCTAATGTTTAAAGAGCTCACTGCATAGACCCTCTCTATTCAGGTGCATGGGAATAAAAGTTTCCTAAAAGCAGAGGGCGCAGGAGACATCACAGTGTGCGCCACCGTGACCCCATTGGCTCCTCTCCACGTGCTCACCCTTTGTGTTGCTCCTTTGCTGTCCTTCATTTCAGCTGCTGGTGGGAATCATCCAGGCTGCTGAACTGCCCGCCC
Source organism: Mus minutoides (assembly GCA_902729485.2). Lineage (NCBI taxonomy): Eukaryota > Metazoa > Chordata > Mammalia > Rodentia > Muridae > Mus > Mus minutoides. The sequence continues at coordinate 3,055,731 of LR749559.1, read as the reverse complement.
TGGACATGGGGGGCACATCTGACCCATACGTCAAAGTCTTCCTACTGCCCGACAAAAAGAAGAAGTTTGAGACAAAAGTCCACCGGAAAACCCTCAATCCAGTCTTCAATGAACAATTTACTTTCAAGGTAGAGTTTTAGAATCATAACTTTCCCCCTATGGTTTCAGATTAAATACGAGTTGCATGCTTACACACATAAAAGCATATGCATCGATAGTTACCCTAGGACACCTCACAGTTACATTCGGAATATTTCACACTTTAACTCTCAGTCTAGCAAAGGTTCTGTGTTGCAGGATTTGGCTGTGTCATTTCAGAATAGAATGTAGATCTTTCATTATCAGCCTCACCCGTAAGAACCCAAGGTCTAATCCATGTATACCTATGGACTCGGACACTACACCCCCCCATTGCCTCCCAAAGTAAGGCCCAAGCTTTTACTTTCCAGGATTCCAAAGTCTCTGAAAACTAGGCCAAGCCTGTAAGGCCTGTTGCAGTCAGAATGGAGGTAGCTCTTCTCCAACGCTTACCTTAGTTCTGCAGGGAGGTCTGAACACGCTCAAGCCTTTCCTCCTAGCACTAAAAAGGTTATGGGATGTTCTAGCATCTATCCTTTTCTCTGGGCTCTTCTCTGATGCTCTTCGTCATGTTGAGACACATCAGCTGACAAACAATAACCGAGGGACATCCTGACCCTAGGACTACTCACCAAAGCGGCATGCCCCGAGAGCTGCAAGGCACCTTGTAACTCTCCACTTGGAGGCCTTTCATAGAAACGGTGCTTCTGGTGGAGATGTGGAATTGTTTTAAAATGTTTTCCTTAGAACAATACATTTCTGGAAAATGAAATTTCTGTGAATATGCCAGCAGGCTGATTCAAAATTACCCCGTCCAGCAGCCAGGCTTAGCAATAATGTGAGCCTCGTGTTGGCAAACATTCCGGTGGGAAATGAAACAAGGGCATGAGTCACCTCTTCAAATCTTGTTTGCAGTTTAGTGAAAGAGCAGCAGTTTTCCTATTCTTTAAAGGTTTTGAGTTTTAAAGACATAATCCTTTAGTTTGTCTTTGCCTAGAAATAGCATGACCATGAAAATAGCAATAATGAGAGCCTGAAAATTGTTGCCTTAAAAACAAGTCATTATAGGCCCTATACCAAAAATGTTAAATAGCAATTACTTAAAATCATATAGATAGTAATCAATAGCATTTTATTTGGCTATATATATTTCCAAGTAGAGTTTAATAGATTCTTATATTATTTTAAGGAATTTTGAAATAATTTTATAGTGCCCTCCTCTATTAGTTGTGAATCATTTCTTTTGGAGCATAGGTGGTAATATATCCTTTAGCAATGTCTATGACTACAAGAACCATTTTAAAATTTTTATTCATCTATAGATTTTTATAATTTCCACATTATTGTATTTCAGGAAAGTAGATCAGGCTGTAAATATATTCAAGGTATAATTATTTTGAACCATTTGTGAAATATGTTGATTTCCACAGTAAACATTGTAAACTGTATCTTCAAATGCCAAACAGACATGCAGTTGAAGGAGTGGAAGCTTCTAGACTGGCCTTCAAGTTGAGTTAAAATGGTCAACATGGCCCCAAATAAATTCTTCATCTTTCTGCTAAAATAAACTTCCATTTGGAGGGTGTGTTAATAATAAATGGATCTAAGTGCATACTGTGGACACCATGTTTAAAATATATTCACTCATTCTCAAAATGGCTCCACGGAGTGAAGCCAAGTTTGTCCATGTGCCCCAGGGTCTACCTGACCCAAAGTATGGGCATCGTGGGGTTTGTTCAGCATGATCAAATATCCAAGAAATACAATTTAAATTTTTAAGGGATTCTTTATTACCACTCTAAAATTTTGTTGATTTTATTGAAAGTCAGATCTTTCAAGCTTATTTTAGATTCTTTTGAAAATAGAAAAATATTATAATTAATTTTTATTCATAGGATTTTAGAAAAATCACCTGGTTCTTATAGTTCACAAATGACAAAACACTCTTTGGAAAGCTCACATTTCTTGTACATAAATGGCCAGTAGACTTTCATTCTTTTACCTTCTTAGTAAGAGTTCACTGAGAAGTGTTTACTGGGGCATACAGCGTATCCACTGATAAAATAATGCATATCTAGTACAAACTGAAAGAATCCCTGGATGAGACATTTTTACCCACTTACTAAAGTGTAGCTTACTTGGTATGCACAGCTTTCCCTGAATTTTAAAAAATGTCACAAATAAACTTTCTAAACCATAACATCTGTCCCCAGTGGACTTGAACATCTGGAGGATTCACTCACTCCTCCTGGCCTTTTGCCACTACTCAAGCTAACGAGTACCACACTTACAAATGAACTTCAAGATCCATATGATAATGAATCTGTGATATTCAAAACATCAATTTTCCAGTCAGCTCATGTCAATCACTGAATTATTTTAGAAAATATGAGAGGCACCTTGTGAATTTCATTTAGATCCTTTTAGACTACTAGTATAGCTTTTGAACAAACCAGCCTTTCACTTAACTATGGTCTAGAGCAGTGCTTCTCAGCCCTCCTAATGCTGCTACCCTTTAATACAGTTCCTCACGTTGTGGTGACCCCTGACTATAAGATTATCTTCATTGATACTTCATAACTGTGATTTTGCTACTGTTGTGAATAATAATGTAAATATCTGTGTTTTCTGATGATCTTAGATAAGGCCTATAAAAGGGTCATTTAACACCCTCCCTTAAGAGGTTGCAACCAACAGGTCTAGATGGTTTGAAAAAGTGGTATCCATTAAACTGTGGAGTCCAAATAAGTTGACACTTTCAAAACCAGCTATACCCCAAGAATATAACTAATAACAATATTATTTTTGCAAGAGATGGTTATATAGTCCAATGCAATTGACTTTCTTATTCTTTCATTGATTATGAAGTATTTGTAGTATAATAGGAAGATAATACCAACTGTTTCTAAAACATAGTAAAATAATAAATCACTAGAGCAGTTTCCCATTTTTCTCCCAAGTAGTTCAAGAAATTGGCTAAATGACTCAATGTAAAGGAAATGGTCCTGTTCTGTTTCTCTAATACACATATCAAAAGCTGTCTACAAGTACCAGCTCCCCAGCATCCTGTGACCGGAAGTCTTCCCCTCATCTCCTCCCATGCAGGTGCCGTACTCGGAATTAGGTGGCAAGACACTGGTGATGGCTGTGTACGATTTTGATCGCTTCTCCAAGCATGACATCATTGGAGAGTTCAAAGTTCCTATGAACACCGTGGATTTTGGCCACGTCACCGAGGAGTGGCGCGATCTCCAGAGTGCTGAGAAAGAGGAGGTAGGAAACTCATTGGCATTTCTAACATGGCAAAGCTGTGCTCAATCACCTGTTGCTATTCAAATACTAAGCCAGAGAGACCGATATTCCCGAAGGGGGACATGGGCCTTTAAAACCTAACGCTGCCAAAACATTCAGAGGGATTGTATGACCCTGCTAAAATATATGCAGGGCTTCTGGGTGGACTTTAAAAGAGAATAGAGAGATAGCTTGCACTGGGAATATAAACAATCCCTTCCTTTAAAGGAAGGTGAGCAATCATGTTGTATGCTAGTGTTTTAGAACGCTCACAGTGAAGTAAACAGGCACTTTTCCCTGATGACGTCTGCATATTGAGGTTTGTTATTTCTCATGCAGACATCGAAGCATAATGGGTTAAAAAAAAAGGAAGGAATAAAGAAACTATTACACACAAAAGCTGATATTAAGTCCATTTTTTTAAGTGAGTCACATCTTTGTAGTACTGTGCACATTGTTTTTCTCCTGGTTTCAATAGCCCAGTATTATTTTTCTGTCATTTAAAAAAGAGTTCAATATCCACAGTGCATTTACCCTCCATAGTAACCAGTTCTGTTAGATTGCGTTCTGCCTGGCATGGGAGTTTGTCTGTGTGGGTGTCTCAGCAGGCTAATCTTAGAAAAACAAACAGCCCTTAACGTCTCTCAGTTCTAAACAAACTCTGGTCACAGCCCCTGGCAGTAATTTTCCAGGATCTTTATGTATCGTCTCTCTGGGACCACATAGATCTCAGCCTAGTTCATCACCATGAGAACCCTTCTGCGGTACCACATAGATCTCAGCCTAGCTCATCACCATGAGAATCCTTCTGTGGGACCACATAGATCTCAGCCTAGCTCATCACCATGAGAACCCTTCTGTGGGACCACATAGATCTCAGCCTAGTTCATCACCATGAGAATCTTTCTTTGGCACCACATAGATCTCAGCCTAGCTCATTACCCTGAGAACCCTTCTGTGGGACCACATAGATCTCAGCTGAGCTCATCACCATGAGAACCCTTTCAGCTGCTGACACCTACAAGCTTCAGACCGTCCCTAATAGAATATGAAAACTTTTACCACAATATGTTTTATTATTTTGTTCTATAAAAGGAAGCAAAATGAGTTGTTAATCACTGCTTTGTGAAAATAATATTAATCAAACATCACATGCTTTAATATTGAGATCAGAGTTTCCCTACTATGAAAAGGCACCAATAGAAGAAGAATCCTGAAAAATACCTAATTTTTAACTTTTAGGGTTTTATATATAACTCTTTCTTATGCATGAGCTAATATTGATGTCAATAGAAGAACACATATGATAAGAAAGCCAATTATTCAGTAATACTATTTTTAGGCAACAAACTAGTGAGATGTTCCATGAGTTTTTGTTTTTTATTTGAATGTACCACATATTTACTGACTGACTGGTAGTCATTAATTCACTCGCTTTCAGTTGGCTTTGTCCCACTTATATCTGGCCAGGCAAGGCTATGTCTCTTGGGATCATGGCTCTCCCTGCTTACCAGGTTCATAGTGGGGGACTCCACAGTCACCACCAGTGGCTTTCTGAGAGGTGTTTTTGCCTGTGTTTAGGAAAGCTGCCTGGTGGTCTGTATTCTTACAGAACTTCCTCGAGTAAATGTGGAGCTTTGAGATTTACCACTGAACTAGGAGGTTGGATCTAAGTAGATGACGTCCCTTCTCTCTCGGTGTTCCCAGCTTCCTCTTACTGTTTTCTTCTCCCATAACTTCTTAGCTACATCTGTCACCCAAATCATGGAAAACAACTCATTCTGAAAATAGTAATGACCAGATTCCTAGAAATATACTGCCGTGCTTTTGAGCGAAAATAACAGGTGTGGGTAACAGTCTCCAGTCACCTCTTCTTTTTTTTTTTCCAAATTTTTCTTGTTAGATATTTTCTTAATTTACCTTTCAAATGCTATCCCAAAAGTTCCCTCTACCCTCCCCCTGCCCTGCTCCCCTACCCACTCACTCTCACTTCTTGTGAGGGCCCTGGCGTTCCCCTATATTGGGGCATATAAAGTTTGCAATACCAAGGGACCTCTCTTCCCAATGATGGCCGACTAGGCCATCTTCTGCTACATATGCAGCTAGAGACACACAAGCTCTGGGGGTTCTGGTTAGTTCATATTGTTGTTCCTCTTATAGGGTTGCAGACCCCATCAGCTCCTGTGGTACTTTCTCTAGCTTCTCCATTGGGAGCCCTGTGTTCCATCCTATAGATGATCTACCACCTCCAACCTGTCCCTTTTATCACCAGCTACACTGGATTCTGAGGAAAGACTCACCTTAAAATCATAGTCCTTCCTCATTTCAATTCTAGCTAATCCATTTATTAGCCCTGGCCACTTAAGCCCTTTCAAATTCATTGTTTTATTCTAAAGAGTGGCCTAACATGATAAAACAAGATTGACTGTAGAACTCCTCACATAACGTCTGGCAGGCAGTGGCTCTTCAGTAGAGGAGTGACTGGTTGCCCCTTTTCTCCTCATGGCTGGTCTTCATTTCCTCCTTCTCATCTTTCCTCTGTCTACACCAACTCAACTCTACCTTCTCACAACACTGCACTGCCCACAAGCCACTGGATGTTCTTAATGCTAAACAACAAACCATTCGATTTAAATAAACATTTGGGCCACATTCCTCTTTGGTCTTCACTCTGGAAGAGTAACTGTGGTCCAGTGGAGAGGTCATATCCTCTATTGTGAAGTAAAAAAAAACTTCCTAAAACATGTCACTCCATGTGTCTCAGCTCAGCATGATGACTAGAGGCAGTGAGACCCTTTCTCCTGTGAAGGAAAAAAGACACAATTACATTTCCTAGCTCAGGACTTCCTTGTTCTTTGTGGTATGCAATGTGCTGTTTTCTGCTACTGTTTATTAACTGCACAAAGTAATAATTGTGCAGGAATAAACGGGTGTCTTGGACGGACATTACTTCTAATGACTTCAAAGAACTGCTTTCCTACCCTCCATCTTCATTTCACATCTCAATTTTAGATATCACTTTAATGTCAAAAAGACTTAAAGGAACAGCTTGGGGACAGGAAAGCGTAACCACGGCAAGCTACTCAATGAAAGACTTGGCTAGAGGGCAGGTTAAAGCAGGCCCACAGAGCTCCACTCCTGCAACAGTGATACAATAAGGGAAGAGTTGACAATCTAAAGTCATAAGATATGAAGCACTGCCATGAGCAAAAGCTTGCCATGCTATTGTAGTGACAATTCATGTGCAAGCAGTTTACAAAGGATGGGCAACAGGCTTGTGTCACAGCTTGGGATAGAACACACTCCACCCAGGATCCGCCAGGAGACTTAAGCAGCACACACTCTGGCTCCAGATCCCGACTGTTAGATTCCACTGCTGGTGCTGTTCCCACCTAGTTCAGTGTTCCTCACATATACACAAAGCTTCTACCTGGTTCTGTTTCGCTACCATGTTTTCTTTGCTTTGTTGAATATGCCTACTTCCTTTTCCACCTTCGCATGTTTCAACAGATGACAGTGGAATTTGACCCTGGAGACAGTACAACCTTTCTCTCAAGAGGATGCTCCATATAAAACCATTAACTTTGTCCAGTTTTGCTCAGTTTGCAGCCTCCAAGCCTTGTGTGTATATAAACAATACACACAGTTCTCTTCCATTTGTGTAAGGCCTCCAATAGGAACAGCATCAGGCCATCTGTGCTGAAATTTTCATGTTTCTCTTTTGTTTGATCAAAGTATAGTTTCTCATCTCACCCAAGGTCATATCTGGAACTAACCATCATACTTTCAGAACAATCTACTCATTTCACATTACTCCAAATACTATGGCCAATAGCTATGATTCCACACCTGCTTTTATAAATTTAGCTTAGAATTTGTCTCATGCCTGCATCCGGTATCAGGCACAGCAATGCATTGGCATCCCTTATATTTCCTTTCTTCTCATCTCTAAGACGATACAAGGAATGCAGAGCAGTAGTACACACATGGACATTTTTGTCTTCATTTGCACATTTTTTTCCTTTGCTTGCACATTTGCCCTGGTGAGCTGCAAGCTCTCAGGCCTGCCACTGCTTTCTCACCAGTAGAAAGTTAAGTCTATCACCTCTTTTTATGTGAATTTGTTAGAGTGCTTTTTAAATGAGGCTCTGTAATCCAGTGCAAATGGGAAAAAAATTGATTGCTGAATTAAAACAAGTTGGGGCATAATTTAATTAGTACCCGGGCAGAAGGGAAGAGAAACTACTTTAGGTCTTTAATGGGAAATCAATTTTGCAAGAAAATTTCACATTTTTAAGCCTAATTAGAACAACATTTACTTCACAGAAAAGCATTTTGAGAATACATTTTCAATCAAATGGCAGGGGTTTTTTTGGCTTCCAGTGGTCAATTACATGCTACTATTTCTCTGAAATGAGCTAAAGTTATTTCTTACAGCATCTCTATGGCCAAAGATCATCAAACAATTGATGTTTTCTAAGCACATTTAGGAATTTGATGGCAATTCAAGCTGTCAGAGACATTTCCCCCAACACATAGCAACAAACAAGTGTGCAGACTGCAAACAGCTCTAAGTGACACATGAACAGTAACCTTGCCTGTCACTCACAGGCTGTCATGTTAAGGAAGGACCCTGAAAACATTCATTTACATCCACAGCCTTTCAGGGGGCCAAAGATAGTGTGCTTCCAGACAGGAGCAGGCTTACTCCTTCCCAATGAAAAAAGTCGAGGTGCGGGAGAACGGGCAGGGCAGACACATGGGAAGATTGTCGAGGTGCGGGAGAACGGGCAGGGCAGACACATGGCAAGATTGTTCCTGATACTTTTAGTTGATAGTTTCATAAAAAGTTTTCTCTGGCTATGTTTTTTTAATGTCCTGTTCTCTGTACATTCCTTCCCATGAACCTCATCTTCATCCTTTCTGTGATTCATGTAGAGCCATATAGGTTAGCTTTAACTAAGTTTTAACAGTAAAGATTAGATTAAACAATGATTAAGTCTCTACTCAAAAGATGAAAATGAAAATCAGAAGAATATGAGAATATGTTCCAAGGAGAATTCAAATAATAAGTATATTATGCCTAGAAATTTTTCTGTTAAACAAATATATGGTGCAACAGATATAACTTAGCAGTACTCAAGTATTTTATAGTATATTAGACCATGATACACTGTAGGAATTTCAGTATCTATGGCTCCATTCTATGGGACTCAGACTATATCAACTTCACTTTACCCTAGAGAAGCATAGATACACTTGATATTTTATGATGTTTCTTTGACCAGAATTTCAATCACTAATTGTATTTTAATGTATAATAAATACTGGCCGTAGTCCCTGACAAATACAGAAGTGGATCCTCACAGTCATCTATAGGGCAGAACACAGGGTCCCTAATGTAGGAGCTAGAGAGAGTACCCAAGAGCTGTAGGGGTCTGCAACCCTATAGATGGAACAACAATATGAACTAATCAGAACCCCCAGAGCTCATGTCTCTAGCTGCATATGTATTAAAAGATGGCCTAGTTGGCCATTATTGGGAAGAAATGCCCTTGGTCTAGCAATTTTTATATGCCCCAGTACAGGGGAATGCCAGGGCCAAGAAGTGGGAGCAGAGCGGGGGGAGGGTATAGGGGACTTATGGGATAGCACTTGAAATGTAAATAAAGAAAATATCTACTAAAAAAATGTGGAAAAAAATAAATAAATAAATAAATAAATACTGTCCATTTCATAATGTGGTTAAAAGTACCATATATAGGTGTGTGTATATATATATATATGTATATATATATATATATATATATATATAGAGAGAGAGAGAGAGAGAGAGAGAGAGAGAGAGAGAGAGACATAACAATTTTAGACACAGATTAATCTCATAGAATTGTGCTCCTCAAAGTTTAATAATTTAATTGAGGATTCTCCATAAAAGCAATATAAAGTGGACTCATTTAAAGCAAGAGCTGGCCTTGAAGAAGGCTCTTGATACTGTCAGAACGCCATCTAACTAGTGTCCACTGCTCCTCTTCCATCGCCACCTTCTCCTTCACAGGGCTAGCCACAAAAAGGCCTGGCTCTCCAAACTCACCTGTGTCCTGCGCGGACCCTTTGATGTGCTAGCACAAGCACCTGCATGCTCACATGTACACATACACACAAACAATAGTTCCCATAACATTAGAAAACCAGTGACCACAGGACATTTCAGTAATTTGTCCAGGTCCACACAGCAATGCTAGAAGCAAACTTTACATGCATTTCTGAAATCTACACACTGTTTCCCCTTAAGTCTTTTTCAAATTGTCTCTTTTAATCCTCTTGACCCTAAAATGTAGCTATAAATTACATTTTAATGCAAACTACCAACTTTGGCTCACTTATTTGAAACCTGTGGTGATATGGGATATAGGAATGTCCATGTATATTGATAGGACAGCCCTTTTAGATATTATAATGTATTGTAAATCTATACAAGAGAGCAAAATCTCATTAACTGGATCATTTTTACTATTTCACAAAGGTATTTATTTCATAGATAATCAGCATGATTTCTATCTAAAATGAAAAATCTTAAAATTGAATGATACTCTTTAACACAAATGAATCACTATTGTGTGCATGAATGTGTATTAATACAAGGAAAGCAGAAGGGATTTACTTTCCATAAAAAAATTAAATAAGTACATTCCTTTCATTCATCCAAAATGTATATTGAATATCTATTACATGAGCATGTAAAGAAACATAATGTATAAAACAGATGGTTAATGTACATAGAAAATGGTCGGTCAGTGTGGTAAATTTTTCTAGTGTGAAATAATGACTAACGAAACTGCACAGAGAACCAATAAGATTTTATAACTAAGTGCTACATTCAGATAAGAGTTGGGGGATAAGGATTTTCCATGGAAGAGCTTGAGCTGATACTTAAGGCTGGGCAGGGGTGAGAGAGCCCGCTCATTTCCTAGGCCATTTGGTGCCTCACTATTGATCTGACTTCCATCCCCAGGACCTACAAGGCAGAAGGAAAGAGCCAAGTTATTTTTTTGGCTTGTTGTGTTTTGCTTTTTTGTTTGTTTTATTTTTGAAATAGGGTTTCACTATGTAGTCCTTGCTGTCCTTGAACTATTGATATAGTTTAGGCTGGCCTCCTACTCATGGAGATCTGTCTGCTTCTGCTTCTCAAGTGCGTGCAACCACACCCGAGCCTCCCCCATCCCCCAGAGAGCAAGCTCTGAAACTTGTTCTCTGATCTCCACATAGACACTGAGAAATATGCGCCTAAGCATGTGTATGCCCACACACAAACACGGTGGATGTAACAAAGGCTTTAACTGAGTAGAATTTGAATAGAGAGAAACCAAGAGGAAAAGAGATCAGCAAAGGCAGGGCCAATTAAGAGTGAAAACTTGAATTGGTGTCTTGAGGAGTAAGATTGGAGTAAGTAACTTAATGACAGTCTGTCCCTTAAATATTGAACTGATAAAATTGGACTAAAAAGGGTAAGCTCTTAGAACTTAGAATAGACATCAAACAAGAAGCTGCTCACCCCAACACACACACACACACACACACACACACACACACACACACACACACACACACATATTAGTGAACATTCTACTTCTTATCACTCATCTTATATGGTCCCTGAGCAACCCATGGGGTTACTCTTTGTGTCACCACTTCATATATTGAGTAGAAGAATTTATCCTGGGCCACACAGAACATAAACAGCCTGGCAATGATTTAGACCCAGCACAGTTGGGCTCCAGAACCCACTTGCCCTTAGCTCTGCGGCATCGCCACTATGCTAACAGACCTCAAAAGAGCGCAAGGTTATTTTCTGTGCCTACTTTGTCTGCAAGACTACAAGCTTTAGCATGTAGTTATGTAGTAAGAATTTTTCCCTTATAAACATGGATCATCAGCCATACTGACAACGAAGGGTGAATCTCCATCTGTCCCAGTGACCATGATTGAAGCAAAGCCCTACATACTTTGGGGTTACAGCCCCCATCTTTTAATATCTTTCTCTGTACAGAACATTATTCAGCCCCTCCTGCTCAACCGAGGCTTGTCTTTGCCTTTCTATTCCCTCAAATTGGCCCTAAACCTTGTAGCCTCCAACAGTGATAATGGGTTGATAAAGGAGCGAGGCAAGAGAATTTTAGCTACAGTGGAAACCAGCCAGGTGGGTGTTCTTTTGAGGCACGCATTCTGATTTTGAGCAAAATGTTCTGAACATTAGCCGTGCTCTGTGGTCTCTCAAAAGGCTTATTGTAGGGCAAATTCTCACTGAATTTCATGAATTTCTCATAAATTTTGATACATGTTGTGCCAAGGAAATCGATTTTTTTTTATAGAAATAAGTGTAGGTGTTAGGGTGTTTTTTACTTCTTCTTCTTCTTTTTATCTAAAGCATCAAAGAAGTGAAAGTTAGTTAGTTGAACTTCAAGTAAAATTGAGCAGAGTGGTGGGAAGGACAGGTTGGCAGAGCTGAAACTGAGTAGTGGGAGCTGAAAGAGGAACAAATCAAAACGGAAGGAGCAAGGGGATAAACTAGTCCACTACTCTCACTCATAGTCTGGGTCGGACTCCACGAGGTTGGTGGCTTGGGGTTTTCTTTGTTTTTGAGTGAGAAGCAAGGCAGGAGAATGTTTTGTTCTATCTTGCACATATTTGACTCTTCCAAAATGTAAACTTTTCTGATGAGCTCACTGTTGTGTTTTTGGCACCATTTTTTTTATTATTTTTTTGTTGTTGTGATTATCCTGTTTGCGAATCTTCAAATGAAACGTTTTTTACCTTCTGTCTTCCTCCTACCTACCTTTGGGCAGGCCAAATGTTTGTATTGTGAAATCTTTAATCCGTTACAATCTGTTACTCGACAACTAGAGGAAATGTCAGCAGTTGGGTAGTACTAGTGCTCCAGAGGGAGGAGGAAGACTCGCGGAGCAGTCAAGTACTTATGTAAGAAGAGAGGGGAACAGGGACACATCCCTGCCTGTGAACAAGAGCTTTAAAATACTGCTAAGTCATTTTGTACTTTTGTCTGTTCAACATAAAGTTGGTTTGCCCCTTTTATGGGAACAAGGATTGTGTTAATTCCTGGGAATGTGATAAATGAAGTAGCCCTACTCAGCCTAGGCAGTGAGGCAGAACCAAGGGATAGACTAAAGCTCTAGACTCAACAACACGAATCCAACAATGATTCTACTTCTTGCAAGGAGTATGTGCTTTTATTATTTGTTAATATTACTAATATCTGTGGGGAAAGTTACATTCCCAAAGAGTTACATAAAGCGTTTCCAATAATATTTGGTACCAGTTAAACAATAGATATTAGTGTTATTTGGGGTGATGCAAATACACATCAGAGCCTGCATTTTCTTGCCAACTAAAAAAGCATAGCTGTGACCTCTGGACCCACAGGTTTCCTTTGGGAAGACAGAGAAGCCTAGGAGCTCGAAAGATATTGCAGGTGACCTCAGTAGAGAAAAATGCGCCTAGATGTGATGAGCAGGAATCATGGGGTATATTAATATTCCCACAAAGGCCAGCTCTGGGAAAGGCTCAGCAGGTGGAGTGGAAGAAGGGCCATACACAGTGCTGCCAACATTTCAGGCTTCCCTAAACTAAGACGTTTTGTTTTGTTTTGTTTTGACCCAGCTAGTACAATTGCTGAGGAGGATGCAGAGAAATAAGGAACTGTGTCTGTTGCCAGTAGAAAGGATGCAACAGTTTAGAAAACAATCTTACGTTTCCTCAAAAATCATAAGTAGAGCAACAATATGGCCTCGCATACTCCTACATATACACCTAAGAAAAATGAGGAAATGTGTGCATATACTATCATATGAGCATAGTCATAACAGTGCTTTCATACTAGACTAAAGCAGAAACAACCTAAATGTTCATCAGCTGGTGAGTTGATAAAAAGAAGATCTACCTAACAATGGAATATTGTTCAGCCATGAAGAGACATATAGTACTGAGAGACATAATAATACTGATGAACTACAATAGGACACATACAGTATCCTGATGGTTGGGGGAGAGGAAGAGCTTGGTGTGAAGATAGATAATGGTAGGTAGTGACTATGGGTTTCTTGCTGGAGTGATGTAAATATTCTAAAATTGGTAATGGTGGTCATATAATCCTGTAGATATATCGAACTATGTGGATTAAGTTTATTATGCAAATTTTATGATGTATATATTAAGATGGCTATTACAATCCTCAGCTACTGGTATTCCAAACACAAAGCATGCAGCAGTACATCTGGAACTTCATTTGAGAACTTGGGCCGCAGATGGCCCTCTAGATAGTCTCTTAAAAGTTTAGAGATACTTCTTGAAATATTCTTGTCTCATAAGACTAGGGCACTTGCTTCCAAGACTATGTTCCTGGCTTCCAGAACTCTTAGCAATGGGTTAGGACTAGGATTCTCCTTTTATAGATTAGAAACTCAGGTTTACATCATGTGCATAGCTAGTAAGAACTCAGGGATCAGATCCAGTCCTTTCCACACACCCAACTTCCTTTAGGTAAGAATTGCAGCATGTTACAGCTTTCATCCTCGTCATCTCACACACAATGCTACAACATAAAGAAATGCCCCATTTACCTGTGTTTTTGTCTCTACACAGAGATTGATCTGTACATCTCAGTATGTCACTCTCAGGCAGAAGTGTGTCACCCATTAAATAAAAATGTTAGGAGATTATTCTAAATATCAGAACTAGTCTATTTTGCTACTCACTTTCATGTGGTGGCTTATTGGAGATCTCCAGTTGGTCTTTTTTGGACTTTATTATAGCATCAAGAATTTGTAAATGGCAAACACTATATACTCTAGAGGGAATCCTCCAGGTGTTATTTTGAGAAAGGGACATAATATCAAAATGCCTTCTGAATACTTATCCTTACCCCCTTAGCACAGCTATCACCTCTCGTGGGAGAAGCTAGTTATTGAAGTGGCCAGAAGTTAACATATACACTTAACAACTAGCCAACATATAGAGAGGAAGTGATTGTCAAGGGTTTTCTCCCAAATGGGACATGTACATCTCCAGTCGCTGCAAGTCTTAGAAACACTGAAGAGGATGTGGCTAGGGCAGATAATAAGAGAGAGAGTTAGGAGAGGATGGCAGCAAAACATTGTCTTCTGGACATGATGGGACCATTGCACTCATGAACCTAGTGACAGCTGCCTACACCAGATCAAGATAGTCAATATTCTAGCATAGATGGAGAAGGCTCATGAGAATACAACCCTAGCACAGATCTATTGGTATGTTGATGGCTGCTGGAGAGAGGGCCACTTTTCTTCACAGAATTGGCCCCTGGTCAGTTGACCATTCCCCAATGATAGCTGTACACCTAAGTGCACAGCAGCAGCATAGACAATGTGAGTTATAAAGAGTAAAGAGGATATGGAGTTGGGATGGAGACAAAGTAGGGATGGGTCTTCTAGGAGAGAATTTAAATGGGTAGTGTATAGATGTAATATATCTGTGTATATATGTACATATCATATGTATCATATTTTTAAAAACCTGGAATGACCGAGTTGTAGGTAACTCCATATATAAGCATATTACAGAATCTATTGCATAGAATCCACTCACATTTCTTGTTTTTCTTTCTTACCTCCCAGTCAGTGCCCGCCCCCATCCCTATCCTCGACATCAGCAGTGCCCAGCTCTCCTGGACCACACGCAGCATGTTACAGCTTTCATCCTCGTCATCTCACACACAATGCTACAACATAAAGAGATGCCCCATTTACCTGTGTTTTTGTCTCTACACAGAGATTGATCTGTACATCTCAGTATGTCACGCTCAGGCAGAAGTGTGTCACCCATCAAATGAGTAGACAACTCCAGTTCCAAACCACTCAAATTCCTAGACCTCATTTCTTCATTGGAAAGTATAAAATAGACTATGTACATATAAGATACTTTTCAACACAAGGATGTCAAATATGAAATAAGTACCTAAAATAAAAAAAAAAAAATAGGCCATGAAATAGCTGTTTCTGTCCTATGGATGAAAACAGCCCATAACTTCCAGAAGCACCTAGAGGCCAGTTGGATGTTTTCACTCCCACCGTGGAGCCAGTGGCAGTCTCTGTATAATTTACCATCCCTGTTCCCTCTTCCCAGATTGCAGTTAGCCAAAGGAGAAGTAGAATGACCACTGAACTTTTCCACAACATGAGAAATCTTGGCCAACAGCTTCCTCAAAAACAGGTTCTGGCCCTTGTTGTCTTCTTGACAGCCATATAATATCTCCCCGTCCTCTTCCTTCTCTCACTTCTTTCTCCCTCCCGTCCCTCTTCTCTCTTCTTACCCTCTCCTCTTACTCTGTTGAAATGCTTCCTAATCACAAATGACATACAGTCATTTTCCTCCTACCAGCCCCCAAAATGCTATAGACTGCTGGGGACAGCGTACAACCAGGTATCCCTGAGACATCTTGCTTTGGGGGCACCTCACACACTGCAGAGCCTTGGGCAGTAGGGAAGCTAGCACAGCAAGCCCAATCTAAGCGAACCACCCATCTACCATCCTAAAATGCTTCCTGTGCTGTTGCTTCTCGGGGAGAGACTTCTTTCCTCACCCTATGACCAGACCCAGCTGCCAGCATCCTCCTGAAAACTCTACGTGTACCCATTCACCTTTCATAATGAATTGGAGAGCATTATCAGGAACAAATTTGGGGTCCTAGCTTAACTACTACATAGAGCTAATGTTTGACAGTGAAGAGGAGGGCCTCACCTACAATTCTAGCCAAAAAAGGAAAATTCAAACCTACCTCTGGCCAAGGTTTCTCACATGTTAGGCTGCATACAGTATAGACTATGGACGATGCTACTGGTCACCAAGTTAACAGAGAGTCCTTTAGTTTGATCTGTCATATTTATATAAATGAATCAATAGTCTCACAAAGTGTTTGATGGAATTTCACTTTCTACTATATTTAAAAATAGGAAGTGTGTGTGTGTTTTAGCTTAACACTGAACCAATACAATGTTAAAAACACTTGCTTAATTATATCTCAGTGCCAAAAAAATAAAAATAGAGATTAGAATATTAAAACTGAGGAAGAGTTTGGACTTCTAATGTTTTTATTTGAACCTATTTTTATATCACCAATGTCACAAACAGGGAGTATAGAAAGCAACCTTTGAAAGGACTATTACCTTTATCAGGATATCTATTGCTGTGATGAAATACCATGACCAAAAAGCACATTGGAAAGAAAAGGGTGTATTGGACTTACACTTCCAGATCTATAGTCTATCACTGGAGGAAGTCAGGATAGGAACTCAAGCAAGAACCTGGAGGCAGGAGTTGATGCAGAGGCCATAGAGGGTGCTACTTACTGGCTTGCTCAATCTGCTTTTTTACAGAACCCAAGACCACCAGCCCAGAGATAGCACCACCCACAGTGGGCTGGGTCCTTCCTCATTGATCACTAATTGAGAAAATGCCTTATAGCTGGATTTCATTGTGACATTTCCTCAACTGAGGCTCCTACTTCTGGTGACTCTAACTCGGGTCAAGTTGACTCACAAAACCAGCCTGTGTAACCTGCCTTCTGTAGCATGGTCAGCGATGCTTCACTTACAACCTGTGCAGGGAGGGACACACAGGTCTCTTTAGGATCACTGGTCTTCCAAGCAGTGCCTTACTGATGCCTTATGTGCACTAAAAATGTTGGAGACAGTGAAAGCTCAGTGCCTCAGTAGGACTGCCTGATTCTAATCTTACGTTCTCAGGCCGTTTGATTCCCTTTTTTTTTTTTTTTTTTTTTTTTTTTTTTTTTTTTTTTTTTTTTTTTTTTTTTTTTTTTTTTTTGATAAACAGTGCTTCTGATGCTTTGTTATCTGAAAAGTCGGGCACGGTGCTTAATAAACGGGACCTTAACGTCACCTCTATACAGTGGCATGAGAATGGCACTGTGCAAGTGCTGTGTATCATTTACTCTTGATGCTACTACTATTGCATAGGCATCATCACGTTTATGCCTACCTTCATGACCAAGAAGCCGAAAAGCAAAGATGAATTACTCAAGAGGGGCACAAGAGGACCCACAGCAGCCTGTCTCTTACAACATGTCCAATCACAGGACTCTTGACTACATGAAACTCTCTTCTAAGTCACCCCTTCTCAAAAGATAAATGTGACGATCCCACAAAGATTAGGATCCTGCACACCCATTATTCCCCATTCCTATAGTCTATCACACAGCATGTCCCTGGAAAGAGAACTGGTTGTATCTCTCTTTCACACTCCTTTACACCAGATATGATGACCTGCATGGTGCAGAACATCTGCTAATTATACTTTAAGAACCAAAGACTAATGTCACATTTCCCAAATTCAATTTAGAAGAATATACCCTAAACATGGGAGAAACTCCTTTCAAAACTATTTTTTTATTCAAGGAAAATTAAAGGTTCCCTATTTTTTTCTTCTCAAGACAGGGTATCACTGTGTATCCCCAGCTGTGGACCTCACTATATAGGCCAGGCTGGACTCAAACCTACAGAGATCTACCTGCCTCTGCCTCTACCTCCTAATGGCTGGGATTAAAGCTGTCTTAATCACTGTTCTATTGCTGTGAAGAGACATGATGACCAAGGTGACTCTTATAAAGAAAATGTTTAACTGGGTGTTTGCTCAGTCTCAGAGGTTTAGTCCACTATCATCATGGCAAGAACCATGGTGGCATACATGGCACTGGAGCAGTAACTGAGAGTTAAATCCAGATCCTCAGGCAGAGAGAGAGGGGGCATGGGCCTAGCATGAGCTTTTGAAATTTCGAAGCCCATCCCCACTGACACACTTTGTCCAACAAGGCCACACGCAGCTACTCCAAAAAGCCATACTTCCTCGTCCTTCTAATCCTTTCAAACAGTCCCACTCCCTGATGACTGAGCTTTCAGATGTATGAGTCTGTGGGGACCATTCCTATTTAAATTGCCACAGAAGGCACACACATCATGCCTGACTTTAAAAAAATGGTTTTTGTACACTTTATTTTGATCATATTCTTCCCTTTATTCCAAAACTCTTCCCACCTCTCTATGCACCCAATTTCCTCTCAAAAAATTAAAAAAAATAAAAATAAAACAAAACAAATGAAAATTAAACCAGTAAGACAAATAATACAAAACTAAAACAACTTCCCCCAACAAATGCCTTTTTGGGTTGGCCATTTTCTCCTAAGTATGAGGCCTGCCCAGAAGTGTGGTTGATATACTCAGTATTACTCAATTGGAAAAAAGTTATTTCCCTCTCTAAGCAAGTATCAATTGCAAATTGCATCTTTGTCTTGGAGTTTCCTCTTCAACACTTTAATTTTGTCATTGTATTTGTTGATCAATCTGTTTTGAGCACTTTGTGTTCATTCCCCATCTCAGTGTTGGGATTTTTCACTGGTTTGAACCTTTGCAGCTTTGCAGGTGTTCTATGTGTATTGCCACATTCTCTGTGAGGGGTGTGTGTGTGTGTGTGTGTGTGTGTGTGTGTGTGTGTGTGTTGGCCTTGTTATGTCTGAAAAATGCTATAAAACTAAATATTTGCTATGCTTGGAGTTTTGAGCCTTTGCTTTGCGATGCACTAAAAGCTACCTATTAACATCATCCAGCAGCGTTAAGATACTGAATTCTGCATTCTTGTTCTATATTTGTCATTATAAAAATAATAATTTCTACAGATCAATAAAGCTGCCAGAAATGAGTAGCTCTAGTAGAAAGGACTGCAATTTGAAACAGTAGAAAGGAAGACAATTTGAAACATGGTACTGACCTCTCTCTTAGATTTCTGTTTTAAAACTTACCTTTTATGAGAAGTCCAAGTCATGTTAGGAGGGTGGATTAAAAAAAAAAAACCCTACAGTACACATCTTCCAAAGCCATGTGACAGTCAAATGTGTGCCACCAATCCCCAATTCATCCTTTCTTCAAACAAAAATCAGCCCATGTTTTGAAGAATATATTGTAACACTCCTGCATTAGAAATCCTCATTGATGTGAGATTTCATCTGAATTTCTAAACACTTCTTGCCAGGTCTAAATTTTAGCAGTAATGACGTATTTTGATGAAGTGACATTTATTAAAGGAAGATCAGTCATCATTTCTATTTCTAACTTTCCAACCTTGTATTAGCTGTTGTTACCAGTTACCTCTAACAGCAGGCTTATCTCAGGTGACTTGTAGAGTCCTTGGTCCTGACACCACAACATAACCCCATGCCCTGCTTCTTCTATCACCTGGCTGAGTTTCCTCTTCAACACTTTAATTTTGTCATTGTATTTGTTGATCAATCCCTTTATCATAAACACAATTTTAATTCAACTTAACTTAAATCAGAAATAATTAAATCCATTACCTTGATGAACCTTCACATTGCTATAGATATTTAGTTTATAAGTGAGGAAACCAAGACCAACAGGAGCTAACAGACCTTTCTGAAGTCAAGCAACCTACAAAGAATGGTCAGAGACATGGGTGTTTGCTTTATTCCAGAGCCTATGTTCACTATTGTTTATCTTAAAAAAAAAAATTCTTTGAATCAGGAACTTCATTAAATCCCTAATTTTGGTTGTTCATGAATAGTTTAAGGAAAGTATCAAAGTACTGGAAATTGGCTTTTGGAAGACATTAGGCTTTTTTATATGGTACCAGATCTGGGAGCATGTCTCAGGCAGTAAAGTGGCTACCATGCACATGAAGACTTGAATCCCAACCCCTAGAACCATATACAAATCCATGCATGGTGGTGCGTATCTGTAGCTGCAGCACTGGGAAGATGGAGTTAGGGAGATCCCTTGTCCCTCACTGGCCAGCCCATCTATCTGACTTGATCAGATGGCTCCTTTCTCAAAAAACTAAGGTAAAGAGCAACTGAGGGAGATAGCCAATGTTGACCTTTAACCTCCACACACACACACACACACACACACACACCATGTAAATACAAACTATGGTAGCCTTATTAGGGTCCAAGAATCACTGAAGGAAGACCCCAGATTCAAATAGTATACAAAACCAAAGAAGGTTTATTCTGCAGAAACTATCAGCATGCAGGGAACAACCATTCCTCAAAATCGAAACAACTCAAGGGACTGACAGGTCCCCTTTTATGCAGGGCTAGGGGAATTTTTCAGAAGGGTTAGGTAAGCTATGATTGGTAGGGGCAAAGCTGTGACATTAGTACAGTTCTCATTGACTACTATGTTAGTTCCATTCTATTTTGTGAGACTGAGGAATTTCAGAGATCCACTCAGCTCTGGTCCTGTTACTCCTCTGGCTAGGTGTCCAGGAGACTCTGTCAGCTCTGGAACTGGCCTCTCTAGGTCAGGGTCATCACTGTCTAAAGACCCATTGTCAGTGACTTTCTCTGAAGAGCCCACTTTGCTTCCTGGGGAATTGAAAATTTTTACTCCCAAGGCTTTTGGACCTCTCAGCCTTTCTCTTTTAACAATTGAGGAAGCTTTCCTAATGAAGTAATCAGGCTCAGAAGTTACCTATTCGAGTAACACACATGCTGTTTAAATTCTATATCTTTATCATTCTTCTTATCATTTAATGTGGTGGAGGAAAGTGAGATTTATTTTCCTAGTGGCTTCTGTCCCTAAAACACAATCAACCAAGGAAGAAATAATGATGGGACAAAGCTGAGTTTTGGCGGGGCTTATTTAGGTGAGAACTACTCTTTGGGGGGGTTCAGGTTGGAGTCTGAAATCAGTGTTTATCAGGATATGTTCTACAAGTCACCAAGGAAATACGTTCATGGAAAAACCCAGTCCCTAGTCACAAGGATCTAAGCTTCTCTCGGATCCTCTTTTCAGCTCATAATGAATTCAGTGCACTGGGCTAGAACTTAAGTAACTGGGAGCAGACACAGGTTCGTCATGTGTAATCTCCACTGGTAAATAATGCCTGAGATGCTGCATGATGTCCTCTAAGGAGAGCCCAGAGCCGCTTGCCCAGTAGCCATTAGTTAGAGTGCTAGGGCGAAAGAAGAAGTGGGAGCTGAGAGCAGAGCACAGCAAGCCTGCAACTGACGCTCTCAGGGTCCTGATGGAGTGACGCTACTCCGCACATGCATCGGTGCCTTGTTCCCTAAGAAATGCTTCAGCATGCTCATTTCCAGAGAAAGAGCACATGTTCTTGCCTTCAGCACTGAGAACAGAAATGTTTTGTTTTGTTTTGTTTTTTCTGAAATGCAAGTACTGATATCCCTAAACAAAGATTTCATACGGTAAGCTAAAAGCTCCCAAGGATCTCCATTTAAGATAGAAGTTGTTTAAATAGAAATTGTTGCTGACATCATCTCCTGAGCGTCCGCCTCAGCCTTCCCATTTAAAACTCGGATCTCAAGAACAAGAAATAAAACAAACATCAGATTAAAGCCTGTGTTTGTTTGGACTCTTTCATGTCCCAAGTATTTCAACCTTTCTGAGTCTGTGTTTATGAGCAAATTATAGGCAATGGGAATGAGCAGTCTCTTTTGCATTGTCTTAGAACATCAATGAGCTTGGTAACATTGCCTTACTTTGCATGTTCATGTGTGCTAGAAGCCATGCAGACCTGAGTGTCTGAGTCAAGCTCTTCCTTTCCAGCCATATAGTTTCAGATTCAGTCTCTTGAAATAGATGAACCCGAATCTCTTGAAATGCGCTGGGTTGCTGCATTAATGAGGGGAGTCCGCTATCCATTTAAGTTGTTAAGGAATGACTTTCTGAAGACCCCTTAGTCCAAGGAGAAAGACAGACATGAAAGTGTGGCAAGAACCAATTAAAATGGAGAAGACCTTTCTGGAAATGTTAAATGTTAAAGCAAGCATCTAAGAGAGCACCTACCTCTTTGGAAGATTTTTTTTTTAAGATAAGAATTGGGGCGCAGATTTACAGACCTGGTTCTGCTTCAAGGTAAGGGAATAGGCATGGAGATCGCCCGTGGGATAATTCATCAAAAAAAAGTGTTTAAAAGGCAAAGCCACTAGAGGAAAGGAGCTACCTCATCCATCTATAGCAAGGCTTACATGTACTCTCTCTCTCTCTCTCTCCTTCCTGCCTCCTTATCTCCCCTGCATTTTCAGGAGACCCATCACGTACACGCCCCAATTACTTTGACAAACAAGGAGAGCAGAAGTTGAGGGTTTGGTTTCTTTTAAAGTAATCCATGGCTGACAGTGAAAAATGGAGGGAAGGGCTTCCTGAAGCTGTGCACTGCAATGATAGATTTAGGGAGAGAGTTTAGCAGAGCAGATTTTTCATAGCCCAGCCTCTGGCTATCTTCCTTGGGCAGGTGCCCACAGGCAGCAGCCCTCGGTGGGCAGTGAGATGACCGTTATAAAGACAAGAGTCACATCGCATTGACTTTCATACCAGGTAGGAAATGTCAAAAAAAAAGTTGTCAAATGTTGAAAATTTAAAGTAATTCATGAAAACCTTATTTTAATAAGGATTATTAGTATACATACACACATATACACACACACACACACACACACACACACACA
The DNA here is from genome assembly GCA_902729485.2 of Mus minutoides. NCBI lineage: Eukaryota > Metazoa > Chordata > Mammalia > Rodentia > Muridae > Mus > Mus minutoides. Next base: position 3,032,810 of record LR749559.1, on the reverse strand, counting down.
CACACACACACACATGCACAATCAGTCCAGAGTATAAAGTTTCACATTATAATAAGCTCTGGTAAACAAACCCTAACAAACTGGCCCTTTGCTGCCATAGCTGCATTACTGGAGGTCCTCTTGTTCTTGTACCAACTTACAATTAACCACAGTAAAGTGTGCTCACCATTAGCAAAATGCTTAGAGTCTCTAAGTTATACCAGGTGTATTAGGCAGCCATTAGATTTAATTATATGGAAAAATCCATTAGTATGTAAAGTAGAAATGGCAGATATAAAATCACATTTATAAATTTATAAATACAGATATAATTGCACTATAGTGGAGGTGTAGAAGCATATGTATATAGTTACATAAAATAAGGGTGCTAAGAGTATCTTCTTCAGGGTCCCATCATTAACGTGCCTATAGGAAATGCATGTATAACAAAGAACATAACAAATCATTATCTCTTCAAATGCTGAGCCAGAATATTCCATTTTCAGAAGAGATTTGTTTTAGGGGTCCTGTGTTCTCAGAAAGGGGGCTTCACCCACCTTGTCCCTCCTCTTCTTTCTCACTTTCTAAAAGCCCTGTCAGCAGCACGTACACATTAGCTAGGTCTCCATTTTAAATCATGACTGGCAAAGAAAACTTTTGTGGTAGTTTCCATATTCAACAATGCAATGACTCTAAAATAAAGAGCTATATAATATGTTGCTGTGGTGGAAAATATATTGCTTAAGGATGTCAACAACTCTGATAAATATCATATATTCACACTGGTCAAAAATACTTTCTTAAAACCTGGATTATTCTAAGAACTTACATTTGTAGTGCTAGCTGAGCTGTAAGAAGCTACCAAATGATGACTCTCTCTTTTCCTGGCTACCACAGAAAACTATAATGGCTTTCATATTTGCCACTCTATAGCAACTTTTAGATATTTCCCCACCCTGCAAGAGAGCAGGGAAGTCGGGGCTCTGCCAAACTATCCATTCATTTCTCCAAGACTCGTGACCTGCTCCTGACAGCTACGGAGATTTGCCAGTCCATCAGAAGCTCAGGAAACATGACTTCCCAGTACTTACAATGTCACGTTCTAAATCACAGCGTCCCAATATGACAAGTATACCTTCCTGGGCAGGAAAGGGCTGTCTCGAGGCTAAAAGGCAGCATATAATCTCCTTCTCAGTGAATATGGAACAGGAGACCATTAGTCACTGAACAAAGAAAATACCGTTTCACACTTAATTTCATACAAAAATTCATAGAACTTGCTTTTCAGCTTCCCTTGCCTTTTAGATGTCAGGGTCAAGTTTTTTTTTTATAAATGTCGGGTTTGGATAATTTAGGAAATGTTATAAAATCACTTCTAGGGCTAGGAAGACAGCTTTATTCACAAGGTATATGCTGCACAAGCATGAAGACCTGAGTTCTATTCCTAGCTCCCAAGTTAAAGAGCCAGGCATGGTGGAATACAGCTATGGTTTTATCCATGGTGGGGCCAGGGGTATCTTACTGGCTGGCTAGCCAACTAGCCTAACAAGGGAGCACCATGTCTCAGAACAAGACCTTCTGTCAACAAGCAAGCATAAATGCTGCTGAGAAACTACACCCAAGGTTAACCTTTAATGTCCATATGCAATGCACACACATTCATAGCCCCACACACACATACACACACACACACACACACACATACACACATCATTTCTATGAAACCTGCAATTTACAGAAAACAGAAAAAGAGTAGTCCAGTTCATGTAAAGCCCACATTTCCTAATTGCTTTTCCTTTATATAAATTGAATATGGCTACAGAAAGAGTTCATAGGAAAAAAGAAAAAAAGGAGAGATGTGTCTTGAGTCAGACTAGTTCAAACTGCCCAAACAAGCTCTCTACAAACTTGAAGGTGTCTGATGACGTTGCTGTGCATTAATTTCCTCCCGAATAAGATAGAAAATGGAAAACCTCTGCACAGGTTATGGTCAGCATACAGTGAGATCCACTACAGAAACAAACACTAGCAAGCATGCCCTGGATCTGAAGCCCCCTTTCTCTTCTTCCTTCTTCTACATCCTGAGATAATTATATAATGCCCATTAACTAGTGAAGTGCGGGCTTATACCCCCTCCACACCTTCAAATCCAGAGCTAACTCTACGGCTACAGGAGAAAACAAAAGCTGAAAGCATTGTACCATAAAATGCTTTTTTAAAGGGTAAACTCACAAAATGGGACAGATTTTCCTGCCTTTTGTAAAAGATGGCTCATTTTAACATTATTAAAGTAAAACTTAGCTAGTTTACTTCTTAAGAGTTTCTAGGGATCTAACACAACCTTTCCATCAAAATCCTTTTCTCTTCGTGTTGGAGCTGGGCTGTGTTCTCTGAGAGGTTGGTGACAAGCTATAGTTAATACATTTTCCATGGTGTCAAAAGTAATAATATTAACATGCAGTTGTGAGTTAAATTAATTCTGTTTTGTGCACTGGCTTACCTAAACGTGAATGACATTTGGAAATATGATCAGGCAGGAGCTGGAAGAAGCCAAATGGTGAGGCAGAATGAGACGTGACCATCCGAGCAGAGACGTCAATTGCACTGTTCATGCGCACAAGAGGAGAGGCACAGTGGACTACGGCAGCAAACCTAAGAGGGCTTGCTTGTAGATTATGTGCCCTTTAAAAAACAAAATCC
>LR749559.1:2956507-2997339 GCA_902729485.2 Mus minutoides | reverse complement strand
AAATTTTTAAGTTCTGAGAAAGACAAGGCATTGGAGGAATTGAGAGCTCCTCACTCCTAACATGAACTATTTCTAACACACATTTAGCTTTTTCTATATAGCAGTCTTTAAGATGGACAGCATGGCTCCTAGGGGGCCTCCACTATCTGGAACTGAAGCACAAAAGCTCAGAGTAGATAAGGCTAAAGATGGAGCAAGTAAGGATGCTGAAATAGAACATTCTTAGAAACTGGGGAGTGAGGGGTGGGGAGGCGTTGGTGAGTCAAAATCCTGGGAATAATCTCAATTAGCTTCTCCCTTTCTTGTCATCTCAAAATCACAAGTGGATTCTCTCTCCTCATCTGAGGCTTCTGGCAAATCGCCCTTCTTGCCTGGCTCCACATTACACAGAATCTTGCACCACAAGGCTGTTCTCATCGGGGTTCCCTGTAGTGAGCATACACACCATCCTTACAGATTATTTTTTCTGTCATTTCACAGTTAGAAAACTATGTCCATATAAAAAGGGGCAAAACATGTGCAGTTTTACTCCCTTGATGAGGCTTAAACTCAACCAATTTTGAGAGACAGAGAGGTACAACACAGCAAGCATAGAGGAAAGAAGGTTTGAGAAACCCAGGTGAAGCATCTGTTCCAGTGGGGCTGATGAACTTTAAGGAGCAAGAGGCCAGAGTCTCTACAGGAGCTGAGCAAGGCATGATTCAAGCATCGGATCTCAACCTGGAGGTCACAACCCTTTGGGGGTTCAAGCAATCTTTTCACAGGGGTCACGTATCAGATATTTACATTATGATTTATGGCAGTAACAAGATTACGGTTAAGAAGTAGCACTGAAACAATGTTATGGTTGGGAGTCATAACCGTATTGCTATATTTAGCTGTATTAAAGGGTCACAGCATTGGGAAGCTATAGAACCACTGATTTCAAGTGTTCTCCATCATAATTTTTCTGCTTCATTTCGGTCATGTTCTCTTCTGCTGTCTTCTTCCTGACCACGCCCATCCAAGCTTACCACTAACGCTGTTAGAAGCCATCAGCGGCTAGGATACATGATGCTGAGGCAGGAAGATCCGTGTTTGACTTCCATGATGAGATCCTACCTCTAAAAAAAAGGAATTCATTTGCTTAGCAAACAAATAAATGAATAAGAACAGAACGCCTAGCTACAGGAGATATCTATTCCCATTTAAGAGCACAGTGGACTTCAAGAAGGTAATGCGGTAAAGAGTTGAGACTAATGCTCTAAAAGGTTAGTGCGTGGCTTAGTGACTTACACACATACACACAGATACACATACACACACACACACACACACACACACATGCACATACATACAAATTATTATATGCTGGTATATTTTAATTTTTATTAATTTGTTTGTTTTTTATCTATTTTCCCATCATCCTACAAGTATAATTGAGGAAAATATAGACACATTTAAGCATTCAATAGTGTTCAAAAGGAACAGCTCACTTACTCTCAGGTATCCATTAGAGTCAATATGAAAACCATAATCAGGAGAGAGGAATTGTACCTTCAGGTGAAATTTATCAAGGGTTAACATTTTGATTGTCTCAGTTAGAATCATCAGGAGACTTGTTAAAACAAAAACCACCTCAAACCCAGTTCTAGGAGAGAACCTGGAGTCTTAAACAAGCCCATCTTAAACTTAAAAAACAAAACAATACAAGACACTTTAAAAGCTTAGATGCTACATAATTTTAACTAAGGTTTAACTCAGCCAAGTCCTAAGATAGAATTTTGTTGTCAATAATATAGGGGGGAAAAATATACCCTTTGACTTATGTACAAGAATTTTCTCAAATAAAAGGTTATGTTTCTTTTAGGACGCTAGTGTCTTCTGCCTGAAAAGTGTGAATGTTTTGTCTTTTCCCTCTTTAATCTTTGTCAGTGAAAAGAGGAGACAAAGGCAGATGTTTCCTTTACAGATTCTGCAGTCATTTTCCAATGTCCTTGACCATCTTCCTATGTGTCCACCTATTGGTAATGAAAGCATTACGAAGAAAACTGCTCCAAATTCAATTGACTTGAACGAAAAGCCACTAGTCTGGGAGCTAGGCCAATAAATAAACAGGCAGAAACTTATTTGAGCCAATTAGATAGGGATATGCAAATTAATTGGCCATGATATCAGGGTCAAGCAATAATATGCAAATATGCTGGCTTCTTATTGAGCTAATGGGACAGGAATATGCATAATAAGCTGGCAGTGATGTCAGAAGCTTCATCATAATTTTAGGCTTGAATGTTACAATGTAAAATTAATTCTGCAACATTTCAAAATGCTTAATTATAATGTGGATAAAAATAATAGGAAGCTCTGAGAAGTGCACAGACTGTTCTAAAAAGGAAATGACAATTCCTGAAATGGCATGGTTCTAGAAACTGAGTTATTAAAAAGAACTATAAAAGAGTAATAGCCAAACCCAATGCAAGTTGAGAAGTAGGCACAATTGCTAGTATGCCAAAATGAAGACACATTCAATGCCTGAAGGACTGAACAGTTTTAAGGAAGTAGAAGGAGACACAGACAGACCTTGGGATCAGTTAAAATCAAGCGGCAGGCTGAGGTACACTCAATTCACAATGGCAAGCAAACACAGTGTTCCCTGTAAGCTCTGTGGCCATCAGGTATGTGCCAGCAACTCACCACACACCCTGAGTTCCCACTCCCTGCCAGGCAGCATGCCTCTCCTCACACCTGCCCAGCACGGTGGAAGTTGGTTCTGTTTTAATGCCCTATGCAGACTATGTTCAATGCTCTTTTATTGGTGGAACCAATCACAGTTCATTAAATAGCTTGCTCAAAATCACAGATCTTGAGATTGGCACAGCTAGGATATCACCATAGTCCATCTTCATACTCCATTAGTAAAACATGACTTTCATGTCCTACTAGAATCAACCTGAAGAGCAGGTGACTAACTACATTACAGATTGAAAGACATTAAGATTTCAACTTGATTTCAAATATCCTTTAATCCCAAACAGAAATTCCATTAAGGGAGTCACTAATATAAATTATTTGGTTGGTTGCTTAGTGTCACATGGTTACTTACACAGCAAAATGGAATTAGTGAGTCTATAAAACTAGATATTGGATATTAATAGATTGCTTTGTTTCTTAGATATAAGTTGGCATGCTATTTTAATATTTAATTCTTTGCACACAAAAGAGGATACAGTTCAAAACAGTGACAGTCAAGCCCTATCAGAGGCACAGTGTTAAATAGGATGAGAAGGAGTTCAACCATAAGGAATGTGAATACTTTTTAGGTTGGAAAAAAAGTCTAATGAAAATTGTTCCTACTATTCAGTTTGATCAGTGGCTGATCTTAGGAGGGAGTATATGGCACTTTTGGAAGTACAATGTGATTACAAATGCTTTCTAACTACTGTAAATTGACTGCTACAAGATTTGGTGGCTCAAAGTTACATACTTAAATATTAAAATATTTTAATTGAACCAAAAGTAATTGACAAGAAATTGAATTTGCAATAAACTCCTTAACATGAAAGTCAAAATGAGCTGGGAAATACTAAAAGAGTAATCGCCAGACAGAGATGTAGAAATGATGCTTCCAAAAGCCCCTGATAAGTTTACTATTCACTTTGGAACCTCCCACTCTGTGAATTCCCAAACACTGGCCTAATGAAACTCAATGGGTAAATGAAAATGCTGCACAGGAGCAAACGCAAAACATAAAACAGCTTTGCTTTAGTATGTAGATGATTCTTCAAGAGGTCCCCACATTGAAGGCTCCCTCATTGGCCTGTGGTGCTACTGAGGAGGGGCAAGATGGAACCTTTAAATCATTGGCCCTAGTGCTAGGGCAAGCACTGGGGTATTGGAATCCCAGACCCTTCCTCTCCTTGCTTACCAGCTACCATGGACAGCTTTGTGACCCACGTGTTTTCTACTGTGATGTTCTAGCTCATCCCAAACACAAAGTCAATGGAGACAACCAACTCTCACATGGAGCTTCCAAAACAGGAGCCTGAATAAACCTTATAACTATTTTTGTCATGAGAACAGAAAGTTACCACACATTTCATTGCGGAAAATCCTAGAAACAATTCACTAAAAAGGAAAACTATAATCCAAATTAGATTATGGAATTACAGAGTCAATGTAGAGTTAGTACTATTCCAGAAGATTCTATAAGGATGAGATAGAAATACCCTGCATTTATCCTTGTGTGGAGTACACATAGGTATGGCCACCCACCTCAAAACAGACAGCAGTGTTCAATGACTAGCCAACATAGAAGGGCAGCCTGGATAGAGAGGATCAAGGGACGATCTGTGAAGACAGGCTAAGAAGTTGAAGACTTTGTAGTCTGGGATAGGAAGGCAGAGCACAGGCATGATTAAAGTCTTAAGATCATGAAAGCAGAGTGCAGAGATGCCCACCTGCCCACTCCACAATGCTAGAATTAAGAGGTAACCTTGATGTTAAAAAGAAAAAAGATGAAAAGAAAGGCCATTCTGGGTGATCTCAAAGGTACCTTTCCACTCAGAAATTCTTTGTCCATTTTTCTTTGCCTTATAGTTCTGGCCTTATAGTTGGGTGGCAAACACTAGTCAAGGATCTGGGACAGACAGAAATAAAAGACAAATCAATAGATGAGAGTTTTCTGTGTTGATGGGCTTTAAAATGGACTTTGTTAAGTGTAGCTGCCTGCGGCCACATGAACTGGGTTCCCCTGAAAGGCGGGCTGGGGCTGAAAGAGATCAGATGGCGAGAAAAGAATGAGGCCAAGACAAACCTTTCTGTTCAAAGCCTCTGAAGTTTACTGAGAGTCTATGTTTATAAAGGGGTAGGCCCATCCCCCCCCCATCCCCTTACTGGAGAAGAGCAGCGGCAGTTGACCTAACAAATAGAGCCATCAAGGTCAGAAGGCTCCACCCTAGGTAGTCTCATTCTTAGTGGCAACAAGGTCAAGGTCTGGATCAGCCTACTTCAAGGCTAAGGCTACAGTTAAGCCTTTTATGTTATCCCATCAGAACCTCCTCCCATGGCACCTTTGCGTGAGTAATCCTCAGCAGGTCCACAGTTTTGTACCGCACTGTCTGATCCATTGTCGTCTTTCGCTTAACCATCCCTTCCCTTTCTCTCACTCAGTACACAGAAAAGGAATAGAGAGGTTCGGAATTTCCAATAGCTAACTAGAATAACAGAAGTATTCCCAAATACTTCTTTTTTAAAAAAACATTTAGCAGAAGTCAATGTTATCTTTCTCTTCCTTTTTTAAGGCATAAGAAATCTGTTAGCAAAGCCTACAGCACCTTAAGAACAGAGGCATATCCAGTGCTTGGATCTCCTAGAAATCCAAGGATGAATCCTTCTATTGATCAGCAGTTAGAAGCCCACAAAGCTCTTCCCAAGGACTAAAGTTCAGCAACCAGTACTCACACTAGGCTTCTTCCCCCTTTCTGGTCTTCAAGGGCACCAAAACACATTGCATACAAATATGCAGACCCATACACATAAAGGAAAATAAATATCTAAAAGAATGAATCATATTATAAAAAGGGTAGCTATGCACTGTAGCAGACACCTGGAATCTCATCACCCAGGAGACTGAGGTGGAAGAATCAGGAGTTCCAGGCCACCATTGGCTCTAGAGTGAGACCCTGTCTAAAATAACAATAAAAATTGGTTATCATATAGCCATGTCTACTTTTTGTGTGTACTTATATGTGTGGTATGCATATGCATGTGTTCAAAAACATGAATGTATACAGGCACATATATGTATAGAGGCCAAGAGTTGAGATTAGGTGTCTCTTTCACTAGTTCTCATCCTATATATTCAGTGAGAGTCTCTCACTTGAACCCAGGGCACTCCCCATCTCTGCTTCCCAATTACTAGAATTAGAGGCAGGTTGCCATGCCTACCTGGCTTTACAGGAGAACTGGGGATCCAAACGCAGTTCATATGCTTGCATGCCAAGTTCTCCCAAACCCATCTCCACTTTTAAGAGGACACATTCCTTAGCCCTCACTCCTCATTCCATGCATAGATGCATTATTCTTTCCCTCTTCACCCATGCCACATGATTTCCTAAAGCCTACTGTAAACACAGTTTCAACTTTGTCTCCCATTCTCACATGTCTCATATATGTTAAATGAACAAAGCTCACCTAGCCATGCACAAATGACAAAGCCCTACCAATCTGCTGGTTTGTTCTCTCTCTTCTGACTGCTGTGATTTAATTTTACTTCCCCAAAGTAAAATTTTTTTGGCAACATATAGCAATACTTTTATAGTAGCACCTTGAGAAACAAAACTAGAAAGTATAATTCTTGAAATCTACTGGATATCTTAGCAAGCATCTTCAGAGATGAGATTTTATGTAGTTCTCATTCTATTCTTTCTCCATCAACCTTAATGGCTTCAAAATGGAATGGCATACTCTCAAGAGATAAGAGTTGCACAGACATAAACACATTACTGCAGTTACCCCTCAGTGGCCATAAAGACATTCTCCAGGGAAGGGGTGAAGGCTCGGAATAAATCCCCCATCATGTCTTTTGCCCAGGGTGAAAGGACAAGGTCAGGATTCAGTATGAACTGTCTACTACTTCATGGGCTGTCTTCCTCAGATCACAGGGTCAGAAGAGCATAGCACCCACTACCTTTGTGACATCCGAAAGCCCTTACTTTGGCTGTGTGCTATCAAGGGCTTCCTACTGTTTTTTTCCCATACCAAAAACAAAAACAAAAAACAAACAAACAAAAAAAAACCCTTCAGTGTTTATCAAGGAAAAGTGACATTTTAACTTAAAAACCTGAAATAAGTGCATTTGTTTTAATCTTTTGGAATGTTGAAACTGCCTTTATCTAAGACTAAAGCACTAAGATCAATTGCCTTAAGAAATTCATATATTTCAAATGATTGATGTCAGGCAACAATATGGCTATGTAATTAATTAACATGTTCCCCCCATTAACAAGGAGCCTAATGTACTTTCAGTGATAGTAGGCTTGCAGTAATATTGCGCATACATATGTGACTGCAAGATTACATATTTATCTACTTGATAGACTGTGATTTGTTCATGGACTTCCATTTTCTGATTCATTAAGGAACGAAATGTGTTCACAAATGGCAGTGTTTCAAGATGTTACTAGAATAACAGCCTTTATATCATCAGAACTCAAGAAAGAAAGCTAAAGGAAGCTATAGCCCCATCGCTTCCTTTAGGATGCAAATGACAACTTCAGTGGCCCAATCAGTCACCAAAGGAAGTCCTCTCAAGGACACAACTTAAGATTGCATGTAGATTCAGATTCTCTTCTCTGTCTGTATATTTAAACATACAAATACATGTTCATATGTATGTACACATGCACAAAAATATGTGCATTTTACTCAACTGAGATATGTCACATTCATTATTATTTTGGTCTGTCTACTGGTGTGTAACAGAGATCTTCCAAGCCATATCTGGTAAGCAGCCATTGCATCTGCTGCTTTTATAGCATCTTTCTCTTGATATATTATCATATGTTTAGTAATTTTCTTACCAATAAAACTCTATTTTAAAAAACTGTCTTAACCAAAGGTTTCTAAACAATACTTAAATCAAGTAATGAACTCTTGGATAGAAAGAAATGTAAAATAATAATAATAATAATAATAATAATAATAATAAGTTTCAACTCCCCCTGGTCATCAAGTCAAGTCAACAGATTGAAAGAAAGCTTTTCTCAGTATCCCTGTGATGGAAAGAGTCCCTAAGTATCACTGCGAGAAAGAAAGGCAATGGGGAAATCTTCATCCTTCTAACATCCCTCAATTTGCTTGCTGCTACTGCCTCTGAAAAATAAAAGCTCCTGTTGCTGAAAAATAAAACGTTGCATTCATACAGCCTCATTATGCATTAAATGGGGGGAGGGGTTAAAATAAGATGCAATTACCCTAAGTTCAAAATCTAAGGGGGGAAAAGTGTTGCTTAAAAGACAACTTCTGTTGATTGCAAAGAGTTGCCCCTCAAGAAAGAAAGAAAGAAAGAAAGAAAGAAAGAAAGAAAGAAAAGAAAAGAAAAGAAAAGAAAAGAAAAGAAAAGAAAAGAAAAGAAGAGAAGAGAAGAGAAAAGATCTGGTGACCAACTTGTAAATTTCTAGACTTTCATGAACTGCATTTGTAGCAATTTAAACCCATTAGAATGCACTCAATCCAGCAGCATTGTTGAAAGCAATCTAAATAAATTGCGACAGACACTGGAAGTAAATAAATAAATAAACCCTTACAAAACCAAAGACATTTTCCAGAGACTGTCCCAATTCCTAGACATTAGCAAACCATAAATTTGTAAGCTGTTCTTAGTATAGGTTGTTTGCATTGAAATTAACTTGGTTTTTGTAGTACTGTCTATGACACAGGAGAAACCCTGAAAGTGAACCTAGCCTGAAGATTTCAACACCCGAGAAGCTCCCACTCAGTATAACTAGAGATCTACCTTACTCTTCCTTGAAATACCTGTTTGTACTTTTAAGAATCTCACTGAAATTTTAAAAAGAAAAGAAAATGAAAAAAAAAAAAAGTTCAGTGACAGGGATTTTAAAAGAGGCACTGAACACATGAATTATGCAAGTCTGAACTTTCATTTTAATAACATCATTAAAATATAAACACCTTAAAAGCTTCCCGACAGGAATTTAACTTTATAGAATGCTTTCTATGTGGCCTGACCTTGCTCACCAAGATGCATGCCTACGGCACGATTTAACAGTCATTACAGGCCAGAGCCTAATAATAAGTAGGTGTCTGAAAATGCCAGTGTTTGTCCCTGCCTCCTTGGCGTCCAGTGGAGATGCAAGTCAGCCATGAACAGACCCTCTCCTGAGAGCCACCAGGGTGCAGCAGAAAGGACACAAACTGGCATTGCAAACCCTGAATCGAAAACCCATGACCTTTCAGCCCCTCGGTCTGCTCATCCATAAAATTGGGATATTAAACACAGCTTCGTTGCCGAGTTCACAGATGAGGTAACATTAGGTGAAAGTTCTAAGTGGAGAGCGTCACATAGCTGCCAATTATTTCTAAGCTAGAGAAAATTCTTCATTAACTTTTAATATTTTTTCATACCAAAGCTTGATTCAAGGTGTGTGTGTGTGTGTGTTCCTCCTTAGCTGATATAACCAGCTAGCCACATATGTGCATGGTTATTGGATGTTTACAGCGACATTGTTCACAATAGTCAAAAAAGTGGAAACAACCTTGCTAAATGGATGGGCAAATCCCATACAAACAAGAAAAATGCACTCTGTAATGGACAGAGAACAACTTGATACACTTGACAGTGCGCATCTAAAGCTACAGAGAAGACAAGGGGGTGATGGAAATGCTCTTTGCCTTATATCATTGGACAGCTTGTCATTGAATTATCATCTAATGAAGTTACTGAAAAATAACTTAAAAAAATTAGCTCACAGCCTTGCTTTTTCAACTATCCCTACTAGGTAAGCTTGGATGAGTGTTTATAGGTCTCATGATATCTGCTCTGCTCGTCCAGCCTTCACTGTCTTTTCTCCTTTCGCTCTCTACATAACCATGAGAACAAATGAGATGGAAAATAGCAAGATATCACACTGCGTCATTCAGTAATATGCAAAATTAAGCCACGTGTCTGTGGTGAGCAGGAAGTACATACAGGACTTTAATGTATGTCTCCTCATTAACTGAGAAGCAGTTATGACAGCATCCAGAAACTAGCCCAGCAAGTTCTCTCCTCTCTTGATAGTATTTAACCATAATCCCCAGCATATTTTATAAGAAGTTAGATAGGATGTAGTTCTCAGTATAACTGTTGTTCAGTATCTTGTTGGGAGTTAGTTCTAGGCCCAACCCATTCAAACCTAGTGTATGCCCGAAAGCTGAGGATGTTCAAGTTCTATATACAAGATGATGTAGTCCTTGCAGATCACCTGCAAGATCCTGCTGTACACTTCACATTCTCTGTGGGTTCACCTGTCAATCATGATACAATGTAAATGATGTGCTGACAGTTGCTGCTGAAGGAATGGGGACCAGAAGAAAAGGGGAAGTCTCTCTCTGTTGAATACAAATGCAGTTTTGTAAATAGTTTCAGTTACGGGTTGGTTAAACCCACGGATACAGAGAGGAGACTTCAATGCTAGCCTCAGTTCTCAAAGCTGGTGGTGATTTGATTGTCTAAGATGCCAAAGTTCTCTTCCAGATGCTTCTCTTTATGATAACATGCCCAAGATAAACTCAGTTAATTGGCCCAGAAGCAGAAATAAAAAAGGAAGGACAGAGTCTGTGCAGCCCTCATCATCAAGTTAGTACCTGACAGCCAGACCTCCCCTCCCCACTACAGTGAACTCCCCCCACCCCACCCCACCCCCTGTGAGCTGGAATCTGTAGAACACCACCCGTTTGACTAGAAGTGGCAGGGCCTAGTCCCTGAGCAACCCCCTGTTGCCTTGCCTAATAATTTTGCTCCAGCTAATAACTACCTAATTGGATTCAATGAGTCTGCAGTCACTGCACGTTGTTGTGTAACCACGTGTGGGAGGGGGAGAGAGAGAGGAAAATAAAGAAGAATAGCCCACATTTCAACTCACATCCTTTCATGACCCTCTGACCCTCTTTAGCTTGTTTTCTTCTCTCTGAAATTTCATTTTCTATAACACACTTGTCCTCGGGCTGCGCCCATCTTAGCAATTCAACCCCTGGAAGAACTCTGGGCTTAGACTGTGCCTCATCCCGCTCGCCTTCATCTAAAATGAATTGTTCACCTTGCTAATAGAAAAGCCTGTTCTTTTAAAGCATTTACTAAGAACTTAGATATGAACTATGAGGGGGGAAAAAAAAACAACCCTGTGCATTGCTAAGTCCCGAGGCGAGGTAAAATCTTTTCCCTTTCCCTCTTTGATGTGTTATTTAGCTAACTGCTCAAGGTGTCCGCATCTGCACTCTTGAACCGTGCCTCTCTCAGACAACTAGCCAGCCAGTCCCAAGGTTAAATCAACCTTGCGTTGCTAAGGAAGCATTTTCTGTGAAACTATAAACCTGGTGATTATGTTGTAGACTCTAGTGTTAACGTATAATGCTAAGGCCAGCAAACACAAAATTACAAGGTTCATTTTAGCCCGATCCTCAAATGAAAAGCTCCCTACAAATGTATTATGATCAAGGCTGCATTTCCGCCCCCCCTGGACAAAGACATGTTTAGTAGTCACACAATAGGGTTCAGTGAGGGGGGAACTAAAATTCATTATGTGAGTTAAAGGGAAGAGAGTACTATCCACAAGCTAATTTAAATAGAGAGATATCTATTAAAACTCTCCCCCAGATATCATAAAATATATAGATTTTTGACTCATAACTGCCAGTTGACATTCATATAAAGCTAATCATTAAAGATGCTAAAACTTAATATTTGCTTGCAAGCAAGGCATCACAATGGACTGTTTTTCATCCTGGGTGAGTTGGAGTGAAGCCAGTTTTTGGGGGTTTTTTGTTGTTTTTTTTTTTAATTTCTGTTTGCTCTGTTTACATGATCCTTGGCTTTCCCTCCTTGTCAAATTTCAAAATGATTTAACCTGAAATGTAAAACAACAGTGGAATCTTATTATCAACTAGGATTATTCATTTTTAAGATGAGTCTGCAGCCATGGAGCCCCTGCACCCTGTGCTGAGAGGCCAAGGAGGCTACATTCATCCCTAGTAACAACGCATTGAACTAGAGGGACAATAACTTTCTAAAGCAAGCGCGGCAGGAGATCGGGGTCATGCAGAGGGCAGACACCGCATCAGCCCAGGAACTATTTGTGGAATTGGAGATGTGTACACTGCAAAAGAAGAGACTTAAAGCAAACACAACACTGTCTGGAAGAAGTAAGCACTCTATTGGAACAGCACTGCTCTGACCTCGAACCAAGAATGGCAAGCAGTGTGGCTCCTATCTGGTCCTTTCCCTTTTAGGGTCTAAAAAAAGACCCCAGGCAGACTCAGACCTCGAACCAAGAATGGCAAGCAGTGTGGCTCCTATCTGGTCCTTTCCCTTTTAGGGTCTAAAAAAAGACCCCAGGCAGACTCACTCAAAGGACTGGGTTCCGGTCTACTTTCCCAACTGTCACGATTGGGGGCTTTCCTGTGAAATCCCTCCACCTCCCAAGACATTTTCATTTCTGACTGAGAACTTCTAAGAGATACCAACCATCCTAAAGTTAAGACCATGAAAGAAAGCAATGATCAAAGACACCAAGAGCAGTTTATCTTTGCCTTAAAGGGGTGGAGGACTCCTGGTACTAGGAAAATCAAAACTATAATCTAATGCTAAGCATTCGCTAATTTGGTTGTGTTTAATGGTAAGCATAACCCCATGAGATATGTGTCATTATCCCTACAGACCAAAGAGACCAAGGTTTGGAAGTCAGGAGCTGGAGCAGAAGTCCCAGGATAAGGAAATGGCTGGTTCTAGCTCCTTGTGACACCCCTGTGGCCAAGCCAGCCTGCTGATGCCACCAAATCCCTCTGCCAACATCCTATCTTCTCGATTGGCCATCATCACAGTTCTAGAACATAATTCTGCACAAAGATCATCCATTGACTCATAATTAATACTCTCTCTAGATTATTTTGACAAAGTAACGGTATCCAACTGTGCCTGCAAATGCCATTGTGCGCACATCTCAGCACCTTGGTGGGTAACCAGCAAATGCCCTGATGGGCACAGAACAACTGCTCTTCCCTCCGTTCTTTCAATGTGTCTTGTCTCTTCTGGAAACTGTGTCCAGAAGGAATTTATGTGCTTTTCAATGACAACACAAAAAGAGGGGGGAAAGGTGGATATTTACAAGTTTATATCAGACAAAAAGAACCGGTGTGGAACCGTGAGCAGAGACTTCCCAGTGGTAAAGCAATAATCACAGGCAACCACTGTCTCGGGGCAGGTTTCACTGGCTCTTACTCATCAGAAATCAGGCCTCCAACAAGTGAGGTAAAGACCTTCATCTGGCTTCTTTTTCTCTTCCTTTTTCAGTTTGGAAACTGGCAGTGGAGAAGGTATTAGATTCTTCAGGAAATATCCTAGCTATGCTCATGTCCTCTCTGTCATCCTTTAACCTCTTGTCCTATCTACACTGTTTTCCTTCGGCCCCTGATAACTGTGTTTCTTGCCTGTGTCCTGCAAATGCCTTTTGTCACTCAAGAGACTTAGTTATTTAATCATTAGTGGCCATCAGTGTTCCTCTCTCAGTGTTCCTGTGACCCACTGGAGGTATCATAGTCTATCATTTGTTGCATGCTAGGGATCAGCAGCTCTGTTCTGTGAACTGTTCTCTCCAGAGACACTGCTTAATTCCCCCAGGAATGGCCGTCATCTAACAATGCCTAGTGTGTCTTGGCCCCATGAGGAAATTAAAATCAATCAATTCATTGTAGTCCAATATTGAACATATAACAAACTAGCGTGGCCTGAACTAGAATCATAGAAAATCAGAAGAACTAAATGAAATATATTAAGGCATTATCCCTGGGTTGAATCTACAGCACTACAAAGGGGAAAAAAAAGTGCTATCCAGTAAAGTTATCCAGACTATAGTAACTGACCAAATCTAGCTATGGTGGCTACGTTGTTAGGATGATATTCAGTTAATATGTGTTTTTTTTTTCTTATCTATTATGTTTCCCTTAGAAATGATACTGCAGTGTGGTCTCTGATCCAAAGTCATAGTGGTAGATATAGTCTAAATTACCATATATTTAAAGAATGTCCAGAACACACAAATTCTAGGTTGACTACTAGTAATTCCAAAACAGCAAGTGATATATAAAGTAATATAAACCAACAGTCTTATTTAAACATGCAGGAGGATCCTTGCCAAAAAAAAAAAAAATGATCTCTCTGCACCTAGGTGTCTTTTGTCATCCAAGGTTTGCTATGATCCCAAAAGAAGAGAAAGTCATATTAGTAGTGACTACCCACATACAATCCAAACACACACACACACACACACACACACACACACACATATACACACACACCCTTCTCCTCTCATTATTTCAGACTCCTAAATATTACTCTACTAGTGCGTCTGGTTCAGTCTAGATCAGAGCTTTGCACTGGGCACCTGAAATTGCATCGATAAAATAAGCATTGGTAGGCATGGTAACATATGCATGTAATTTCAACATGTATGAGGTGGTGAGGAGAGGGTAGCCAGTTCTAATTAGCTGGAGAGGGGGCAATAGAGGGAGACCCTGTCAAAGAGAAAGAGATTAGAAAAGGAGGGGAAGAAAAGGGGGAGAGAGAAAGGAAGGAAAAGAGGGAGGGAGAGAGGGAGGGAGGGAGGGAGGGAGGGAAGTCAATGTTACACATTCCTCTCTTTTCTCTTCCTAAAGACACAAAATATAATATATTGCTTCAATTTTTCCCCTTAAAAATCAATTACTCATTAGCCTAGAACAGAACACTGTAATATATCAATGTGATACCTAATTTTAATGTAAAAATAGTATACATGCTAACAAGTGGTAATTGCTTCATAAATCTTGGAAATAATGTAATGTTTTAAGGAGAAGCAAAACTTTAAAAAAAAAAAAAAAAGGAGTAAGCCAGATTAGTTTCAGAATTCTCATAGCCATGAAAGGACTAGGAACCATTAGGTAGTTGGAAGGCTGATCACACGCACTTGAACGACAAAAGTCTGGAATTATAAATTTGATGTGTATATACAAATTACCTACTTTCTAAGTACCACTGTGGGCCAGGAGCAGAAGAGACAAAGTAAAATTCAATCCCTGCCTACAAAGGCAGGAAACACCACACAGAAACACTGACTGTGATTTAGATTAGAAGTGGCAAACTTATTTTTCAGGATACCAGGTAGTAAATATTTTAGACTTAGCAGCCGACCAGGATTCTTAGAAGCATTCGGCTTTGCCATTAGAGAACACAAATAGCCCCAGATAGTATAGCACGAGCAGGCATGGCTGTGTTCCCATAAAACTATTTTGAGATAGGAATTGCAGCTAATGAAATATTAATCTCCTTTTGATTGTTTTCAACATTTAAAAATATATAACTGGTCTTAGCTTATGCCTATGAAAACTTGCCGTAGATAGATATGGCCCCTGGATAGTCATTTGCTGACCAACAGGACTTTAGAGGAGCTCAGAGGGAGGGAAGCTAACTTGAAATGGGGGCAGAGAGGTCATGGGTTTTTCCTGGAGATGTGAAGCCCTCAGCTGAGGGCCTCTATAGGGCAGGTGACTAGGCTTTGCATGGGCAAAGGCATTCTTCTGTGAGACAGACTGGAAGCACACAGGCAGGCACAGCTGAGAAATGAAGTCAGAGAGCTCAGCCAGGAACCCCAGGAATGGAACTGAACCTTATGCTCAGGACGAAGATGGGGTTAAAGTGGGGACTGTTGGAATGGTCCAGAGTGAAGGGTCCTATGACAACATCCCAGATGTGGGATCAGTTTGACTTGGGCTAGATAACTCCTGTGCCACTCTTAGCATGTAGCCTCAGAACAGATGCTCTTCCTCTCTGATCCTTCTCTCGTCTGGAAAAAGGAGATAATGTCCACCTCACCATCCGTCATCCTTGCACTGGACATGTACAGTGATCTTATGTCTACAGTGTCCCAACTTTCTGCAAGAATTTCATTGCTAACTCATTGCTTGGCTGACACGCTCTGGATTGTAGGAGCACATCATCAATGACAGTTACCAAATACCAACTCGAGAGGACTGATGGGAAATGGAAGGAGGGACAGCTAGCCAGTCACAGTCCAACACTGTACTTCTTCATTCTATCACAACTCACACCTACAGTTGCTTTACAGGGGTATCTCTGTAGCATCATTTACTTAAAGCCTGAGGGAAAGATATTGAGAGGGAAAAATATCCATGTTGCATGTTAACTGAGATTTATTGTTTGTTCATTAATCCATTCCCTCCCTATTAAGATCTACCATGTAATGGACTCTGTTAAGCCTTCCCATTTGGATAGGTTTATTTTGACTTCATCCTGCTGTTTATTTCTTTCTAGGTTTAGGGCAGGGTTTATTTTTTGAAGGAGGGCTCACTTGATGGTTGAGGTCACTGTGTAACCTTGCCCATGTTGTATCATAACCCAGTCGGCCTTGGAACTCAGCAGTCCACACGCCTCAGTCTCCCTAGTGCTGGGGTTACAGGTGTGAGCCATCAGCCTCACTACTAAACAGCTCAAATTGGAGCCACCAATTTGTTTTTCCTACCCCGAGTATGGGAAACACATATCTATAAACAGAAAAAAGGACTGGATTGAAAGGCCTCTTCTGGGTTTGTATCATTCTGCTTTCTAAGAGGAAAAATATCAGATTCTAAGTTATATTTAGAAGCAATAATATACTCTACGTGTGCTGATTAGGGCCTTGAGGAACCACAGGAGTGAAATTACCTAAGTCCCATTCACAGGTTCACAGTTGGCCAAGTTCAAGGGGCATCGACACCTTTCTCAGCTAGCGACACATTAGAGCTCTGTGACCATTCAGAACAAATGGAGATGGCTATTAGGCAGCTAAATAACAAACCTACATTTTCATTTTTTAACTATGCTAGATTCCCACTACATGGTAGGCATGGAAGATTATCTTCTTCATCACGTTCTGCCATGTCTGGGGTGTGGTGGTTGGGGCATGTGTCTTATGGAGTCTTAGAATTTTCCAATTCTTAAAGCTTTGGCCCAAATGCAACACAGGAAAGAATATTTCCCCATCCTCAACATGTAATCCTTACCCTAGCTTGGCAGCCCCTCTTTGCATCACATCATATACAAAATCCTTCTCTCTCAGACTGTCAAACTCAATCCCCTTCCCTAAAGGAAACTTCAAAGAAGATAGTTCACAACAGTCTGTGTGATTCTTACTACCAAATAGACCTGTGTGTGTTGCCCAGCGATCCAATTCACAGAAAGGAGCTTGGAAAGATTGCTGTTTAGTGGCCTTAGTCTTCTTAATCAAAACCAAGTCTGAATCCTGATTTGTCAGTGAATGTCATAGTATTCTGATCCAAGAACCACTTTCTCCAGATCAAAAGGCACAGTTTAGTTTCCTCCTTGGCTACAAAAACAAAACAAGATCGACAGTTCACTAAATGCTTTTCATGACACACTAGTGCTTTTAAGTGACTAGCCCATGCCAAGAACAAAAGTGTGAAGATTAGAAACTGGATCAATAGTGATTAACCAACCCAAGGAACATCCTGGAAGGTCCATACACTGTTCCCAGCTGAGTACCATACTTGGGGAAGCACTAAATATGATGGTTGAAAATAGACATTAAAATAATTGTCAATATTACCACCTATAATCACATGCATATCTCATATAGCCACACACAGAGTCAGATGACAGATAGATGGACACAGAGACAGAGACAGAGACAGAGAGAGAATATGAATTTAAAATGAAATATGTTTAAGAGAGAATTTACAGGCACACTGAGAAAGTTCTTACATTAATTACAGGCACACAGAACTCAGGAAAGCTACAGGAGCTGTGCACAGAACTTCCGAAGTAAATGTATGCTTGAAAGCTGGGCTTGGGTCAAAGTGTTTCTTTTCAACATAGGAGTGGGAGTTGGGGATCTATTACACACTGACTTCTTCCATGGTAATTTCCTCCTGAGGAAAGAAATGCATTTCATTCTAGTGTTCCTGTCGTGTTTCTGACAATTTACATCCTCATTTTCCCTTACAAGATTACCGTTCTGTAAATGGTCCTCGGGCCCAATAAGCATATCAGCAGAGAATTTTTTTTAGTGTGTTAATCAAAATGCAAGGAAGACAATGGGATATGCTTGAAATAACAAATCACTTGATTGCTTAATTAGGTTAGCAAGACTGCCACCAAATGAAAGCGTCATCTTTTTAAGCTGCAGTTAAAAATATAACGTGTGAGAATAGGAGTAATATTTCAAAGGATACCAGAAATAGGGATTCTTAAAGGTTCCCATAAGATGCTAGCTGTGTGTTACTTCCAGGGGTCCTCTGAGAACTCAGAAAATGCCTGTAGGCTTGGTCAATCATCTTAGGATCGCAAAGCATGGTGTACATTGAACAGTACATCCACAAGAAGTTTCCTCTTGTTTTCTGTGAAGTGCCTATTAACCCAAGCTTCTGGATTAAAGTTTATTTCCAAGCTCAATAGGAAACCCTGGAAAGCTATGACTTCAAATAAATCTCTATTACACATTTTGCCTCTAAATGTAATAACCAAACATATGTTTTTGTAATAGAACTCTAACTTTGATAACGTTGACTAAGATTAATGCTAAAATAAGCTCAAGAAGAATATGGCCGTAAAAATATCCATAGATACAGCTGAAGGGTTAGTGCCTTGCATGCTCCCTCGTACATCTTCACAACAAATCTGAGGCTGGCATCACTTACCACACTGAAAAACTGGAACACTTTAGCCGAGAACTTAAATCACTTACAGAAGGCACATTAGGCAGATGTCAGTGGGCCACCCATTCATCTAACCCCAGAGTCTAGGTCCTGTTTTCTGATGCAAATCTAAAACCCATTCTCTAAAGTAATCTGACATCTTGGAAACTTTTCAAAACCATTTTATTTAAATTCTATTGATAATGATGGTTAACCCAATAACTCTAATCTCAGCCTTCTTTTGTGGTCTCTTTTTATTGAGGTCAGTGAGGGATGGGCATCATGCTTACAGACCAAAAAGAGAAGAGAGGAAATGGCAACTCCTGTCACTTGGCTCTTTTAAAACAGTTCAATAGCAGAAAGGAACAAGCATTCTTGAGGGCGTGGCTTTGAACCAGGAGAGGTTCTTTGACAAAGGTGTAGTCTGACTGTGCTTCTTCGGTAGACTTCTATCATGCCTCTGTTTGTACAGCAGCAGCTATCCTTGCAGTGGACTTGTAAAGGACCCAACCCCCCACCCCACCCCACCTCCTCATATAATGCTCATACCTGCTTCCTTCAGTGAACCTTCGGCTTCAAGCTCTTGAAATACACAGTAGTCTATTAGCATAGAGTAGACCTTGGGTTAAATACTTGACAATCCTGATTTCATTTACTGCTCTCTGTAACTAGATAACACTGTCATTCTTTACAAGTCTAGTTTCAGTTGAAATAACAGTGGCTTAGAAACTTAAGAGGGTGTTGTTCCAAACTGTACCACCATATCTTCATCTGTCATTTGGTGTAGTTTTTGTTCCTGGAAGCATCTGTGATTAGTGGCCAATATTAAGCAACAATTGTGTGATTCTTAAGTCTCTGGTTCCTTCAATTCTTTAATACTTTAAAATGAAACGGCCTCGACATTTTAAAGGTCATACACGTGTATCTTTAGATCAACCAACGGAATTTATCCTTTGTTGGAAAAAAAAAAAAAAAGCTGTATATGCAATCCTGTGACTCTTGACTTTTTATTGCATCACGTGAGCATAATCAGATCTCCTTGAGGAACCTGAAAGAGCCACAGTGGTTACAAGTACAGAGTCTCAAAAGCCAAGGTCCATAAGAGGACCCCACTGAGATGCAGGGAGCATCCCTATGCAAGAGCTCCTACCCTGGCCCACGGTATGGCAAGGGATTGAAGGATTTGATAGAGTAGCATCTGCCCAGAACAAGCCCTGAATGCAGTGGCTATCCCTGGAGAGAAAATTGTGGAGCCTGTCATGCCAGTCTGTGCAAGGTTACGCCTACACCTGTGGTCAGGCTAAAGATACAGATACGGCTGGATGAGATGCCACATCCGACGCAGGAGGGTTAGGGACTGTGGCTGAGCTACAAATTGCTTAGAAGCTCCTTTTAAGTTGCCATGGCAAAGAAAGTACAGACAATGGAAAGCTTTTACATTAATACCAGCTACCTCTTGTTATGATAGGATTGTCCAGCTGAGGGGCACTCTTTTTTTTGTTCTTCAACTGACAGGAACAGATAAAATAATAAACAATAATTACATAGTATTATAATGATTTCTGGGCTTGCCTCAGAGGGGCGTACATCTGGCTAGGTAATTACTTCTCTGACAGATAGGTTTTCCGTGAGAATGAAGGATGATGAGCTGAGTTTATTGCCTGCTGATGAGACCGCGGGGGAGGAAGGTCGTGAGGTATGCTTATTAAGACCATTTTAGTCAGCGTGTTTTTCAATCAGTTGTCAAGGTTCCTATCCTAGTTAAAGAAATACTGCTTATGAAAATGACACGGGAACAGACTTGGCTGTGAGAGCCTCCTGCTTGAGGAAGTAACTCAATGCTGGACTTTTCAGGCAAGCATTCAGTGAAAGGCAGTTTCTTAAAATGGGATACCTTCATCTCTAATATTCTAAAATTTACACCTGGTGTGAAAGAGAGGGCCAGACTCCTTATTACATTTAAACTTCTTGAGAGATTAGTTTCCCCTACTGATCCAGATATAACTTTCTACAGGAATCTGAATAATCCTTAAGCCATTACTGAACTCGGTGATGTGTTTCCGAAGTCCAACAACACTGGCACATTTTACTCACTTTCTCCACCCCCACACTGAATTCACCAGGAGTGACAACAGGCAGGATTCTGTCCCCTTGTTATAACAATATATATGGCAGGTGGTGGGAAAAATGGGAGGATTTGAGCAGGAACGGAAACTATAGAAACTTAAATAGAGGAGGAAAGCATAGAAACTATATATATATATATATATATATATATATATATATATATTAACATTTATATTTTTTAATATTTTTATAGTTATATATTTATATATAAATTTATATTATATTAATTATATCAACATAAAATTTAAATATAACTATGTCTTTTTATAATTTGTATATTTGTATATATAAATCATATATTTTATTATATACATATATAAAATATATGTAATATATATAAAAATCTTACAAGCATATATATGTAGGCAAATGATATATAATATATAGTATACATACAAATCTCACATAATACATAAGTACATATAAGCAGGTATTTCTTGGCTGCTCATAACATGAATTTTTATTCCACATAATACATGTAAATATGAGACCAAGGATAACTTAGTATCGCTTGCCCTATCTATCCAGTGTGTTCTAAGCTAGGTTTGCCCACAGCTAAACACAGCAAGAATTTTTTCTTCTGGATATGATGACAGAGGTCCTTAAGATGCTCTGTAGTGAACACACAGATTTCTGTTTCCTCACTCTTCCACTTTGTCTTAGTTAGGGTTTTACTGCTGTGAACAGACACCATGACCAAGGCAACTCTTTTAAAAGATTTAATTGGGGCTGGCTTACAGGTTCAGAGGTTCAGTCCATTATCATCAAGGCAGGAACATGGCAGCATCCAGGGAAGAACGGTGCAGGAGAAGCTGAGAGCTCTACACCTTCATCTAAAGGTTACTAACAGAATACTCACTTCCAGGCAGCCAGGATGAGGGTCTTAAAGCCCACACCCACAGTGCCGTTCCTACTCCAGCAAGGCCATACCTACACCAACAGGGCCACACCTTCTAATAGTGCCACTCCCTGGGCTCAGCATATATAAGCCATCACACATGTCCAATGTGCTGCGACGGTACAATAAACAGTACAGGTGACTAAGACATTAGGTTTTTTGTTTTGTTTTTAAATATTTCCCACTAAAACAGTTTCTTTTTCTTCCCTGGTTAAGTTCATGTGCATTTCAATGGCATCCTTTGCAGATTTAAGGCATCAGGATGAAATTAGCTTTATTGTTGCAAGGGCTTTCCAAGTTCTTTCCTCTTATGAGGAGCTAGATGTCAGGATCACTCACAGACACCAAACCACACCAGTACAGAAGGAACTTCAGACCTTAGTCACTGGACACCAAACCACACCAGTACAGAAGGGACTTCAGACCTTAGTCACTGGACACCAAACCACACAAGTACAGAAGGGACTTCAGACCTTAGTCACTGGACGAACCCAAGCTGTGAGTCTCTCTGTCCTTGGTAGGTTGACATGCTAACAGGATACCCTCTCTAGAACACCATCAACAGTAGAGTGTGGGAAACAGCCCCATGCTTGGAGCCTTCCTTGAGCAAAACAAGTGTTTGGAGAGTCCCTGAGGAAACCAGGATTGTACGTGGCAATTATTTGTGTCCTACACCAATTATTCAGGACAGAGGATCTCCTATCCTCAGGAAAATTTAGTAGCAAGAATGGACTGTGAGGTGATCAATTTCCTCTGGAAGAATTCTTGTGAATACAGGTCTTAGGCTTCAGTAGTTAAAGTGAATTCTCCATACTCATTTTTTATTTCACCCAGTGTTGACCTACACAGGAAAAACAGCAACTGCAGGGCAGCTGGAGAGCTTCCACTCTGAAAACAGCCAGCAGAGTCGCAGGCATTTTGGTTTGCTCTGCACACCTGGTGGACAGATACTTGGCATAATTAACAATAACAAAGCTTTTGTGCAAAAATGCATATAACATTTTATATACTAAATGTACACAAATTATCATAGGATTGCATTTGAATGACAGCAAAAGAAATATTTAGACAGCTGCTTCTATGTCTGTAATTCTTGATAATTGAAAATAAGACTATGGGCTGGAGAGATGGCTCAGTGAGTAGGGCTCTGGCTCAGTTCCCAGCACCCATGAGGGTTGACATACAATCTAACTCAGGGCAGTTGCCCACTTGTATACATACATACATACATACACACACAGCAAATTTTAAATATCAAGATTTGTTAAACCATTTACTTTTAAAGACACCATGTAATCAGAGTATTCCTGTACATGACTCAAGGTATAAAGAATTATAAATGATAATTTCATCCTGGTGCATAGAATGTATCCACACATAAAGATAAGAACAGCTTCACATTTCCCAACTGCCTGGGGATACCATACACTTAGCGTGTAATGACTTTGATTTACAGTGCCACCACTTCCAGTTTGAATGGAAGGATATCAATTAAAAGAATGATTCCATATTGTTTGCCATTGTAACAAGGTCATGACTTACTGTCTGACCTGTTTAATTGGCTTCTCCAGAATTACATAAATATTATGAAACTAATCTGTTTACTGAGGTACTTAATACCCAAATCCTTGAATTTCTATTCAGTTGTTTGCTCTCTTCAGTAACAATTATTCCCACCAAGCAACATATAATATGCAGCCTGAGGGAGTGGTGCGGGGGATAACTGTTCTCACTGTGAAACAAGCTACTATCCAAAACAATTTATTGACCCAAACTCTACAAAGATAAGGACTACATAATGGGGTATTTAGAATTCTCAGCATTGTTGACATAACTGTTTTCTATTTGAGGTTGCTCAATCAAGGTTTATGTATATTCATTATTTTTTTTCCCCAAGTGTGATTAGCTTCAAAAACATAGCAAACTCTGAGCTCACCAGACCAAATTAAAATTGAAGTCGTGATACTAAAATTGCTAGTGGCAAGGTGCTACATCAGAGCAAAGATAAAAACTAAATTAGTTCCTTGTGTGTGTGTGTGTGTCTGTCTGTCTGTCTGTCACTATTGTGGGTTTTAAAATAAGTTGATGTGTTAAAGTACTTGATCAACTAGGGCAAGAGCCCTCCACTGTGCCTATAAATTCAGAATACCTGCTTTGTTAATTCAGAAAAATGTGTTTTATATTGGCGGGCTAAACAAAATAAACCCAAGAATTGATAATACCATTGGCATCATAGATGAAAACAGATAACAAAATCAATGTCTTCAAAGAGAAAGCTAATCTCTCTGAACCTCTCAGTCCTACCCAGGAT
Source organism: Mus minutoides (assembly GCA_902729485.2). Classification (NCBI taxonomy): domain Eukaryota; kingdom Metazoa; phylum Chordata; class Mammalia; order Rodentia; family Muridae; genus Mus; species Mus minutoides. The sequence goes on along the minus strand of LR749559.1, from coordinate 2,973,565 downwards.
AGAAAGCAGCTTCGTGGTGGGGGTGGGGTGGTGGCACTGCCGTGACCAGGGGCTGTGACACAGCTGCCCTGCTATTGTAAGTCAGTGCTGGGTAACCCTTGACCTTGAGTCATCCTCTAGAGGTTGGAAGATCATTATCCTGCTGTTAGGTAAAAATTACTGTACACATCATTCCCAAAGAAAGTCTTCATGTCTCCCTCCAGAGAAAAGTCACCTCGATCCACGACTCCCCCTAAAAAATAGGTATATAAATAATAAACTCCAACAAACTTCACAAACCTAGCATTTCTTCGGAAATAGCCCTGTTTTTCTTCAAATGTGGCCTTAGGTGATTTTTCCCTCCCATTTGCTCCCAGTGCCTGGACTATGTTCCACGCCAATTGTGCTTTGATTTAAAAAAAGAACTAAGTCCTGACATCTCCCACTGTTTGGGTCTTTAAACACCTATTGTGACTATAATTTCTGTAATATAGCAATGCTTTGCACATATACACCGTGCCCTGAAGTTAGCAATTTCCAAGCATCCTGGGCGCCTGGTGTCCAGTGCATCCGTGGCCAGTGGGTGCTGCTGTGGACTTCTCATTACTGTTTTGTTCCACCGCCCCACCTCCCACCACCTCCCACATCTCCCCTACAGTCTTGTGATGAGGCAGAATGTCTCCAGAGCTTCCCTCTGTTTACCATCCTCACTTTCCTTTCCAACATTAACCTTCATACACAAACGCCCTAACCTCTTAGCCCAGCATCTGATAGTCATTTTGGGCACCTCTTATATGTAGATGTCCACCTAGATCTGCCTTGTAGGGGATAAAGGAAGCCAGTTTGAGATCAGAGGAACCATAATCATGGCTAATATCATAACCTCTCTATCCCAATGGATCCAACTTCCCCCCATTCTCAGCACTTGCGTCATGGCCCTGTCTTACCCACCTTATAAATTTTGCATATTGTATCTTAACTGGTATCCTGCATAAGAAATATTTTTGATCATATGATACATTTTTGCTAGAAGAGACAGTGATTCACTGTCTGTGAAAGACATGTCCCCAAAATGGACTCTCAAGTTAATGACAATTTACAAACTAAGACTGCCTCCTCCTTTTTCCTACCATTGGTAGGTTTAATGGGGATGGAATAATCAAGTCCTGTGTCAGTTCTAACATAATTACAGCCATACAATAGCAAGTCATTGCATTTGTCTGGACATCAGTCTCACAGTGAAAAACAGCATACTGATAATTACAGGCCCTGTTGATGTTTCAAACAATGATTATATTTTTTAACTAAATGAGGTTTAAAATTCTGGCTTATCAAATGAATTATGAAGAATAAAAATATGGTTAGCTTTTCAAATATGAGACTACTTATATTATATGAAATGTTTTAATTTTAGACAAAGTAATTATGCATGCAGTCTTTCTATTCTTTTCATAAGCAGTTGATTAAAGATACACACAATTCTTTATTTTAATTAATTTTATGACTCACTTTAGAAAAGTCTTATATTTTTTGTTGTTTTGTTTTGCTTTGTTTGTTTGTTTGTTTGGAAACAGGGTTTCTCTGTATAGCTCTGGCTGTCCTGGAACTCACTCTGAAGACCAGGCTGGCCTCGAACTCAGAAATCTGCCTGCCTCTGCCTCCCAAGTGCTGGGATTAAAGGCGTATGCCACCACACCTGGCTTATATGTTCTTAACAATAGACAAGAGATGAAAATACTCAGTAGATGGCCATAAACTTTCTATAATATCAAAATACGTATGAGCAGAGACTACTCAGTTCTGATACAAACTAAATTATGTAAATTAAGATAGTTTGATCAAAATATATAGTTGAGTGATCATGTGCTCACTGTTCTCATAGAAGTTGTTTTATATATGACACATATATGTACATATATATATAGTTGACATAGAGCATCTTAAGTGATATATTAGATCTAGAATCTTCACTATTTCATAACGACCACTAGTTTGTCATAAACATATAACTGTTGGTTTTTGTAGTTTGACCCTTGCACTCTCGTTTTCTGCTCTTTCTGCATATTTAATCCAGGTTTCTTTCTCTCTCTTACCCACCACCTCCTCTAACACATGAGGAGAGTCAACTCTCAGTTTAACTACAGCCCTAACATAAATATTTAAAGGCACTGTCTAAGGGTGTTCTGTCTCCCCAGTCTGTAAGGTGAACGAAGTCTTTCATGTGTTTCATTCCAGTTACTCAATGCAAATTTTTGTAGCCAGGAGCAAAGTGAAATCACTACTTTTATAATCAGTCACAGTCTCTAGGCCCAGCAGTTAACGAAGTTATTTTCAATCAGTACAAAGCATTAGCAGCTACTGGAATGTTTATTAAACCTGCAGTGCCCGCGCCCACCTCCATCATCCTGATTCAGTAGTGCTGTGAGAGCAGGTGTCAAGTATTTGCATATTAGTAGCTGTTGGTGCAATGAGGAGATGGCTCAATGGGTAACACATTTACCTCACAGATATGAGCACTTGAGTTCAGCACCCTATAACCCACAAAAACCACTGAGCATGTTGGCACCTGCCTGTAATCCCAGAGATGGTGAGGTGGAAAGCAGAAACAGGTGGCTTTCTGGAAGCTGGTGCGTGCACCAGTCAACCTGGCCTGCTTGAGGTTCCAAGGCCAAGGAGAGACCCTGTCTCAAAAGAAAACTGGAATGTTCTGAAGGAAGATCACCAAAGGTTGTCCTTAGGTGCCAAGTATGTGCCACACATGGGCACACTCAAATTCACATCCAAAAGAGTCACAATATGAGAAAGAATCAATTGCAAAAAAGACAACAAGAAATATCAAAGGACAGCAATGGTTTTCAAACCCAACAATGGAAGCTGCTCTTGGAACCTCCTTCCCAGTTCCAAAATGTATACATTTGGGATGGCAGAATAATACTTCTTAAATTTTTTTAAAAGCTCCCTAGGATGAAAACCTTAATTTAATAAAGAATGGCAGCATCCCATAGGTCATTAACTTCAGCGCATGTATTAGGACGATGGCCAAGAGCTAGAGTGGCCCATTTTCATTATTCACTGAATGTGGAAATGATTTTTTGCCAAGAGCAAAGGAAAAAAAAAAGACATTATCTTTTGTATTCACTGAAGCAGAATCTTTAGTTGATCCTCCAATAGTTGTAAGTAGACAGTAAGAATTACACATGATTATACCACTTAGGGAAGCTATGGAAAGAAATAAATGGATTTATTCCTATTCAGGGTGGCTGATTTGTTGTGATCAGAGACCAAGGAGATTTTAAATTTCTGAAGAATGCAGCTCTATGAGACATTGGGCAGAATGCTAGATGTCACAACTGAAAATGAGGCTGGCGTTCCAGCGGTTCTGCAAGCTGCAGAGCAAACATTAATCCACTGTTGAAAACCCTTCTCGTATATTTTAAATCCTTACTAAAAGTGTTCACTACCCATGCCACGTGAATAGTGTACATTCCCACAAAATTATCACTCTTTAAAGAAAGGGTGGGGAGCAATCGACGCGCTCCTGCAAAGAGCAGTTAGATATGCTCTTGAATGAATGACTCAGTGACTGCAGCGTTTCAGTCTTCCAAAAATAGATTCCGGGAAATTGAACAACAATTTGTTTGCAGACCAAATCATCTTCTAAAAGCTAGTTTTCATTTGCTGACCTAGCCACAAAGGCCCAGCAGCTTTATGCCACTATGAAAACTGTGTGCACCATGAGTGACATTACAGATAAACTTCATAATTTGCACTGAGACCACCTACTGAACACCAAGATCATACAACGAACATAGCTATTAATGTGTACTGTTGACTGGCGTGAAATAGGCATCAGTTCATAGCAAGTGGGAACAGGAAGATGGGGCAGTACTATACACCCCATTCACGTGGAATATAAGGGTCAAAGAATGGGAGTACAGGAAGCATCAAAATCAATAAGCCAAATTAGGATGCTATAAAATGTCAAGAACTATGTCTAGTGTAAATGAAATAATAAAATGGTTAATAATTCAGTTTAAGCAAGATTAATCTGGTCAAGATTTTTAAAAATTTTTATTTTTTTTAAAGTAGTATATATGTCAGTTCTGACAATGTCTGCATAGACAACCCTGAAACCATTTTAGACACACTGATCACCTTTTCTTTTCCTCCCACCTCCCACCCTCTCTGATTGCTTCTGTCCTTTGACTGAGAAATAAAGAGTAGGCACACCACTATCATGTTCTGCCAAACCCTAAGTCCTCTGTGCAAAGGTGACTGTTTTTGCAGTATTTTCTGCTGCTTTGGCATCTGGTCACGTGTGTTACATAGAATCAGACAAATACATAAATTGTTCACCTAGCCCAGAGACTTTGTGATAAGCATCTGACATCAGTAAGACCATGAAGATGGCTATTAACTTGAATTGCAATAGACCAGCAGATAGAACAAGATTCCAGATGTCACTGAAGCGGTTGTTAAAATGGAAATACTGCTTTTACTAGGAAGGAAAAATTGAAGACACCAAAAAGGCAGCTAGTAAAAATTACAGGCAAAAACCCAAATGCATGACAGGTTTAACCTGGGCAGGCAGCTGATAAACACAGATTGCTATGGCGGCATATAGAACAGAATCCACAGAATGACTTGGTATCAAGTTAGGAAGCCACTTACATTCACAAAAATCAATGCTAATCAGAAGTTGATGGTATGTAACCCACCCTTTATTTTCATGTCTCATCTTAAAGGTTGACACCTTACAGAATTAGTCCATTTATAGGGTACATGAACTATTGAGATAGGGGCTGGTCTACTGGATTTATGGTAATGGAAACTTGTTTAAGCATAATGTCTAATGGTAATTAATCAGACCAGGGTCTGCAACTGTAAAAGAATGGTTTTTATTTTTATTACTCTTTCAAATGTCACAACATCAGTACTACAAATTGTAGTAATGGTATACCTACGTAAGCAAGTTGAGTTGCTGTTAGGAATACTTGGCCATTAAGTGGATAAGCCTTTCTACCTCACATTATCTCCATAATAATCACTATGAGTAGACTAAGAGGATGAATCTCATTAGAATCCCATGTTTGAAAACCTCTTATACAAGATACACAGCTTTAGTGTTTTTCAGTGTCAACTGTATTTTAAAGTACCATATACATAACACACATTAGACATATTCATCTACTAAATTGGAAGAGGAGTAGAGAAAGGAATCTGGTTTTAGAAGAGACATGATTCAATGATTTATGCAATTTAAAAATTTCCCCGAAATGTTCGGTTATTGATAAGTAGTTAAAAAAAAGCTCAAGACTTAGACATTTTGATAGTATAAGCCTACATGATTCACAGAAATATTTCTTCTCCTAGCCTATGTGTAGGCCATATTTTACTGCGATTATAATAAAAGAGGAATAAGGATATAGAAAGAACATCAGGAAATAAAAATCTCCATCATCTAAGCTGATACATGGATCAGAAACAAAAAGACCTTCAGTTTAGAAAGTCATAACACACTCAGTAAACAATCCAGATCTCCTTAAATGGAATGGTGACTCCAGGACTTCCCATGTCATGCTTTAAAGACATTTAAATAATTTTTAAAACTTTAGGGACATCTTAAAGGTTTATTTATAAGTGTATCTGTGTGTGTGCATGAGTTGCTGTTTGCCCACAGAAGTTAGGAGATGGGCATGAGATCCCTTGGTGCTAGAGTTATCAGTTCTTGTGAACCTCCCAACAGGGCTGCTGAGATCTAAACTCATTACTTGCTAGCCACACGGAACTGGAATGCATACAGAGGGTCTCCTTCCCAGAGTCTCCTAACTCCGCAGGAGCTGACTGCTTCTTGCCTGCTAGATACCATATTCTGGACTCCCCAGGTGTGTCCTTGGTCTCTCCAAGATTTGCTTTCAAGCTTTGAAGATATTGTTTACTTGGACAAAGTTTCTTCCCTTTTCAAGAATCTTGGCGCTCACATTTCTTGTTGCTTTAAACCACTCTTCTATGTTTCTGCCACTCTTTCAAAAGAGAGAATTCTCTTTTCCCACCACTATGCTCACTGTATTCACTCTTGTGTTATTGAGGACACCAGCTCCCCAAATTTCATCTTTGCTTGTGTCTATGCTTTTTAGCTCTCACTAAGAGAATGCAAAGACCTTGAGGTTACATGGTCACACAACTGTGCTCTCTTTACCTTCAAAAGCTTTGGAAATAGGTAAGTGCTTAGTAAATATTCACACTGAAAAATAGCTTTCAAATTTTACAAAGTATTTGAGTCATAATCTCCTCCCCTTAACCTATTGTGATATCTTCTTACTCTGGACCTGTAATTTCTAAAACCCTTGCCTTTGAATTAAGCTCTGTCCATTGAATATTAGTCAAAAAAATTGATGAGAATTTAGCCCAATTTTGTGGTGAGTTAGTATCACTTGGGGGGAATTCAACAATGGCAGCAGCTACCACAACAAGCCAGTCACCTCCTGTGACTTTCAACTAACTGCTCTTCTGGGATGGACCCTTGAATATTTGTACATACAACCTCCTAATTGATTATTATGTCTTGACAAGTTTAAGAGAGAATAATATTTCACGTAATATTCAAACGTTTAACATTGAAATTAATTCAAGATATTACAAAATCATCAAATACAATCTCAATTTGTAGTCAAGTGAAATAGCATTGATTTAGAGTAGAAATCATATCACACACCCCCCCCCAGTGTACTTAGACTGTTGGGTAGCTCACGCTCATATCTAGTAGCATATTTTTGGTCTGTATTATATATCATATACATCACATACTACAAATATCATTCATGTTTCTGACATGCTAGAACATTAGGCTAAGAATGTTAACCTCATATCTGGGCATGAAAACAAGAATTATGTTTCTAGGCATAGTAGCTAATTTAGGACACAAAATATTCTTGAGTATTTACAGCCAGTATAGCGCGACAGAAATAGGCTTAAGGGAGAGGCTTTACTTCTGGCACTGAGACCTCCCCACCGCTTCAATGACTATCCCACGAATTCCAGGAGTAATGTCCTAGGGATGGGGAGTTGGCTCAGTTGGCTCTATCTTTCTCTGGAGCATGGGATGTAGTGCTATAGCTCAGTGTAGTTCTATTTGCTATGAAAACATGAAGATTTGAATCCAGATCTCCAGCCCTCATATAAAAGCTGTGTGTGGCAAAAGCAGTGGGGGAAAGTCAGCTCACCTCTGTTACCCCAAATCTACAGGAATGGACACAGGAAGGCCCTGTGGGACACACTAGCCAGCCTGTCTAGAAACAGGGAGTACTAGGTTCAGTGAGAAGCTCGCTTAAAAAAAAAATAAATAATAAGGTGGAGAAGATAATGGAGGACAAGAGGAACATGGGGACATACATACATACACACAGAAAGAGGGCAGAGAAAAATAGAAAGGGAAAGCAGAATGAAGGAAAGGAGGGAGGCAGAGACAAGGAGAAGAAAACAAAGAGAACACAGCTAAAATAGCAGGGTTATAAGGAGATTTAGTAGCTGTAGGGCAGGAAGCCACTGAGCTGAGGAAGGTTAGGACTAAGGGAAGATGTGAGAAGAGCCAGAATGCTAACATGGACCTTGGCAGTGTAATGGGTATCTGTGATACTGAGGGAGCCTGGAGGCTAGCATGTGCTTTGGGATGCCAATAGGCACCAGCACGGATAGCCATTTGTTCCTTCTGCCTTTTGGAAGGAGAAGTGGAATTTCCTTTGGATCTGACACTAAAAACATGTAATTGGAGAATACTGCTGACGGCTAAGGTTAAACTACTAATCTCTAAATAGGAAGTGTTTTCCACTTACACTTCCCAGAAAGGATAGAAGGCAAGGATAGGCTGGGCTGCAAACAAGTCCTTGGTATAATATAGGCTAGGCTGTTCTGAATCGGGGGTTGTGGGGGAGATTTATTTGGGAGGGAGAAGGAGGAGGGTGTCTCTGGATGGAACTCATACTTTACAGAAGGGAGACAATCTGGGGAGAGAAAGAGGGCCAGTGGGATGGGGAGGGGCGATGAGAAAAGATCATGGAGGATAAACATGAGAAAAACATAGTGATGGACAGGTATGAAAAACGCCATGATGAAGCCCATTATCTTATAGTCAACATAAAACATTACTAAACAATTTTTATAACAGCATGAAAATGGAATTCCATAATTTATCTAGAGAGACAACTAAGAAATATCTATGCTGAGTTCATATCTTGTGTTTATAATTGACTTGGCTCTTAAGTACGACTTGGCTCTTAAGTGCTGTCTTAAAATAGTTTTTCAGTTGTTTTGCTTAGCTCTTATCTTTTTACTGTTAGCCAGATAGCCATTAATTTTCCTTAGTGACAGAGACCAGAATTTTGCTTGTGGAACACAGGAGTTAGTGCCTATTGTGGTGCAAAATACATTAATAAGAAAATAGTGAGCTGGGCATGGTGGCGCATGCCTTTAATCCCAGCACTTGGGAGGCAGAGGCAGGCAGATTTCTGAGTTTGAGGACAGCCTGGTCTACAGAGTGAGTTCCAGGACAGCCAAGGCTATACAGAGAAACCATCTCGAAAAAAACCAAAACCAAAAAAAAAAAAAAAAAAAAAAAAATGGTGAGTAGCTATTGAATGAAACACGTGATAGACTATAGACTTCTGCTTCAAATGTCAATAGATTTTTTTTAAGAGTGATTAATATTAGCTCATTCAAAATAGTACATTTAAGTTTTATCAGTAAGAAAAAATTAGGGAAGCATTCACAAACAAAATTTAATAAATGTCTTCAGGATGATGTCATATATATTACTGACTTTAACAGTAAAGCATTAATATATGGAGTAGGTATATTTTACAAATACTGCAGTTTGATTAGGAGAGAGAAGAAAGCTTATTGTGGGAGCCAAGAAGCAATTTTTCTACTCAACATCGGTGCCTTAACACTTTTCCTCATGGCCTGTGTAGCTGATTCTGTTCTCTACTTCTCCTCCATGTTACACTGTCCAGCTCGATTGGACCATGCACACAGCCAGTACAGTGGATCAAAGGCCAGCATGTAGTCTCCAAACATCCTCTCTGCCTCCTTGCTTAATTAGCCGGTGTTGACATTAGTACACAGGCCTGGTGTTCTCCTTGGAAGCCTTGAGGTCTTAGAATCCTATCATCTCTTTTCTTGGGGGAATGGGATAGGGCAAGGATGAGAAAGAATATCCTTTCCTTGTTCTTTTCAAGGTTTTAAGGTTTTGATATGCTTAATTCTAAAATGCAGATAATCATATGACATTGTAACAAATTGAGGTAATTTGAATTTTTCTCTTGCCTTTGTAAATTTTCAATCATTATCTTCGGCAGATGATCTCAAAGAAAACAACCTGATGAAAGACAAAGTAAAGATTCAGATTTGATGTTTCTATTATTTAGATGTTATACTGAATTTTAGTCCAAGTGTTCAGATAGATTGCCAAAAAGGAAAAATAAAAATGTCATTGCCTTTGTTTTAACTAGGAACTTTCTACCTAATTACATTCATCTATTCCTAACAAATCAGGAAAGAAAGTAGACTCCATGACATCCTATGAAGTGCATTTGATAATTGCTGATGGCTGGGTTTGTTTTTAAAGTTTCTTTTGTACATACAAATGAGGAAAGGATTTAAATTCTCATGTTGTCAAATTACAGAGCAAACAAACTGGCTCTCAAACTTGTGGGAGTTCCAGGATCAGTTGGTGGCTTTGCAAAAGCTTCAGCTTGCTAACCCCACTCCCTGAGGTCTGAGTATTACCCATCCAGACGTTTGCATGCCTAACAAGGCTCCAGCTGATGCTGTTCTTGCTGGTACAGAGCCAGCCTTTGAGAACCAAGAGGCAATGCAGTTTCCTTTCCTGCTTTTCTTGAAAGGTAAAAGTTACAAGCTGATGGCTGCCATGTCCAGAATCACGTAGCTGTTAGGAGAATCCTCTGTAGATCTTCATATGCAGTTAGTTATACTCCACAAAGCAAAATGAACTGAGTAAAAACCAAGACTTTACCTGATCCGGCTCTCTATTCCAGATGATTGGAATATACCTAGTTCTTTCTGCCTACTGCTGGAGCCCGAGATTTCCTTCAAAAATACATTAGGCATACTCCATCCCATGAGATGAAAAATTCTCTCTCCACCCACTCCTCTATTCCAGAATTAGTCTTGATATTTATGGATCTAGCATGACTTTACAGAAAGAAATACAGAGGACTGAGGTGAGTTACTGGGTTGAGCCACCGTTTTCCAGCAAAACAAAAATAATAGTATCTGCCCTGCCCAGATTTATTGGGCGGGTCTGAAAAGGTGACCTATGTGTGGAATTCAAGCACAATGATGAACCCAGGGGAGGTTACTTCACCAACTACATCCAACCATCCTCAAACGCCCAGCCTTTGACTTATATGGCCTTAACCTCTCAGTCAACCATCACATCATGGCATCTCCCACAAACGCAGAGTGTCTTAGTCAGAGTTTCTATTACTGTGAAGAGACTCCATGACCACAACAACTCTTATAAAGGAAAGCATTTCATTGGGGCTGGCTTACAGTTCAGAGGTTTAGTCCATTATCATAGCGGCAGGAAGCATGGTGGCATACAAGCAGACAGGGTACCTGAGAGGTAGCTAAGAGTTCTACACCTGCATCAGCAGTGGGAAGAGACAGCAAGCCACGAGGCCTGGCTTGAGCTTCTGAAACCTCAAAGCCCACACACACACACACACACACAAGGTCACACCCACTCCAACAAAGCCATACCTCCTAGTAGAGACACTCCCTATGGGACTATGGGGGCCATTTTTATTCAAACCACCTCAGAGTGAGAGGATAAACATATCAGATGGGGTTTCAGTTTTTCAAAAGATATAAAAACAAGAGTTATGACTGTTTGCAGATTCACAGTAGAATCCCTGAAGGTAGAGCCCCAGAATCTGACCATTCTGATCACCTCTGGTCAAACAGCTTTAGCTCCAGGAAATGGTGCCATCAGACAGAGCACAGTAACTAAAACCACACAGCCTAGGACACCAAGGACATCACTGAGAGATAAGCATGTCTTCACCTCCAAGCCAGCTGCTGTCTGTACTGTTGCCATGGTCCCTGGGGTGTCTGTAGTACATTTGGTTCCCATCTGGGTACTGACTCTATCAAAGTGTCCTTGAATAAACTACTTTTTTTAAACCAATAGAATTCTGGTGACCAGATTGAATGAGCACATTATATAGAGAATCTGAACATCTATAGATTTTTGCAGGTGAAGACAGGCAGGGAACCAAACCCCCATGGATACAAAAGAAGAGCCTACTTGCAGCTGGGCACATATCTGAGCACTAAGACATCTGAGTATTGACTCTATCAATGTGTCCTAAAATAAATTACTGACTTTTTAAAGCCAATACGATACTGGTGACCAAATTGGATGGATGGGTAGATGGATGGACCGACAGATGGACAGACAGGCAGAGAGAGAATCAGATTGAGTCCACTTTCTCATATAGCAAATAAGAATGGGACATAAAGTTCCCATCATGCTCAGTGTTCCTGAAATAAGTGCCCTACATAGCAGCAGTGAGTGATAAAGTCCTCTTCCTCTTTGGAATAAACATCTCGAAATCCTTTTGTAGACCAGTAGGTGATTATCAATCAGCTTGCCAATAGGTGATTACCACATGAAAGAAAGATACTAGAAACAAAGGTCTATAACCATGAACTCCTTAGGAAGAAAGATGATAAAGAAGGCATCCTTTCCCCAGCTCTACTGATGGGACAAGCCATAGCATACTGCAGCACCTGTAGAACCTCAAATCCTCCTCCAACTATCTGACCAGAGCTGAGTCAGTCTAGACCCTACCTCCCCCGTTTCACAAGCCCAGACCACAGTTTCTCCCATACCTTTCCATCAATGGACATACAAGGCTTACAGGACAGGGTTACTTGCAGGATGGTCAGGCTCCTTTCCACTGCAGCTGTATCCTCCTCGGCCAGCAGGTGCTGCCTGTTAGCATGGTCAGTCTTGCAAACTCAAGTTCAAGTTTTGAACTGCAAGAAGAAGAAAAAGACCTCCATTTCAAAAATGATGAGAGAGAGAGAGAGAGAGAGAGAGAGAGAGAGAGACTTTCACAGTAGCTATTGACAATTGACTGATTCTGAGAGATCTGATTTCAGTTCTTCCAGGCACCAGAAAAACACCCCTCTAAGGCAGACAAGGAGCTAGACTGCCACAGGTGTTCCTCCCTGGTGCAAATCTAAACAGCCTGGAGTTCAATCACAACAGAGCCAGAGGCAAGGAAAGCCAGGCAACCAAGATGAAAGAGAAGCAAGTTCAGTAAAGCCCAGGAAGCCCCTGGAGCTGGTTTGATGGAGAGATCTCAGTGAAAGCTCTTTAAATCCTGGTGTGTGAGGCGGGGTTTAGGGAGAAATCAAAATGAAGACGGTAAGACACCATAACCATCCATCCTGACATCTGTAAACCACACTGTAATCAAAACACACCTGGGAAATACCATGTGACTCCCAGCCGGTTAGGGGGCTGAATTAATGCACCTGGTTAAACCCCAGTCTGGATTAACAGCTACATACTTGAGATACAATGTGACAAACAACCCTATTTAAAAAAATCAATTCAAGGCCCAGTGACATAGAACCTAGCCTGTCTGCTGCTCTTTTTGAGGAAAGTGCAGCCCCCACATGCCACATATAGCCAAAATATTTGAAAGATCAATTATGACATAATTAAATAATACGTGTGTATGAGTAAAGACAATCTTATAGAGTTACTTCCTCAACAGTTCTATTTTCTGGGGAAAATGGTCATAAGAACATTTAATGCTTCAACCAGAACCTGAACTGAAATAAAATATTTATGATTATTATTAAGATTCAAAATATATATGATTTTGATAGGAATCAAAATATGTGTGATTAATATTAGGACTCTCCAAAGAAACAGAAGCAATAGAGTACACAAAATGTGGAGAGGGGGAATTTCCCTTCGGAAGTTGAATCATTCAGCTATCGTGACTGGCAAGCCAGAAGTTCAAAGAGCACTCTCTACAGGTTGGAGACTGAGGGACGACTCCATGTTGAGTCTAAGGTGATCTGCTAGCAGGTCGCCCTCTCCTAGTGGAAGCTGACCTTAAACCCTTAAACAGATTGGATGAGGCCCATCTAAGGCCTTCATTTTTATTTGGTCACATCTTTTAGAGACTCCACCTCCAAAGACAGTCAAATTCTGGGCTACAAGAGGTTAGAATTTCACCATGCACATGGGGAAAGGTACATGATTTTTAAGATATCTTACTGGGCTTTAGTTTTGGTGGTGGGGGAGACTGAGGGAGGTGAAAAGGGAAGAGGAAGGGGGAGAAGAGGAAGGGGAGAGATGAGAGAGGTTGGTAAATACACTGCCTTGGGGTTTCAGTGCTGTGAACAGACACCGTGACCAAAACAACTCTTATAAAGGGCATTTAATTGGGGCTGGCTTACAGATTCAGAGGTTCAGTCCATTATCATCAAGATGGAAGCATGGCAGCATCCAGGCAGGCATGGTGCAGGAGGAGCTAAGGGTTCCACCTCTTGCTCCGGAGGCAGCTAGGAGAAGACTGACTTCCAGGCAGCTAGAAGGAGGGTCTTAAAGCCCACCTGCACAGTGACACACCTACTCCAAGAAGGCCACACCTCCTAATATTGCCACTCCCTGGGCCAAGCACATACAAACCATCACATACACTAACTTCTCAGAGAAGAGATTCTGAAATCGTCGTCGTGCCAAGAGCACCCATGACAGCATTACCTGAGAAACATCAGAAAGGAGATTTCTCAGATCCCACCCCTAACACAGCGAGCCAGTAGGCAAGGCCCAGCTCTCTGTGGTAATCTGTGGTTGATAAGTCCTACCTGTGATTCCAACTGAAGGTCAAAGTGGAAGAGTAATTCTCTCAGCAGCTGCCTCTGTCTTACAAGAATGGTGCCACCTGAGACTATCTCCAACATTTAAACCATGTGTTTTCACTAAAAATATTACAATGAATTGTGTTTTCTAAATAGGCCTTCAATCCATTTCCCCCTATAAGTTAGAAATTAAGCCACAGTTCTAAGGACAGGAATCATAGCAGTATTACAAAGGCCCTTGGACTTAATACAGATATCACAGGGTACTAGAGAGCTAATTTATTGAATATCAGAACAGGCTAATTGCTGTCCTGTCTGCTTGGAGGCTTAAGTCAACTTATACAACTCCATCAACAGGACAACTAAATTCTAGTAGTTGAAGCTAGTGAAATTCATTGCACTCTCTTTATGAATAAGACACCTACACATGCAGAACTTTTGAGTGACCACTTTTGATCAAGAGTCAGTTTCATCCCATGCCTCCCAACACCTGATCTACCCTGACATTAACCTTGAAACAGCCCGTTGCACAAGCCAGTTCTTATCCCTCATGCTGTTTGGGAATCTACAGTGTTAGGAGCAGGAAGTTCTCATTGGTTGTGGCCTTTTCCAAGCCTTTGTGAATGCGCAGGTCTCCAAGTCTGCAAAGGACACAAAGGACCAACTCAGCTAAAGGACTCAGCATCACTGAAGCCCATCTGTTATCTGGTGACTCGGTGCACGTGACTAACCATGGAGACAGGAAGCTTGGCTTGTCTCAGTCAGCGCTCAGCACGTAAGATGCAGGATGACTGGGTAATAAGATTGGAACTAACGTGCATAATCATTTTATACAAATTATGCATAAAGAATTTTCCAGTTCTCCAAGATAAAAGAGTGTTATTTGTGGAACCCGAGTTTTATATCAGTAGATCAAGAGAAAGATGGGCAGTGAGCCCTTTCCACTGGACCTGAATCTGAATAGGTCTTTCTCTGTGATGATCTGTCAAGAGATTGACAACTGTGAGATGAGTACATTTGGGCAAGCCTGACGAGAATGGAGCTCCAGATCTGTTTGCCAGGTGCACTATCTCACTGTGTCCAGATGGAACAGAGGGCGTGCTCAGACTGAGCTGTGATACCAGCAGGCCAGATTAAGAAGTTTGTTTGTCTGTCTGTTGTTGCAGGAACAAGAGTGGCCCCAATCATGGAGGCTGCACTCTTGTTTTTTAAAAACTTCTCGCTGCGTGTTTTAGGAATTGAGGGCATTTGGTGTGAATTTCCTTTCTTTTCTCTTTTTTTCTTTCTGATCAAATGAAACTACAAATACTACACAGTCTTCTCTTGTTTGAGGAAGGCACTTAATTCTTTATTCTGAAACCGTGAGGTTTTGTAGAGTCCAGAGTATTTACTTACCATAAGAATTTTTAGTTCTTGAACTCTCAAGTTCTCAGGAACGCATATTCCATGGGATGCCTGCGTTCTTCAGTAGGAATTTTTTTTTTACCAGAATCACAGTTTATCATTTAATTAAAATAGCATAAGGTCTGACTATAGCTGTCTGTGGGGAACACAAGACAGACTCCTTAAAGTCATATTCTATCATGTCTTACATCTGTCTTCAGCATGAAATGAGATTGCCAGATCCCTAACTACTCACACATTTCTAGCATTCTGAAGAATTGAGGATAGAACATATGGATTTGAGTTAAGAATGCACCAAGCTGCAGATAACTCAGAACCCAACCATGAAGCCTGAAATAACCCCAGCTCCAGTTCTGGCATGGCTACATCTGTCTAGAGCAGCGGTTCTCATCCTTCCTAACGCTAGGACCCTTTCCTACCGTTTGTCACGTTGTGATGACTCCAAACCATATAATCAGTTTCATTTTCCTTTCTACTTCATTCCTGCAACTTTGCTAATTATGAACCATAGTTGACATACAGGATATCTGACATATGACCTCTGTGAAAGGGTCATTCAACTCCGAAAGGGGTCATCTCTTACTGGTTATGAACCAAGCATTTGCGTGTTCCCTTCCAATCACACAAACTCCTGTTTCCACCTTACCCTGGGCATTCTTTTTTTTTTTTTAAGATACTTTCTTCATTTACATTTCAAATCCGATCCCCCTTCCTATTTTCCTCTCCAAAAATTCCCTATACCCTCCCACTGCTCCCCAACCCACCCACTCCTGCTTCCTGACCCTGGCATTCCCCTGATTTGGGGCGTATAGACTTCCTAAGACCAAGGGCCTCTCTTCCCAATGATGACCGACTAGGCCATCTTCTGCTACATATGCAGCTAGAAACACAAGCTCTGGGGGTCCTGGCTAGTTCATATTGTTGTTCCTCTTATAGGATTGCAGACCCTTCAGCTCCTGGGGTTCTATCTCTAGCTTCTCTACTGTGGGCCCTGTGTTCCATCATATAGATGACTGTGAGCATCCACTTCTGTATTTGCCAGGCACTGGCATAGCCTCATATGAGACACCTATATCAGGGTCCCTTCAGCACACTCTTGCTGGCATATGCAATAGTATTTGGGTTTGGTGGCTGATTATAGGATGGACCCCGGGTGGGGTAGTCTCTGGATGGTCCATCCTTTCATCTTAGCTCCAAACTTTGTCTCTGTAACTCCTTTCATAGATATTTTGTTCCCTATTCTAAGGAGGAATGAAGTATCCACAGGCTGGTCTTTCTTCTTCGTGATTTTTTTGTGTTTTGCAAACTGAATTTTGGGTATTCTAAGAGTCTGTGCTAATATCCACTTATCAGTGAGTGCATATCTAGTGACTTCTTTTGTGATTGGGTTACCCCACTAAGGATATCCTCCAGATACATCCATTTAAATAACCAGAAATTCAAATAACCCCATTAAGAATGGGGTACAGAGCTAAACAAAGAATTCTCAACTGAAGAATGTCAAAGAGCTGAGAAGCACCTTAAAAATGTTCGAAATCCTTAATCATCAGAGAAATGCAAATCAAAACAACACTGAGATTCCACCTCACACCAGTCAGAATGGCTAAGATCAAAAATTCAGGTGACAGCAGATGCTGGCGAGGATGTGGAGAAAGAGGAACACTCCTTCATTGCTGGTGGAATTGCAAGCTGGTACAACCACTCTGGAAATCAGTCTGGCGGTTTCTCAGAAAACTGGACATAGTACAACCAGAAGATCCAGCAATA
>LR749559.1:2721114-2956407 GCA_902729485.2 Mus minutoides | reverse complement strand
GGCATATACCCAGAAGATATTCCAACTGGTAACAAGGACACATGCTCCACTATGTTCATAGCAGCCTTATTTATAATAGCCAGAAGCTGGAAAGAACCCAGATGTCCCTCAACAGAGGAATGGATACAGAAAATGTGGTACATTTACACAATGGAGTACTACTCAGCTATTAAAAACAATGAATTTATGAAATTCTTGACTAAATGGATGTATCTGGAGGATATCATCCTGAGTGAAGTAACGCAATCACAAAAGAAGTCACTTAATATGCACTCATTGATAAGCAGATATTAGCCCAGAAACCTAGAATACCCAAGATACAATTTCCAAAACACAAGAAAATCAAGAAAGACCAATGCATGGATACTTCCCTTTGTAGGTCTTGGATGATTTTGTTCAATTCCATCACCAGTTTGGTTGTGTTTTCCTGTAGTTCTTTAAGGGATTTTTGTATTTCCTCTTTAAGGACTTTTACCTCTTTAGCACTGTTCTCCTGTATTTCTTTAAGTGATTATTAATGTCCTTCTTAATGTCCTCTACCAGCATCATGAGATATGATTTTAAATTCGAGTCTTGCTTTTCTGGTGTGTTGGGGTATCCAGGACTGGCTGAGGTGGGAGTGCTGGGTTTTGATGATTGGTGAGTGGTCTTGGTTTTTGTTATTAAGATTCTTACATCTGCCTTTCACCATCTGGTAATCTCTGGAGTTAGTTGTTATAGATGTCTCTGGTTGGAGCTTGTTCCTCCTGTGATTCTGTTAGCCTCTGTCAGCAGTCCTGGGAGTCCAGCTCTCTCCTGAGTCCCAGTGGTCAGAGAACTCTCTTCAGGCAAGCTCTCCTCTCGCAGGGAAGGTGCACAGAGGTCTGGTGTTCAGACCTGCCTCCTGGCTGAAGATGAAGGCCTGAAACAGGGCCTGTCCCAGAAGATGTGTTGCCTCTGCAGTCTGCATGCTCACTTGTACAGACTGGTCTCCGAGGGACCCAGAACCCAAGTTGGCTCCTTCACAAGCTCCGGCAGGCAAAGCCCTACTGGGTGGACACCTCTCCTCTGGACAGGGAAGGTGCCCGGATGTCTGGAGACCGAAAAGGGGTCTGTCCCAGAAGCTGTGTCGCTTCTGCAGTCTGCTCTCTCACCCTTTGCAGTCCAAGAGCTGACTGGCACAGACTGGTCTCTAAAGGATCCGGGACCCAAGATCATCCTGTGCATTCTTGAAGCATCCAAAGGCACTGTCCACACTTGGGTGATTTGGCAGCAGCTGAAATGAGACGGACCTTGTGCCTAAAGGGTTTGCCCAGTACTAACGTGATATCGTGATAATGTGAGAACCCATTCTGGTGCTGTTGTCATGCACAGTCTTCCTCATGCCCATGATGGAAAAAACAGAAATGTTGAAAAGACTCCCTGTCCAGTTAAACCTCACCAAGTTTGTTTTCATCGTTTTCATGAGTTTGCATTGACTTCAGAGTCAGAATCATACTTAAAACTCCAGTTCTCCCTGCCCTCTTCTAGAAGATGCCTGCCTACCACAAACGCAACCTTCTTCTCCAAAGATGGGTAAAGAGGAATGTACGCTGACCTGCGAAAGTGCTGGAAAGTGGCCTGCACATGTAGGTGTATGTAGGCACATGTAGGTGCATGTAGAACACTGTTATCTTTGTGACTCTGCCTTGTATTATGGTGCAGAGGTATATGTGCAGAAACACCTAGAACACTGTAGGTCACGACCCCTTTGGAGAAGCCAAATACTTTTTGTGATGGTTGCCTTAGATGGCCAGGAAACACAAATATTAACATCATAGTTCATAACAGTAGCAAAATTGCAGTTATGAAGCAGCCACAAAAATGGTTGAGGGGTCACCATATAAGGAACATAAGAAACTGTATTAAAGGGCCACAGTGTTAGGAAGGTTGAGAACCGCTGACCTTGAGGGATGAATTCCTGGCCCTGAGACTTAGTTTCCCCAGCTGCTGAAAAAGGATGATAATGCCTTCTTCATAGGGAACAACGGGTGACTGTTAACTGAGCTGACCCGCAGTGGGGCTTTCCACAGGCCCTGACAAGCAGTCAGGTGATTTGTATTCTTCTGTAACTCCGCCATGACTCACTGTTTTCTCTAGATTTATCTCTGGAATTCCCCTTGAGGTGATTCGGACTTGTGGCTCACTATTCTGCATGCACTTCCCCCACTAATAGAGAAACAAAGTTAAATTTAACATCATGAGTTATCTTAAGAGGAAAATACATTCATTTTTTTAAAATGACAACTCTTATGGTTTTGAGAAAAAAATATATCACCAAACACAGAGGGGGGTTCAATGGAAGGGATGGGACACAGAGCCTCCGCCCCCACTGTGCCTCTTCAGCACCAAGTCGCAGTCTCACTACGCTGTGTCCCACTTCCAGACTGGTCCAGTGTTCTGAGAAGCTGGAGAGAGACAGGAAACTTGAGTATTATGCTACCGACCTTCATTTGACATATCAGCAAGATGGCTCTCCACCCATACTCTCAGAATGAGGAGAGTCTATCTTTGCAGAGCACTGCCATCAAGACGGTAGACCTCACATCCGGTAGTTTCTCTCTATCGACAGCACAGAAGTTGTTTTATTTGTTTATTTATTTATTTAATCCAAAGTAGATGCAAGCTCCTCCAGTGCCTCTCCCTAAAGCGAGAAGACCTGCTTTTCTACAATTCTTACACTCAGAGCAGAAGTGCTTGCTCTCTGTTTAGCAGTGTCCAAGTGGATGCGTGGACACATGTTATGTTCTTCTTTTCCTTCCCCGGCCACATAACTACTTGATTGTGACCTCCTCCTACAGGCCCCTTCCCCTACAAACAATAGTATCTGCGCCTCGGTCCAGTTCACACTGCCTTCGAATAGTCTTTGATTCCAGAAACTCTAAGACACAGGGAATATTCTCTTAGCTGACATCCTTTGAGGCTGGCCTAGGACACTTGAGTTCAAAGCACATGTATAGAAAGACAGTTCAAGATGAGCCGTTTTCAACAGGAGGTGGCAGTAGCAGCCAGGGATTGAGCACCCTTCCTGAGTCCTGCTCACTGGAGCCATCCGGACATCGTGACCTGCAGTTTGGCATTCTCAAGCCAAAAGGCAGAACAAGCCTGAGGTCCCCTGCCCTCCATGAGCCCTGCAACTATACCAAACCCTGAAATTGCACAAACATGAAAGCCAAACAAGCAAAGGAATGAACTGTGAAGCTGTTCCTCAGGCTTTCTGCAGAGAACAGGAGAAGCCCTCTCGTACATCAACTGACATGGCTTCAGAAGGGTCCTGAGGAAGGTTATGAGGAGGGTCAGCAGGTACTGAAGGAAGCACTGAAGAAAGGCTGACTGGGAGAGAAAGGACTCCAGAACTAATCCACACCCTCGATGAGATTCAACAAGGAGACTCAGCCAAGCCCTCTGACAGATTAGGGAATACTGAATCTTCTTCAGAAATTCTACAAAGGGTCCAAAAAAGATAAAGGCCAGAAAAACTTGGTTTATAAATTATGATATATAAACATACAAAGATATTTGATTTTGGATCACTTGTTGAATTTGACCCCACATCTCCAAATTTAGCAGACAGACCGACACACAGACTTTCTTTCTTTCCTTCTCTCTTTCTTGCTTTTTTTTTTTGTCTCTGTTACAAGGCCAGAGCAGTTGGAGCGTGGACCTATTATTTCTCTGATAATTATAATTTCTCAGAGAGTTAAGGCACACAAATTACTTTTTAATAGCTTTAAATTCTTTGCTTCGTCCTCGGTCTACAATTATGCACTCGCCCGTGCTCCCATCATTGGCTGTCCTGATTTATGAAACCTCTGTTCTGTGATCTCAGTTTTTACCTCTGCCGCCTTTAAAACGTACAGAACGTGGCCGCAAGGTCACATTTCTCATCATCACAGAGTCCTGCTCTCAGGTGTAGTCATTACGGTCTTAATAAGGTGGGCAGTTAGGCCCTCGGTAGTCTTTCTCATCCGCTAGATAATTGCTCGGCCTTCGTTATTAAAACCCCCATTTTGTGCCTCGCTCTGAGTCCAGAGTTGCCATGTTCAAACATCTATTGATTTGGCGCGTGTATTAATTAAAAACTTATTTCTCGCCAGAGGTGTGATAGATGAACTGCCATGCATGAGAAAGGAACATGTCATTAATCTTACCCAGTTTCACTTGTTGCAGAAACAGTGTCACCAGAAAGTTTCCTGGTAACTGCTGGGCTGTTAGCACAACCTTTTCAAAAGCCAGGAACCAAACCGAGCTCAGCAGGAGACCTCTTGCTGAAGAGGTGCGAGGCCCTGGGTTCAATGCCTAGCCCTGGAAGAAAAAAAAAAAATCCTGAAATGAATTTATTCATTGCAGAATCAGTTATTCATTGCAGGTAGATTTATGAGGCATGCAACCAAACAAAAAGGTTTTATGTTCTTAATAGAGCAAAGATCGATCATTTCTTTTTTATCTACTTTGAAACCAGAGGGACTTTAATCCACATTTAGACATACCTAAATTCTTGTGCCTGAATGGCAAAGAGATATAGAAATTTCCAGAAGATCCTTATTAGCGTGGGATCACAAACCGGACCATAAGCTAAAGCCAAGGTTCAGTTTTATTATTTATCTTGCTGCCTTGATCATCTTTCTGCACTCATTTGGCTTGAAGGCACAGACATTCCCTGTTGATTATCGTGACTTGGCCCTGGGTGTCTGCTACACATTTTCCTTCCTAATATGGTAGCAGGAGAGGCTCTTGTCTGAGCTCCAGAGACTTTCCCCGGCCTTGTGGAATGTGGGGAGGAAAGAATCCCACAGAGATGAAAACATGTGCATTTGCATTGATAAAGAAAATGAAAGAAAACTGAAAAGAGGGTAGGTCTCTTAAAACTTTCTTTTGTTTCCTTCCTCTGGATGCTTAGCCAGCTCCTAATATCTCGAGTTGGTCTGTGGAGGAGTTAACATTGTTCATTTATTGACCATAATGTCATGAGCACTGAAAGAAATCGTGAGTTTTCTGCAGAAGGAATTCTAACAGAATAAAGTTCTCATCATCATCACAGTTGAAATCCTCATAGCGTCCTAACGCTCAGCGCTGCTAATTAATCGCATCACGATGCAATCTCAGAGCGTGAGTCCCACATCCCTGAAACGGAGTAATGGATCATGCTCCGTCCTGACAGCGGACAAATTACACTGTTTGTCTTAATTCTGGAGCTGTATGAACCAGTGCTCAAGAAATGACTCTGTTGCCTGTCCATGTATTGACTGTTTTACAGTTCAATACCGTTTTTTTTTTTTTCTTTCCTGGTCATAAATTAGTCCAAAGAAATATTCGCTTGATAAAAATTCTTCAAGCCATGTATCCCAGACTTGGGGACAGCTCAATGGTAGACGTCTGCCAACCGATATAAGATCTAGGTTCAGTCTCCAGCATGGACATAGATCTTTCAGCTTGACACAAACTAGTGTCCGGAGGAAGGAGAGAGTTAATTGAGGAAATGCCTCCATCAGCTTGGCCTGAGGGGGCTGGCTGTCTTTGTGGCATTTTTTCTTGCTTGTTGATTGGTGTGGGAGGGCCAAGCCCACCATGGACAGTATCCCTAGGGACACCATACTAGGTAGGTGGGCCCAAGGTGAATAAGAAGAGAGCAGAATGAGAAAGATGAGGCAGGGAGCAAGACACTAAGAAGTGCTCCTTCACTGCCTTTGCTTCAGTTCCGGCCTCCAAGTTCCAGCCCTGAGCTCCTTCCCCCTACTTCCCTCAGTGATGACCTGTTACTTAAGAGTGTAAGATGAAATAAACCTCCTCCCCACGTTGTGTGTGCCCATGGTGTTTTATCACAGCACCGGGGAATGAAAGGAGGACAATATATAAATATGTACAGCTGTGATTCCCACACTGATGTATCAGCACTGAAGACTGTGTTTGGGTTGAGCTGGCAGTTGTTAGTGGGTGGCCCATGTCTTTAACATGTCTGGGACTACAGGTGTGTGCCGCTACAGGAGGAGGAGGAAGGTGGATCTCTGTGAGCAAGGCCAGCCCTAGTCTCCATAGAGTGAGTTCCAGGATATCCAGGGCTCCTGTCTGAAAACAGCAACAAAAGACACAACTTAGTTTTAACATCTTTTTCACTTGGTCAGTTTTTCAGTCACCTTCCTTATAAAGCAGTTCTCTGATCAAGGAATTATGGGCTAGGCAGGGGGTGGGGTTGGGTTGGTTTGGTTTGATTTGGTTTGGCTTGGTTTGGTTGATGACAGGGCCTAACTATATACCCCAGGCTGTCCTGGAACTCACTGCTCAAGCAGAACTCGAATTCATGATAATACCTCATTTCAAGTACTGGGACTTCAGACTTGCAGCCACCACACCTGCCTATTAAGTGTGTGCTCAGGCTTTGAAATGTCAAATGCTCCCTCTGGAAGGGAGCAGTTTGGCCACTCTCCATCTGAGTCTACAGCTCGGCCCAATGAGCACTGTGACATTTTATGAAGTCTTTGCCAATTCGATAGACCAAAGTCCGATTCTCATTTCCCATATGTCTTTGATCACGGTTCGTGTCGAGCATTCCCCCTGCCTTTGTATTTAACCATCTTTGTTTGTTGTAAAAAAAAAAAAAATGTAGTAGGAGAGAAAGAGCTTACAGGCTCAAACTTGTAAATACTAACTCAAGCCTAAAAGAGACACATCTCTGGTTCCCCAGATAAGCTGCGAATGTGAGCACATGAATGATAGCATAAAGGAGAGGCATCCCTTGCCTTCAGGAGGCAGCCAAGAAGTGTGCCACTTGGCCACTGCAGAAAGTGCCACTCTACATTTTACGCCATTGTCGATGAAGCCACCACAATCTTGGCGTATGCTGCTGAGCTTAAAGGACACTGGTTTGTGCATGATTTATAGAGGTTCTCCCACCGCAGTTAGCTCCCTGGAGACAACTGTCAAATTCTCATTTCATCAGAATAGCAGGTAAAAATATTCCAATAGGCGCAACTTTAATTCACTTAATGAGTAAACCAGCAGCTCTCTCAGTTCAACTGCCTAATAGGATATTTCCCCTCCGGATGTATAAGAGCTGAAAACAAGTCTGTGCCTTTAACTATCTGGGGATGTGTCATGTTTCACTACATTTGAAACCAAGGTGACGTACATGAAGTAGCCAGATCACAACATGCCAGTCAAGTATCGTCTCCTAACGCTTGCTAGGTAAAGAATTTCAAGTACCTAGGCTTGCACGCTCTGTAAATGAGACTCATCTATGTTCCTGCTTCTAAATAAAATATTCTGCAGGCACTATTTCTTTGTAGCTTTTTGATTCATGTCTTGAACCCAAGAGCTAAGTAGTAAATCGAGATGTAGTCCAAGAGATAGTTTGAGTACTTTAGGATAAGTCCCAGTTAGATGATAAGGCCAAAAATGCAGGTAATGCCAGAAAACCCTGATGCACACACAAAACTAGGAAAAGCAAAAGAAACATCATCTTGCACTTCAAAATACAATAGTTTAAATATTGACGCACACTGACCTGTTTCTCTGTAAATCAAATAATTCTTTTTCCATATACATAATAAAGAAAATATGCATTTTTGTTTCTAACGTAGGCTGAGATGTTTACATTGAGTCATAGTAGGCCCCACTGAAAATTTAGTAGGCAAGAGCACAGAATAATCACATAGGTTTCTGTGACATCTATGGCATCTGCCCCACCTCCAAATGTCCTGCTGGAATCTATTTTACTTCTCTCTGGGAGAAGCTACTTGGAGTCAAACACCATTAAATCAACATGGAAAGGAGGAAGAAAACGAATGTGGCTAATTGCATCTTGAGCCACGGTTGGTACAAATAGTTGTAGTAGGAGAATGCCTGAGCATGCCAGGGACACAAGTAATTTAGAGCAAGAGGAGTACAGCTGTGTATGAGGACGAGACAGCAGATGGAAGGGAGGGAGAGAGAGAGAGAGAGAGAGAGAGAGAGTGAGACTGTGGGGGGGGGGGCAAGTGCACATATGTGTGAACACTGGCAGGGTGAGAATGCACATGGATCCTTATTTGTCTCACTATTTGAAGTCGGGGCTTTGTCTGGAAGCCTGGATCTCCCAGGAGAGTTCCACTGCTGCTCTGGAATGTCGGGATCTAGCAATTGCTCCTCCTCCTCTAGTGCAGGAAGAAATTCTGCACCTGTAATCTCCCCTCATGAGATTAAAACCCTCATGCCTATCAGCAGATCTCCAGGGTAACAGAGGGAGTGCTGAGATAAGGCCAGGTCGAATGTTAGCTGGCCATGAAAGGAATGCGAGACACAAGCGTGGACACGGGGCAGAGACACACCAAGTGTTAGCTATCCATTACTTCCTCGGTATGGAAGATTAGAAAGAAGGCAGAGAGCCCTGGGGACTTCAAGAATCATAGAGACTTCTGAAAGAAAGTTGTCCCTGCCATCCCAAAGGCATAAACGTCAGAATCCACAAATGTAAGCACTGTGTCCCCTAGCAAGGTCACACTGGTCAGCCACATAGGCAAGCATCTGGCCTCATTGATGACTACAGGGCCAGTTTTCTTCAGGCTCTTATTTAGGGTACTTACAGGCCAGGATAATAATTGCCCCCTCGAAAGGTTTTTCACTTTGTTTCCGTATTTATGTACAATCATTCACTTATTTATTGCAAATTCACTTTTACTTTCTAACAATAATATGTGTTCTTAGAAAAGGAGTGACAGGCTTTCCACATACATAGCCCAGCAGTATGATCAGAGATAATTACTGCTATGCTGTCTCATGTATGTCCTTTCAGAAATTATACATATGTATGTATATATGTTGTACATACACACACACATATATACCCTATGGGATTATTCTGCGCTCTTACATACTAAATTTTGAGTGGAGCCTACTATGATTCACTGTAAACACCCCAGCCTACATTAGAAACAAACATGCATTTATGTCTTCCTTATGTATATGTGTATATGTTTTATATACATACATATTACATAGTACATATAAGCATTATCATACTATTTTACTTGTTTCATGAATCTGTGTTCTAGTGATGTCACGCTGATGTTGATGTGTTATGGTATTGAAAACTAGGTGCTAACATGGAAATGTTGCAAGGCAAAATTTTATTTTTACGGCAGGGCCAGACTTATATTCTCCCTTGGCAGGAAAATGAAGTGGCCCAATCCAGAAAGAAAAAGAACTTATAGCAAACGAGCTAGTGACTTAAAAAAAAAAGGAATGGAATTTTTCAGTTAGTTTTATGATCTTGGGAAAGGTACATCTTATGGGTCAGACATTTAACATACCTTGAAACTATTTATGGTCAGTCAATTCTCAGAACAATGGAAACAATTTACAATGTGTAATCCACAAGACTATTGAGGAAGAACAAATCAAAAAGAAACCAAGGTGACCTCTAGCTAAGGACATGATCAAAGTTTAACCTTGTTTAACTAAAGAGGAAAATGAAGTCAGCTGTCCCATAACAGCAAAAGGGACGGAATAAGGGCGGTTTGGTTGGAGAAGCTTTTAGATGCTGTTGGAAGGTAGGTTTATAAAATAAAGTAACAGGCCTGTGGTCAGTGGTGTCCCATGCCTCTGATCCCAGCATTCAGGAGACAGGTAGATCTCTGTGAGTTCAAGCCTAGCATGAGGTACAGAGAGAGTGCCAGGACACGAGAGAGCCACAGAGAAACCCAGTCTTGAAAGACACAAACAAAATAACAAGTCAAGTGAAAATAATAAGATAAAACTGTCACATCAGCGAAAAGAGGATGCTGGGCTGTTCAGGAGAGAAGCACTTCCCTAAGTAGAGGCCCCACGTCAGTCCAGTGTTTTCTCACTTCAGCGTGTTGGATAAGTGCACATACTTGTCTTCCTACTAGTCTTTGTGTGAGTTCAAGTTCACAAGGGTGCTTTTAGTCATTCACCAATATATAAATTAAATTATGGGGCTTGGGGGCTTGGTCTTCATAAACACTACTGTTTTCAGTCTCTTTATGCACAAGAACTTTTTACAAGATGCCCTATAAATGGACACACCAAATAGAAGAGAATGTGAACTCCCAGTGTTGCCACACCGCTGTACCAAAACACGGTTCCGATTCATAACCACTGAGAGAGCCAACTTTTGTCTCAGGGTTTCCTGGAAGGAGGCGCTGAGTTGCGCTGCCACAGACCCAGCTCTGCTGGCTTGGGTTGTAGGGTCTACCCTCTACCACTTTGCATCCAGAGTTATAGTTACGTGGACACACTCAGCTTTCTCCGAGCTTCTCTGTTGAGCAGTTTTGCATCCGTAGCGCAGCCTAACGATGGCGTGGCGTGGCGTGGCGTGGCGTGGCGTGGCGTGGCGTGGCGTGGCGTGGTGTGGCATAGTCCGGTCCACACTGAGCATGCGCCATGTTCAGTTTTCTGACCGCCATCAGAACGTTCCATTTCTAAATCTAAGGAAAAGTCAAGTACCGAGGAGGGGAGTGGGAAGGAAGGCTTAGGGTTGTCGGGGAGGACATCAGAGAGGTCCAAGGCAGAGAGACAGATGAGGACACTAAGCAGGGAGCTGTGTGACAAACACGCATTCAGGTCTGAAGGAGTAACATCCTGAAGGAAGGACAGATAGTACTAGAGCAGTGGTTCTCAACCTTCCCAATACTGCGACCCTTTAATACAGTTCCTCATGTTGTGGTGACTTCCCGCCATAAAATTATTTCTGTTGCTATTTCGAAACTAACTTTGCTTCTGAGATATATGTGTGTGTGTGTGTGTGTGTGTGTGATATGAGTGTGTAGATAGATAGATAGATAGATAGATAGATAGATAGATGCAAATATCTGGGTTTTCTAATGATCTTGGCCAATTGCTGTGTGACCCAAAGAGGTCCCAATCCACAGGTCGGGAACAGCTGACCTAGGGTGTAGAGCTGCTAGCAGGGTCAGGAGAAGCAGGATGTTTACCCTTGGCTGCTTTTGTCCGGTGCTCAAATGCTTCCCAGAAATGCATCCTCCATCTTCACCCATGCTCAGCTACTACGTCTGTGCCTTCTCACACATACTTTACTGTTGATTAAAATCTAAGCACGGAATGGAAGTTACTGGAGTTATCATTTCCTTACTAAGAGAATGGATAAAATAGAACTAGATAAGCCTATATTTCAAACCACAAACTGGGAAATTCCTTTCTGTTTCTAAAGAAAAGTAGCCTGGGACTCAATTTCGATTACATATGCTCTTAGATCAGGTACAAAGAATGTGCTTTTGAAATGATGAGAGCTTCAAAGAAATATTTTTTAAAAGTTAGATTATTTTGGGGTCATAGAGGAAAACAATGTTTGAAATCCTGTGCAATTGTAAGTTGGAAAAAAAAATACAAAATTCCTGATATGTAAATGGGTGCTGTTTCTGTGCCTGAGTCCCCTGTGATACCCAACATACATATACATACGCTTACACACATGCGTGTGCGCACGCGTGTGCATGCACACACACACAGACACACACACACACACACACGTACTTTTTAAAGTATAATACAAACTTTTAACCCCAGTTCTCAGAAGGCAGAGGCAGGTAGCTATCTCTGATGGTCAAACCAGCCTGGTTTACATAGGAAATTCCAGGATGGCTGGGGCTATATAGTGAGACCCTGTCAGAAAATAAAGCGCCCCTCGGACATTAAAAACAGTGGACTAATGAACCTTTACATTCAGTTTCCCTCACTTCTGTAATTTCTAATGAAACCTGTATTTTCCTCCTAATCTCATGTTCTTAGAATTTAATCAAAGCACAGGTGTGTGAGAGTTCGGAGTTTTGTTTGTTGCTTGGTCGCTTTTCTTCTGATCTTGACGTGTGGTAGATTGGTAAAAGGAAAATGTGAATGGTCATGTAGAGATGTGCCCTGTTGTTCTTCCTCCACCTAGAGCTCTGCTCGTGGAGCCTGTCCCATGCAAATGAGGGCATGCCTCCTCCTGCCCGGCCATCTTCCTTCCTACCTTCCCTTCCTCCCATCCTCCATATCAGTCAGCGGCCCGCGTCATATACAAAAACATCACCATGTATTTCCTGTTGACAATCTTTAATTGGTTTTAGTTAAGCTCCATGCTGCTAACTAAAATTCATGAAATTCAAGTTACTTCAAAGCTCTACAGTCCCTTCCTGGCAAAGGTTCTCTTAGTGGCACCATATTAGTCCTCATGAACCTTCTACTCAGGACTCATAAGATGACCGCTCTGCTCGTTTAGAAGCTTGCTGCCGTCTTCCCACCTGCCTTCCATGGGACCTGGAGATCATGAACCCCTCCTCTGAAGTACTGCTTCCCAGACCTTCTTCTCCTAGGGTCCCTGTGAAAATGAAGGCAATTCTATTTTTGTACCTGCACAGGGCCTGAGGCTCCCCATTCCAGACAAGGTCCTAGGTGACTCTGAAAACACACTGGTGAGAAGATTCAGACATTATTGTCACCCTTCCCTCTGAAGAAACTGTGGATGAAGTAAATGTATACAAAGCTTAAAGGGCCACCCGACTTGGTGGTGTTCACAGCGTCTGCTAGACTGAAAGATGAACTAAGTTCTTAGCACTCTGATCCTTCTGGAGTTTATTTTCCTAAATCACTGTCAGTATCTCCCGTGGAGTCCAGCAGACAGACAAAGAGGAAGCTGCTTGAATCGTGAGTCTTTTCAGCACTCTGCAAACCTGCAGACTGATTCAAAAACCTCCATCCCTGTTAGTACCACCATCATCTTATGGCCTGGAAGATGTCATCACTTATCCCTCACTGCCAAGTGTGGCTCAGGCTCTTTACAAAACGCTTGCCTTGTACAAAAGAATGAACAAGGAGCCAGCAGGAGGCTTGGACAGAGAGTTCGATGTTGGTTGGTCTGAGTAGGGAGAATGAACATTCGTGGAAACAAATCTCTGTCCTAGGTTTCTACCATAATGTCAAAGGCAGGATAATAATGGCCTGCATCAACTGTCCCAACTGTGGTGCCAACGGCTCTGAGACTTGATCAAAGCCTAGTAGATAACATTTATGGACCAGTACTCAGTAGTGGAGACATGTTAGAATCAACAGGAAGTGATAGTTATAATATATGAGATATTCTGAAATATCTCATATAAATATGAAATAATTTTTAAAATGTGGGATCACATCACCATTTAACTAGTTCAGAATCTGTGGAGAGAGTGGTTTTCAGAATTCCTTAAGATATGACAATAGAAGCTAGGGCAGATAATTATAGATAGACATATCAATGTCACTGGATGCTACAGGTGCCTCAAAAGCCAACATCTAGCACAAACCTTTGCCTCTGGCTTCTTTCTTTGTTTTGAATAAATAAAAGCAATAGTAAGTCCTGCCTTTCTTCCTGCTGTGCACACTAACAATTTCAGATTTTTAGAGAAGGGAATTGAACTCAGAGAATTAGACTCTTAATCGTTCTTTGACAAAAAATTTATTTCTGTACATGACCCATCACAGAGATTATGTCAGGAAACTAGGAAGTTGAAGAAGTAAGGTGCAGTAAGAAGAAAGCCTGCATTAGCTAAGAAAAACAAAAAACAACAGCAAAACCCTCCAACGAAGGTTTTCTGCTAAGTCCCGTTAACCTACTTTGCTTTCTGCCCCCCTCCACACACACACACAAGTAACCTGTGCCTGTGAATCCACCAGGGATATGGCAAGCCCACATCACCAGAAGTAGGGCAAGTATGATCATATTGACTACAGGAGCTGAATGTCTGATGCAGAAGTTCCAGATAATGAGGCTCAATTACATATCCAAGCCGACTTCTGCAGCATCAGCTGCTGCGCTACTGAATATGGAAGATGCTGTGCTGTCGACATGCAACCGATGCTGACTCAAGAACAGCTCGGGTTTTTCTAATGAAACAGTTGGTGCATAAAATAGTCAGAATGTAATCAGTACCCATCTCCCCAACTCGGCCAAAGAAGATGTAAAGAACGCACCGCAGCATGCTGTGAGCTCCTGCCCCTTCTGTTCCTATTATGTCGTCAGAATACATAGGAAGTATGAGAGTAACAACATGGCAAGGATATGTGTAGCAAGAACCACTTGTGGATTTCTGCTTGTGATTGTGTTCAGAAAAGCTGGTGACGCACAGACCCTGCATGCCAGGATCCGACTGGTGCGTAACTATCATAGATATCGCCTGGAGCTTTGCATAAGCAGAATATTCTTTACTGTGTTTTCTCTGACAGCAGGAAATTGGAAACAACCCTGATACCATCCTCAGAACAATTTGAGTATTTATCCATCCTAGATAGCATTCAAATTGTCAAAGTTATACTACACCTCTAGACTATCATATGGGGAGTGGAGTTGCAGATTTAGAATATGATGTCAATTTTTCAGTTTGAAAAAAAATAATAAGATACACAATGTTGTGGTGCCATACATACAGTTGAAAGCACATCAAACCAAAACCAAACATGTATGCAATAAAACACTCACAGGAGTGACAAATTGTGAAGAGACTTGAGAACCACAGAGCCCTACTCGAGGTAATATCGCAAGCAGGAATACGCACATGGTTCTTGTTACACACATCCTTGCCACATTAGTCCTCTCATACTTCCTAAGTCTTTGGCCTATTTTATTTTTCCCCCTTTAAAAAGATAAAATCCTGAAGGGGGCAGCAAATCCAGATAGTTGCTGCTTGCTATGCCACATCCTGGCTCCTGGTACCTTGCTTCTTTGCCTTTGACTGTCTCTAAGGCAGTTGCTCTGCCACCCACCCTCTGTGTCACCTCCATCAGCTCCTGGCTGTCTCTCAGGAGTGATAAATATAATGCTATCTGGAATGTTCCCTGCTGCTCCTTCAATCCACATTCCTCACACATTTCTGCCTAATGGGGAGGGAGGGAAAACAGAAGCAAGCCAGTCTTGAATTAAAATTCTTTTTCCAGTTCAAAGTAGCATGAAGGAGATGTGAGTGGACACATTCTGAAGCAATGGCACAAAATCTAATTAGAAGGCATCTCACACAGACACAAAGGACACTTATGTAAATTGGAAGAACACTGAAGGGATGGTCCGAGCCACAGCAAAGGGCCAGGGGTTACTTTCTCTCTCTTGACGGGACAGTTACTCCTTTCCGTCATGGTCACATTGTCCCTGGTTCCCCAAGGGGAGGAAAACGTGTTCAGTTTTAACACACCTTCTAAAATTTCTCTCCTTTCTACTAACCTGGAGTCTGGCCACATTCAGATCCCACTGGGCAAAGCAGAAATCAAAGATGCATTCTTTAATGTAAAAGGGGGGTAAAAGGCAGCACATAGGAAAATGGAGTATTCATAAGGACTGAAAGTGACTGGGGAAGTGGGGGGAGATTGTAGGAGCCAGAGGGGTCAATGACACCACAAGAAAACCTACAGAGTCAACTAACCTGGTCCCATAGGGACTCACAGAGACTGAACCACCAACCAAGAAGCCAGCATGGGACTGACCTAGGCCCTCTGCACATGTTACAGCTGTGCATCTTGGTCTTCTTGTAGAACTCGTAACACTGGGATCAGGGCTGTCTCTGACTGCTGCCTGTCTTTGGGACCCGTTCCTCCTACTGGGTTGCCTTGCCTAGCCTTAATAAGAGAGGAGGAGCGTATAGTCTTTCTGCATCTTGATATGCCATAGCTGGTTGAGATCCATGGGAGGCCTGCCCTTTTCTGAAGAGAAACAGAGGAGGAGTGGATGTGAAGGGAAGGTACCCCCCTCCCCCAGCCTACAGGTTGAGAAACAGTGGCTTACAAAATATTTTCAAAACGAAGTTCCTTTTATGTCTTAGACTCTTTTATATATGGATGTGTTTCCCAAACCTCTCAAGCAGAACTCAGAATAGCTGGATCTCCAAACTGAGAAGTTGTTTCCTCTAAGAACACTGAAAGGGTTTGCATTCATGGGTTACACACCTTTTAGAAAATCCCAGGAGAGGCAGTCTAGGGTCAGTCAGCACATGAGTCTTAATCACTGTGCCCAGAAATCCAGGAGACCCAAACCACAGTATCTTTGGCTGAAGATCTGTGATGGGCTCTCTCTCTCTGTCTTCATATGTTTGGTGCAGATGGCTCTCATGTTGGGTGTTGTAGAAACATGTAGAGAGAATATCTTGTGTGTTGTATGGATACATCACCTGTCAATTAAAAAACCAATGGCCTATGGCTTAGGAGGAAATAATAGGTGGGACATCCAGGAGGAAAAGGAATTTTGAGATAGATCCACGTGCAGATCTGCCCAGGAAGATGTGAGTAGATGGACGAATGGTATCTAAGCACAGGCAACAGCCATGTGGCAAAATGTAGATTAAAATAAACAGGTTATCTAAGTTATGATCTAGTCAGAGAAGAGTCTAGCTATATGGCCAAGGTATTTGTAAAATACATTTTGAGTCCACGTCTTATTTATGGGGGCATGGGGCTGGGAGGAAGAACCAGGACCTAACTACAAGGGGAACATTATAGCTTGTTTCTTCCAACATGACTTGTTTCTTGGTTTGCTTGTTTGTTTTGTGACTGCTTGCGTTTGGGTTTTGCTTTGTTTTGTTTTTGTTGGTTTTGTCTGCTTAAATGCCAGGGGAATATTTTCTACCAGGGACATGTTTTCAGTGTCAAACACATGTCATCAATATTTCCTAAAACACCAATATTTCCTCTGTACTTTTAGTCAGTAGATGTGACGATTCTATAATGAAATCTCATCACAAGTGACTGTTCTCCCTGTTCTGGTTATCAGGGCCTCTTCTGACACTTCAGCTTTCCTCCTGTGAGGAGACTTTGCTGTCCCATCTGTCATCTGCTGCTTCTGTTGGCTGTCTTCTGTTGGAGGGCTATTCTGTACTTCAGCCATTCTATGGGCAGCCATGTTTGCTGTGTCACCTTGTAAAACTCATTCCATCCTAGCCATGCTTTCCTCACATTCTTTAGTCCTGCAGCCTTCCCGCTGTCCTAGCTCGTCTTTGAGGTTGTGGCTCTCAGAGTTTATGTTCTCATTAACTTGATTCCCAGTACAGAGCACTTCAGAGGAATTTTGTTTTCTTCTTTAGATTACATTTTCTTTAAAAGTTGGGGTTTCTATTATTCTTTCATATTCCACAATCCTTTTTTTTTTAAAGGAAGAGCTGCTTTTGTTTTCTTTTATTTGGAATACTTGTCTTGCAAATTTGGCCAATCAGCACTGTTTAACCCTCCCGAACTTCTTGTTCTTAATTGAATGGCTCTCTCTAGATCGTCTCTGTTTAATGGCTTCTCCTTGCTTTCATTTGCATTGACTCTAACATGTTCTGCCTAAACTATGTCTTAAGGAAAGTGAGATACTTTCCACTCTACTATACAGTCTGAGGTAAATAGGAAGAGGAAGCTCTGCTGAAACCCTGGGGCGATGCTTATATGTATCACAAACCCCACTCCTTCGGGGACTGGTTGATTTGCTGTGTCTGTGTTGCTCTGGGAATGATGTCCAGGACACCAAGAAACCTGGGCAAATCACTTTTCTACAAATTTATCCCCTGGAAATTATGGAGTAAGTCTTAAGCTTTCCTCTCAGTCAAGACATGCTGCCACTTGTAGGGGACTACTCTTGGGGTCTTTGTTTTCTTGAATTGTATTTTGTTTAGTTTTTCAGATACTCAACATTTTTTGTTGTTGTTGTTTTTTGAGACAGGGTTTCTCTGTGTAGCCCTGGCTGTCCTGGAACTCACTCTATAGACCAGGCTGGCCTCAAACTCAGAAATCCGCCTGCCTCTGCCTCCCAAGTGCTGGGATTAAAGGCGTGCACCCTCACACCCGGCTAAGAGGCAGTTTCTTACTGTTGACATTGTTTTTCAGTTCAGAGAAGATGCCATGGTGAGACTTTTTTCTCTGCTTTTGCTTTATAATCTTCAACTGTAGGCAGCAAATGGTTCTTCTAATTTCTATAAAGCCATGACTTACAAACTGCACATGTACGATGGTTATGAAATAGCTCTGTCCTCAGAAGTATCTTTTAAAGACACAGACACACAATCCTAAAGTTGAAGTGCATTCGTTAGACTATCTCTCAACCTCGCTTCCTTCTCTTTAGCACTTGAGCTGTGAAATATTTTCAAGCGGCGTCACCTTGTCCCTCAACAGGGCAAGATGGGTTCCTTTATATCTAAACATCATATGTGTTAGAGAAGTTTTTGAGTTTCATGACTTCTGATGTTCATGATTATTCTTGTACAAAGCCACAAGAATATCCTTTCTTTTTCTTAAGTTTGTCAACTAGGCAACACAGTAAAAAAAATAAAAATAAATAAAAAATTAAATTAAAAAAGGAAGGAAGAGTAACTGCCTATCGCTGAATTCCTACCACCACGTGGGGCTCTGTGTTCACATTAAAAGCTCCAACTACAGAGATTCCTTAAGCTTAACCTAAGCAGTAAAGAATATATTTGTGTTTTTAGATCCTTGAGTATCAAGCAAAGCATTACCTATAAATGGTCTTCCTGGTAAGCTATTACTCAGATAACAAAGAGACTATTTGCCAAGTGCTATATGCTCTTTTTTTTTTTTTAATTTACATCTCAAACACTCCTTCTCCTCCTGGTCCCCTCTCTCAGAAACAGATGCAGATACCCACAGCCAAACACTGGACTGAGGTTGGGAACTCTTATGAAAGAGTTGGGGGGAAGGATCGAAGGCACTGAAAGGGATGGGAACCCCACAGGAAGACCAACAGAGTCAACTAACTGTACCTCTGGAAACTCTGAATGTGAACAAATGCTATATCTTAAGAAAATTCGGGTGGTTGTAGCTTCTTGTGTCATTATCTCGTCTCTAACATAACTTCCCCACTCCAGACATGGGCTCCTCACCCAGTTGCCTTGAAAGCTGGTTACTATGGAGGTGACTACCACTACTGTGATGACCTCTTTACAAGAATGTCTGTGTCACCAGAAAGCAGCCGCAGAGACAGCCTTGCACGGATTCATGCTCCCTCTGAAACCGCTCCCACAAACAAATGTCATGGATGCTGACAGTTACAGACTGTAGATTTGTTCACAATTAGGATCAGTTGGAGGTTTCTGTGAAATTGTAGTCTAAGCTTGCAAAAGCACGGTAGGTAGTGGAAACACCAGACATCAGCGTTGAGATGTCTCTCGTCTCACAAGCTGACACGCATGGCCATTGACTTACAGCACTAGCGTTTCTTCCATTTCCAGCTTCTTTTCCTGCTCAGCCTTTGTTTGGAGAGGATTTTTCTGGAGAAAGTGGAGCATGATTGACAGATAATTGGTATGGACCAGGTTTCACAAACCGGCTGTTAATAATTCAAAAGCAAAGAAGGTACTCAATAATCAAAAGTATGTCACAAAGTCTACCAGCTGTCCTCTACTTAGTCCCCTGTTTTTCTACAAAACATGTTTATGTGACTGGATGCAAACCTGGCCTTTTAAGTTTCTAAATGTTTTCCATTTATCATTGTCCTAATCTTTATAGTGATGGATGCTTTAGCTGATGTCGCCCTTTCGTTCTTTGGAGAGTTTTCCCGGTACTTGTAAAAATTCCAACCCAAAAAGATAAAACTTTGTGCTTAAAGAAGCAGCAAGTCACATTATAAGCCATGTGTTACCAAAACAGGTTATCGATTCCATGAAATGTTGACTTCTCTGCTTCTATCAGCTTTTACCTAAACCGTTTTAATAGTGCTGATTGCATGTGCCCTTTGACTCCTTTATATTATTTCTTATAAGAGGCATTAAAAACACAGAGTCCTTTTCTGTGTAATCAGAGCCCATAAATGGTAGTTTCTCTTAGAACATTGTGTCTGCCCGCTTATTCATTTATTTAATAAAGGTTTTTAACTACCACTTTACAGTGGCCTTCAGATTTCAGTAACAAGTTGTGAGCTGTTTGAAGTGTGTTTACATCCAGCTCGGCAGGGTAAGAATTAGCCCTTTTGAAAGCAGATTTGGAATCCTCATCACCCAGAATCATTCTGGACAAGATTCAAAGTCAGCCCTCTGCCTCTGCTGAACAGTTCTCCTCAACTAATTTGTTTGGCATTCTCTTGGAGAGATTTTTCAAGGCAAACTGAGGGCTTGTCTCCCTCTTTGTCTAGCCCTCTTTCCTAGGGGATGACTATGCTGAACATTTAGCACTAACAACCCTTTCCACCCTGAAGCTAAACTGGGAAGAATGTGTACAGAGTGTTCTAACCTCAGCCACACCACAGTTATTTAAAAAAAAAAAAAAAAAAAAAAAAAAACCCTAAAAATTCCTCACCCTCCCATTAGATAATTTGCATTACAAATAGGGACCATCTTCCATGTGATAAGACAGATTTATTCCTTCTTCAAAAGAACTCATGGTCCGTAGCTGCTAGGGATCCGGTATAAACCCTTAATTCTGTCTGTCCGGAGATGCCGTATGATGGTTTTAATGTAACTTGATAACCTGTAGACCTGCTCACCCAAGCAAGTTTCTCAAAAAGGCAAATGAAAAGGCAGAGTCATGTCCTAGAGCAGTGATGCTTCTGTTTATTCCATGGATTCACTAGAAAGTCTAGTTAAAGATGTTGACGCCCTACAATTATCCAACTGGTTATTTTTAAGAATTCTAGTTTGTCTATAGTAGTAGCGGCTGAAGTGTTTCTAATGCGCATCTCCGAGAAGGAACTATCAGATGAACCATTTGTTTTTGCCAACTCCCATTAGGCATCTTTTCTGTGTCTAGTGAGGAAGTTATTCCTCTGAGCTTTCCAGAGACAGCTCTGACAGGGTGATGCCATAGAAGTACCTGCAGTGTGGATAACCTCCACTTAAGACCTTTATAAACCACACAGATGCACCGGCAAATATTGGGTTTTGTGGGGATTATAAAAGGTGACACCGATTTGCAGTGAGCAGTCATAACAATTCCGTGAAGAAGACAGGGTATTAGAACCGATCCATAATTAAAGATGTCTTATGTGGATGCAAAGGAGACAGAGGGCCCTAGGAAGATGGGTTCCACATGTCAGAGAGATGGCTGGGAAGAAGAAGAAACGGAACTGGAACAGGCTGGCAGAGATTCCCCATGTTATGTGTAAAACTTGCTACAGTGCATGCTAGAGCTCCCTCTAACAAAAGAAGTGGAATAGGACAGGCCCTGCGCAAACTCTGTCCACGTCCCTGGTTCCATTGGAACTCAGGAGGAGATGAAAAGTCTAATATAAAACTGAATTCGTTGCTCATTAAAATGTTTATATGTTAAGATATAAAAACAATAAAATACATAAAACCACAGATTGTGGTTTTAATTTAGAATTTTCAACCACTTGCCTTAGTAGTTTTAATCCTTTGCTTTGTACATTCTAGATACCATATAGAATTCCATTTCCCTGAAACCACTTTAAAGTATAAACTCTGGTCTGAGATTGATGAACCAAATGAAATCTCCCATTCTGGAAGGACAGGATTCAAAAACAAAGCAAACAAACAAACAAACAAAAATCTTAATAACAGGCTAGCCAAGATGGCAATTTTTTTTATACAAGACATGCACAATCTCAGACCAGAGTGGGATATATGGGTTACCAGTAATATTATAACCATTTTTAATGTCCCCTTTTTCTAATGAAGAAACAAAAGGCTGTGTTGTTCACCCTCTTCCAATTCTGTGGGCTCAGAAAGGTCCCTTAGGACATAAAAAGGGTGTGTAGAGAAAGCAACTCCCTGAGACAAGACCTTTCCCTTCTGAAGCTAAAGAACAAACCGTAAGACCCACAGCTAAAGCATGGCATCCATGACCTCGCCTCCTGGACGATTCGCCCAGACCTGCAGTAAGTTCTAGAAACATCAGAAACCTTTCCTTCTCAAAGACATTTCAGTCCACAGACTTCCTACTACCTAGGCAGCAGAGGTTAAGAAGACGAGTGGATATTTTGAAGCAAGTGAATGCAATGAGTAGTAGGGCTGTTGTGCAGATTGGAGCTGGTTAATCCGCTGTAAGAATTAGATGACAACCTTGGATAACAACCCTACCAACAGCATCCACCCCACCTAGGCATATGGCACGTGAGGAT
Source organism: Mus minutoides (assembly GCA_902729485.2). Taxonomy (NCBI): domain Eukaryota; kingdom Metazoa; phylum Chordata; class Mammalia; order Rodentia; family Muridae; genus Mus; species Mus minutoides. Next base: position 2,934,380 of record LR749559.1, on the reverse strand, counting down.
GGCTCTGTTCACAGCTGATTCCATTTGTACTTGTTCGCTTTGCCTAGAAGCTGACCTTATGCACATACCAAGTAGCATCCATTAGTCAAATTGCAGATCCTTAAGCATCCTAGCACATCACCAAGTAACTGTATCACACCTGCATTTTATTAAGTGAAGGTGTTTAGGTTTTTTTTTTTTAATGTATCTCATTAAGGGCCTTCCTTTCCCTCTGCTATGAAAGACCAAGCCAAAGTCTCCCCAAGGCGGGTGCAGGGATGGGGCAGGGGGGAGTTCCAAGCCAAATGTGTTGTTTGGAATTTTGTTTTCCTTACTGAATTTCTGTTTCGGATTTCCATTAGTCAGCTCGTACAAACAGTTTCTCCTTGGTCATTCCACCGAACTCTTAGTAACCATCCGGAAAGCACCAAACAACTTTATCTACTCGTGAGCGATTTCCCTAAGTACAAGAGAAATAAGCTTGAGTTCTAGTTCAAGAACTCATCTATAAAAAACTGAACAGAAAAACAAACAAAAGAAACCCCAGCAGATCATTTCAACATCTTGTACTCCCACCCCACCCCAGCCCCCCAGCTCAGCATGCTCATCGCTCTCTTATAAGAAACCCCACTGGTGGAGTCCCCCACTCTGGGCTCTTCTCTCCTCCACTTTGTGTCTGTGCATCCCCACGCTGTCACTCAGGAAGCTTACAGTCACATAGAAACCATTAGACGGTCCTCAAAGCGAGAGTTGGAATGTGGTGGTTTCCACCACCACCGTTTAAAGAGGAAAAAAAAAATGCTCTCCATTTAATTCGTAATGGTGTTTCTGCCTGGGTGCTTTTTGTCTCTTCAAAGCATGCTGCCACCATTAATGAACGAAATCAGCCTTTGCTATTTTCTGATCTGTCTCATTAAAATGGGGTTGGTTTGCTCTGTGGTAGTCACTTATGTAATGTTGTTTTCTTCTGGTGAGCCTTGCACTTAACTAATGTAAATTCATTTTTAAATTGTATGCTCACATGGAAAAAATTTCCCCAGAATATATTTTTAATGTTACAACCTTACTATAGCATTGCAGGGAACATTTTAATCTTCACAGACATTTTAAACTAGAGAGACACATGAAGTCTTATAGTCTTCTCCAAATGCTTATAAATTATTTATAAACATCCCCTCAAGTAAATATGCTGAAACTGCCAGTGATAGAAATGGAAATTGTTAGTTCTTTGGGCCTGATTACTATTTAATTATTTGTATACTATTAAATAATTTGCTTACTGATAGAACCAGGCTTACTCAGTAAGTGCAGAAGAAGAAAAACTAAACTGCAGTTGGAGAAGAAATGCTGAATTCTAAATTTACTAGGTTGAACTCTACAGGCTCTCCCACTTGTTGGCCACTGTATACAACACTTGGTGGTCCATTCCCAGGAACCTGCTTGAATATGAGAAATGTCTCTTGTCCACTACCCATGTCTACGTTCCCAAGTTTAGTCAGAAGTCATTGCTGAAACTCCATAAATATCCAGTGGTTCCCTCCAATTTCCAACCCTCTTTTGGGTAAAACCTTTTTGAATCCTGTTGAGAGCCATCCTCTCTTCTGCTCTCAACATTGAACTTTAAATGGAGAGGATGCTACATCCAAAAAGTATGTCAACTTGGCCCTTCCTCCTTATTCATTTGAAGAGGGACCTAGGACTTAGATCCAAGATCAGATCAGCTGGATCACCCCATTTAGCATATGGATTTTAGAGCAAGATTTTACCTCTGCTGTCCAATCAGAGTCAACTAGGGCTTGCTGGGTAACTCCGTGTGTAGACTCTTTACCCTTGAATGGTATTTTGTGATCATAGGAGATGCAGCTGGTGCTGCTATTTGTATTCGGAACAAGAAAACCTAGAAAGGCCGTCAAGGCAACCATGGAACACCATAGAAAGGACAGCAGAGATTCGGGCAAAGCTGGAACCTGCTGACATCACTAAATTTATATTACCTATGGACCCCACTGAACTGCTGTGACAAGGATCACCCACAATACAAGACAAAAGGACAAGATTTCTTTTTCCAGTTTCTTATTGTCCCTCCTTGCATCCGTAGATGAGAGTGTGGCCGTGAGAGGTCGGCAGTTTGGGAGAAGAATGCAGGACCCCTGCCTTGTCCTGCTGTCCCATCATACTGCTATCTTTACTTCGGTGGAGCTTGGTCAAGGTAGCTCTCCTACCCACTCACCACAGGAGAGAGCAAGAGTGGATTCTATGGTGGACTTTATCAACTTCATGTCTATTGATATTTTGAACTTCATCTTTTCTCTTATGGTTTATCCTGTATGTTGTAGGATGCTTAGCAGAATCCCTGCCCTTATCCCCTAAATCTCCATAGCATCCCTCCTTTTCTCTGTGGTGACATGAGAAATATATTCAGACATTTCCAGAAGTCCCCCCGCACTGAGAACCACAGCTTTAGAGGTGTGCTATGGAACTTCCTTATATCAAGTCTAAGAATCAAGATGTAGTCTGTCAGCCATAATGTGTGGTAAATGTATTATTTCTGCACCAGTGTAATGAGCCAATTCAAGACAGATTAATCATATATATATATATATATATATATATATATATATATATATATGATTAATACACACACACACACACACACACACTCAAGTTTATTGGGAAACTGCTGGTGAGAGAGGTTTACTGGCCTCAAGGAAGGAAGTCGCCATGGGGAGGCAGACAGAAGAGAGGGGGAAGAGAAAGAGAGAAAACATTCACACAGAGAAAAGGAAAGGATGGAGAAGAAAGAAGGAAGAGAAGGACAAGGACAAGAACAAGGATAAAAACAACAACAACAACAAGCAGCCACAGCAGAAGAAGAAGAAGAAGAAGAAGAAGAAGAAGAAGAAGAAGAAGAAGAAGAAGAAGAAGAAGAAGAAGAAGAAGAAGAAGAAGAAGAAGAAGAAGGGAGGGGGAGAAGGGGAGGAAGAAACCAAAATGTCTGAATTATATAGCAAAAAGCCTCTGGGAGAAAGGGCAGCCCAGCCCCTGGGCTGGAAAGTTCAGGGTTGGAGGCAGGGTATGCCAGGTAGGGACTGAGGGATGCTGGGAGAATCTGGAATCCAGGTCTGCTTTGGTATGTAAAATATGCATCTTGACTGTTTTTTCTAGATCTGAAACCAGTGCGTCATAGAAGATTTAGAGGAAATGGATGTAGCTGGGTAAATTGGTTCTCACTTTAAACTTCAGGGGTTCTATTACTCAAAAACAAGTAAGAAAAGATATCCTTCCACAGAGCCCCACTTCCAGACTTTTCTATCTTATAAAGCCTATAAGGGAACTTCTCATTTAAACTATTTAGAAATGATTGTCCCATCACTTGAGCCCGAACCGATATGATTATCACTTTCTTCATCCAGTAATTTAAGTTGAATTCAGTGCACATTATCCAAAGAATAATGGATAAAAGGAATAATATCTGGAAATACTCAGAAGCTGGGTACAGCTCATAAGGCATTAAGCAAAGCAGTTGCAGTGAGGCTAATTCTCACCCAGAGAGCCATCGTTGAAATAGAAGGCCATGGTCACCAGGGCCCACGGTCACTGTGGTAGTTAAGGAAGAAGACAGTATCATTATGCAAAATTGTCAGAATTAAAACGGCAGGCATGGTGCGTTATTCGGCATTGAACTGCCACTTTCTGGTTCTCATTGTAAATACAAAAGGCCTTTAGTGCCTCCTTTATATCTCAATGCTTAGAGCCAGCTGTTTGGCAATTATATTTGTATGAAGTTAGCACAAATTGACATTAGAACCGCCTCAGGGTAGAAGGGGTGGCCGTGTTCTAGGATTTTAAAGTAGAGTATAATAGTAATGGAGACATTCCAATCTATCCAGATCTATCTATTTGGCCTTCTCAGAGTTCATCACTTAAGATATATGTTTTTTCTAAAAAAACATAAGAAGATTTCTCAAAAGAAGATTGTTCTTATGTTATTCAAGTAACACAGAAATCCTCCAATACCAGAAAAGAAGAGAAGAGAAAAGAGGAGAAGAGAGAAGAGGAGAGGAGAGGAGAGGGTAAAGAAGAAAAGGCAGACAGCAAGGAGAAGTTGCTTGAAGCTGGTGATGGAGAAGGCACTGGTTGTCCATTTTCTAGAAATGAACATTTGGGGAAATCTTCACAAAGCAGGTGCTTTTTATTTAGCTCAAAGTTTACGTGAGCTGGTGACAGGGTTAGTACAAACTATGTATTCAGGTCCTGGGTATTATGCCCAGGAACTCCAGTTGGCAGCGCTGGCAGAGCTGGCAGTGACACTAGGAGTGTCATATTACTTTGTACAATATCTGAGAAGAGAGGCACAGTGGGAAAAGATCTCATCCAGTGTGTTAATATAATAGTAACAGTAGTAATAGTAATAATAATAATAATAATAATAATAATAATAATAATAATAGCAACAACAATAAAGTATTAGGTAGCCATCTCATAAAATATATCAGTGAAAGTTTCAGAGCAGAGGAAAGAAAAGAAGAAAGTATCATCTGAAAAATGAGATAGAGGAGAGAAGAGAATATCAGATCCTGAGAATTATCAGTAAGAGAGAGCTGCTGAGCTGCCTTCCAATGCTTGCTGCCGACTTAGCTGTGTCACCAACCACCCCCCCACCCCCCATCCCCTACCCCCCATCCCAGATCCCCCATCCCCTACCCCCCACCCCCCAAAGACAAGCTCTTCAATTCAAGCAAGACTTTTTGAACAGCATGACTCAGGAGCCTAGAGAAGGAAGGACAGTGACCAGAACAGCAGGGACATGACCAAAAGGCAGGGATGGCCTGGATGTGGCGGTATGAGCCTTTAAGGACAGCACTCTGGAGGTCTGATCTGCATAGGGAGTCCCCAGGTCAGCCAGAGTATACTAGAAGAACCTGTCTCCAAACTCTGTGTTTAGAACGAGTGGGTGAGAGATGGGGAGCGGGAATGAATACAGTCCCTGAGACACTGTGGAAGTGACAGTTCATCCTACCTAGACATGGATACGAGAACGCCAGGGCCAGATCAGTTAGAAAGAAACTGGCTATCTGAAAACCTATGTGAATATGAGAATGTATGCGTATGTGTGATCCTTTTAATCACGCTTGAGTGTGAGCACAAAGAAGCAACAGCACTGGACCCCACGCTGTGCGTCCTGTGACATGCTCAGAAGGGGATGCTCAGGTGACAGAGTTACAGAAATGTCTTGTCATCCTTAGAGGTCCTCCAAGGCAAAGGCCTGCCAAGCAGTCTTAAACCTTGTTACACAAGACCTGCGTTATTGAAAACAGCTACAAAGATGGAGCTGATCATCACCAGCAGGAGAGCCTCTCTGCTCCTCTAACTGACAGAGTTCATTGTTCCAAGTCATCACTGCCTGGGTACAGGGTTCAAAAAAATGATTGGGTGGCCCTTAACATAATGATTTCTTGTTTCTCACTCTGGATGAGAAATGGGGGTGAAGAGAGGAAAAAAGAAAGAATTGACAAAGAAATGGGAGGGGGGAAGGAGAGAAGGAAGGAACGGGGAGGAAGGAAAGGAAGAGGAAAAAAGAGAGGAAGGGAAGGAGGGAAGAGGGAGGGTAGGGAAATGGTGAGTGGGCAGGAAAAAAGTTTCTGTAGCAAAGTGGAAACGAGAATGAAGAATGAGATTTTCTCTCAGTAACAAACCTAAATAGGAAAAGGAACACAGATATGAGACCTGCGAACAAAGGGCATCACCTCATCCCAGACAGTAAATCCCAGACTGAGAGAGGCCTCTGTTTCCTCAACTCTAGGAGCACAAGGAAAGGATTAATACATTGATGATAGATGATATGCCCAAATGTGCCAGCGTTCTAGGTGGCTTCAGAATCCACAAAGGCTTGCTAACTCGGAGTTGTGACTCCTGCTTTCCAAGGCCACCCACCGTGACATTCTGCTTAAGACTCTGGCCTCACCACCTTCCCAGCTCTTCGTCATTTGAGATATTTATTTCAAGAACGGGAGAAAACCTTGCAAGATGCTAAGTTAGTTTCCTATCTTCCTCTTCAAGACCACTTCCTAAAGCAGTGATATTCTTCCTTTGATCGCATGTGTGTTGAAACTCTTCATGAGGCAACCCTTTGCTTAGAGAAGGTATGGCACTAGGAGACCTTTTCTCTATAAGCACTGGGACAGTGACACTACTAAACCAGACCTTTCTGTAGGCAGAAATAAAAATGTATGGGAGGGGTCAAACTGCCAAGACCATCTGTGGGGAGTGGGGGTGCAGAGAGAAAAGAAAAATAGAGGAAAGCAAACAAATGGTGCATGTCAGTTAGCAGGGTGGGGGTCTGAATTGATACAGGCTGTCCAGATTGATCCAGAACTAGGTACCCTTGGCAGATGTAGTTGATCTTTTGAGGAAAAGTTAAAGGAGGTTCTTGGAGGATTGGGGGAAGTTCCTGGTAAACAGAACTACCTCAGAATATCTGCTTTTCTAGTAAACAGAAACCTTTAGGCTTATTTACCCAATAATAATCCTTGTGTTTACCTGGCCAGAGTCCTGTTTAGGACAGTGTCAGCAGCACGGCCATTTTGGGGGAAGGGTGGCTTAGGACCTGACAGTCTAACTTCTGTAGCAAAGGAGATTTTTTTTTTACTGTTTCCTAGATATGGGCTGCAGATCAGTAAGGTGAGCTGAGGGGTGGGAGTGAGGGCAAATCTGGTTCATAGAGGCTGCCTTAGCATCACTCCTATCAAAGCATCATATGAATGGCATTTGCCAGCCTCATATTGAAGACTTTTCATGTGTTTGACCTTTATAACTCTATAATTAACTATTATCATTTCCCCTAATTCATAACTGAAAAGACCATGATAGAAAAAAAAAGTTAAATAACTTCTGCAAGACCACACAACTATGAGAAGCAAAGCCAAGATCCAAATTAGTCTGGTTTCAGCATCTGTACTTATAATAAACACCACACAAAACTGGTATGCCACAAACAGCAGCAGTTTCACGAAAGCACACCTGAATTTGGGTTCTTGAGAAAAAACAAAATTAAAGGTGTTATGGTAGTATAAGATAACATGATATAATTTTAAATGTGTGTGTGTGTGTGTGTGTGTGTGTGTGTGTGTGTGAGAGAGAGAGAGAGAGAGAGAGAGAGAGAGAGAGAGAGAGAGAATAGCTAATCCAAAAGTTACCCACACATCTTTAAAAGGCAGAAAGAAAAGGGATGAGGCAACATACGTACATGTACACACACACACACACACACACACACACACACACACACCTTGAAAGCACCTAGCCTCTCATCCTCACATTTTGCTTGATAACAGAATCTCTTCAAAGTTGGTTGCTTTATTAGTTTTCTGTTGACACTGCAAAAATAATCACCAAGTCCATGTCTTGAAACAGCATACATGCATTTTCTTATAGTTATATAGAGTTAGGGAATTGTACATTCAGTTAAAGAGGAAGAGGAATAAGTTGGAGAGACCTATTGTATAATGTGGTAATATTATATTATATATTAATAAGCAAGGATTCTTGAAAATCTCTAAGGCAGTATATAGTGTTTCCACCATGTAAGGTAAGTATGAGAATAAAGCCTGCTATCCCAATTTAGCTATTCCACATGGACACATATTTTGCAAGCCATATTGCATGTGATAAATACATACAATTTCTATGTCCCAATGGAAAATATTAAAAAGAGTCTGATACAAGCCTCAATGGGCTCAAGTCCACATGTGGCCAGGATTGACCTCCTTCCTCGGAGCTCTGGAGCAGTGCTTCTCAGTCTGTGGTCACAACTCCCACGGGAGGGAGGGGTTGCATATCAGTTACATTGTGATTCATAGCATAGTAAAATTACAGTTATAAAGTAGCAATGAAATAATTTTATGGTTGGAGTCACTACAACATGAGGAAGTGTATTAATGGATTAGGAAGGTTGAGAGCTACTGGTCTGAAGCAAAGGTCATTACTTATTTTTTTTGTCATTTAAAGATTTTTTTTCTAGCAGTCATCCACATACTTGAGCTTCTGGTCCTTTTTTTCTTCAAAGCAAGGCATGGTAGTTGATTCTTGCAATCCCAGCATTTGAGAGGCTGTGGCAGAAGTTGGAGGCTAGCCTGAGTGAGTTCCAGGTCAGCTTGTCTGAAAAATAAATAAATAGGATAACTTACATTGGCATATGCCTGGTTCCTCTTCTGTTGCCATGCCCTGATCACAGCCAAGAAAGGTTCTCTGCATTTAAGGACTTATGTGAAATGAGTAGGTAGGCCCTTCTGGAAACACAGAGCGGACCACATTTGAAAGTCTCTGCCTTAATAACATTTGCCTTGTTCCCTTTGCACACAACATATTCACAGGTTCTCAAGATTAGAATGCTATGTTTTTGGAAGAGTTATTATCCTGCCTACCATAATTGTGAAGAGTAGGAACACAAAGTTTAATTTGGTTCATTAAAAAGGTTTGTCGACATGTAAGCTTGAAAGTGGTCTCACTAGAGTGTCCTCCAAAACCTCTAAGTCAGAATAGCTAATATGAGAGAGGAGAGATAAAGTCCAGCTAATGTGATGTCCAACAAGAAAGAAGACAGCCATGAGGCGATTTCCAATGGCAGAGAGGCCAAGACCAAAGGAGAGACCTGATAGTGACCCAGACCACCAGGCCATGGAGCAGAGTCCTTCTCTACATTCTCTGTGTGTGCGTGCGTGCGTGTGTGTGTGTGTGTGTGTGTGTGTGTGTGTGTGTGTGTGTGTTATGCACTTGTGTGTACAGGCACAGCTGTACCATGATGCACACATGGACATCTGAGGACATCTCTGTGCAGTCATCACTCCTCTCATTCCATCTTTCTGTGGTTCTAGGATGAGGATTCAGGTCATCGGGTCCTGATGCTGGTCCCCAGTCTATCTTTCTTGTTTAAGTGGCAGGCAGACATTAGAAATCATTAGAAGTTAGAGATCAGGCAAAAAGATCTTTCTTCATACCAGCATTTTAAAAGAAATAGACTAGTACTCTTCAATATAGATTAGAGAAACAGAAGGCATGGTCTATCCTGTGCTTCTTTGGGTGTCAACCAGATATCAGATGGTGTGGAAGAAAGGTTGTCAGGATTCAGAAGAGGGAGAGATCCTTGAGTGCTTGGTGCTGGCAACTGGAGGTACTCACAAGCCACAGGGACAGAGAGTGCTTGGAGGAGTAGCCCAGTCTCGGTGCTTACATAATTCCCCACACTCCACACCTAGCGTCTAGCTGCAGAGCTCAGGGAAAGCCACGTTATTAAGTCCCATTACAGCCTTTGTATCATTTCCATACAATTGTATCTCATGACACAATCGCCAGGAATCTTCAGCCACCAAGACTCTGGGAGCTGACAAGTATTTGCTTTGCTCTGCAGATAGCCCCTAAAACAAAACAGAAGCCTGCTTTGCGGGAGAGGTAATTTTGCTTAAAAAAAAAAAAAAAAAAAAAAAAAAAAAAACTGTGTCCTCAAAGCCTAGGTGTGACTCATGTGACACATGGCTGTCTTTCTATTTAGAGGTCTCAGCAAGGAGTCAGAGAACCAAACAAGGCTTAATCTCCCAGAAGTCACTAATGGGATAAGGGAGGGATTGGAGGCACCTGCAGGGCGCCCAGAATTCAAGACGAGACTTCAGGGCAGTGAGGAAAACAGACTACTGGAATCAGGACAGCCTGGGAGCTGATGGATGTGGAAAAGACAGGAGACTAAGAAGCCACCTCGGACTTCAGATTGTAGGAACAAAACAAAGATCTCATGACTGAGCGAAGCTCTGGGAAAAAAAAATCCCCAATCTCCATACATGCAAATGCCTAGCTTTGGGGCAATAAGGGAAAGAAAGGACTAAGAGGAAGAACCCACCACATGAGGTCCTGACTATCTCCTACTTGTCTATTCAAAGGAAAAAAAAAAACAAAACCACAGGGGTTGGGGGCCTTGGAGGGGGAACCAATGAAGCTTGGTGGCAGAATAAATCCATAGCATGCACAAGTATCCCCTCCTCCACGTTTTATTATGCATCAAACTGTCTCAGTAAGAGTAGTGAATATAGCATATATAGTTCCTGTCCTTGAGGAGTTATATTCCACTGAGGTACAGAGAGAGGTAGATACAACCAACCTTTCATCTACAGCTCTCTAAAACTATGTGGGCTTTTAGATCGCCCGTAATATTTCTCCCAACTCAAGTTCTGAAAGGCGGGAGAAAAAAAATTGAAAGGCTTAGCAGTAGTTATTTTAGATGATACTAATTTTTTTTCTTTTTATCATTGCCTTCTGGTAGTTTTCTATAATGAACTTGCATTATATATGAAATGGATTTTGCTTAAGAGAAACAGCGAAGAGATTTTTTTCTTTTCCTTTCAAACGTGATGGTTTCTTGCGAGATGAAGGTATGCCGTTCGTCCATTAGTAATGAAAGCTGTTAAGTGGGTGCTACCTCGCTCCTCGGGGTCTGGCTGCCTCGCCCCTCTAGAGTCCCGCTTATTATGATACCTTTGCCTAATGAGGCTTGAGAGAAAATGCTCCGAGACTCTTCCCATCCCTTTTCTCGTCACCTCCATGGGGATCAGCCTCTTCCTAGTCCTTGTACACACTTGAAAGAAGCTATTGCAACCTTGGAAGGCTTAGTATGATCTCTCTGTCTCTGTCTCTGTCTCTGTCTCTCTCTCACACTCACTCTTGCTCTCTGCCTTTCTCTCAAACACACACAGAAACACACACACAGAGACACACTGTACATACAGACACACTGTACATACAAACACATACAAAAACAGGGGCATGCACACAGTCCACACACACACAGCATATTGCTCCAGTGTGAACAATCACTGACTTTTCTCCTCAGCCCTCCCATCTCAGCCCCACAACAGAGCTGTCTTCTGAGCCCGTTCCTGCCTTATTGTGGTGTACTCTACCCTCACTGCTAGTTTCTAATAGATCTTTGCTCAGCTTCTCCCTGGCACTGTATTCATCAACTTACAGGAGTCTCCTATCTCTAAAAGCTTAATATCTTACTACCCCACATGTCTGAGATCCCATCGTGAAAACAGAGAAGGTCTGCTGTGCTCAGGGCTGCTCCTGTCAGTGATAAGAGGGCCCGACACAGACTGGCCACTCCAGTGTTGGCTGTGTTAGTGAATAACCAAATAAATGAAGCAGCCCCTTTGTCCTCTCCCTGTCAGCTTTATCCCCATGCATTAGCAAGCTATGGCCAAGCCCTCCGCCAACTCACAAAAGCCAACTGCTAAATTCCCAAAGACTTTACAAGCCAGTTGTTAGTCTGCGTGTGGCTTAAAATGGGCCATGGTGAGCACATTTGCACCACAGAAATCTGCAAATGCTGCATGTAGGGACATTTCCCTTCCCCTGCCCCCCCCCCCCCAGGAGATGGTTTCTCAGCATTCCACTGTTCTTCTCTCCCAGATGTTAACTAGGAAATTCTGCTAACATGGCAATAAGCCTGTCATAAAGCCCACTTGAAAGCCTCTCAATAAAAGATGTTTGATGGCTTATAACATATTACATAGAAGGTAATCGCTTACCTGTTGGGGCTCATTCCTTTTCTGAACTAATGCATGATCTAAAACATGGCTCTGGAGGACAAGAAGGTTCAGGCAATGAAAGTACCTGCGGCCAAACCTAATGACGTGAGTCTGATCCCTAGGACGCACACAGGAGATAAAGAGGACAGTTCCCACTCAATGTCCTTTGATCTCCACGCATGCACGCATGCACTGCGGTGTACATACCACCACACACACAGTAAACAAACCGTAATAGAATATTCCAGAGAAGACAAAGCACATGTCTGAGCTCCTCAAGTCTGTGTGTCTGTCTTTCAGAGCTCCTAAAGTCTGTGTGTCTGTCTTTCAGATCCCTATGTAAAGATTCACCTGATGCAGAACGGCAAGAGGCTGAAGAAGAAAAAGACAACGATCAAGAAGAACACGCTTAACCCCTACTACAATGAGTCCTTCAGCTTTGAAGTTCCATTCGAGCAAATCCAGGTAACGGCTGGCATGAGTGTGTCCCTCCACTCAGCCTCACGCCTTCAGATGGCATAACTGACAAGCGTAGACCCTGAGAGTCATCAGTGCCCCTGCCTTCATCAGGACTGGCCCGTGCACATCTGTGTGATGCCTAGGCTCAACTAAGCAGGACATAGTAAGACACGCAGTGTGAGAGGGGCTGATTCATCAGCTGGCACAGCTGACTGCCTTCTTCTGAGCAGAAATAAGGTAGAAAATAGAAAACCAACAGAACCACTTTGCTAGGTCAATACGTTTGTCTATGGAATCCAAAACCTCACAGAGAATGAACTTGCCTATTTGTTCCCAGGCTACAATAAGAAATCCACTTCTATAGGGCAAAAATAGCCAGTATCCCTCCTTCTCACGTTGGCCCATTATGTTTATGTGACTAGCTCAAACACATCTTCACATGCTAGAAAATTATATGTACTGATTTATTTTCAACAGCTTAAGTAAGTCACCGGTATGGTTTCCCTGTCCCCAGAACCTTGTTCAGTAGTCTAAACTTTTCGAGCACTTTAGATCTTCTGGCAAATCCTTGAGACATCAGTTTTCTGCCATAATTTATTTTGCAATATCTGCTCAGTGAACTTTTTGAGTTCTAAGACCTTATTCCTATGGATACTAACACCTCCTGGCATTTTGTTTTTTAATTCCACAAGACAATACAAAGCAAGGTATTGAGATGAAAAAAATAATCTTGTAAACTTACTCCTTTGGGCTATAACCCTATACGTATAAAACTACATTTCACCTATGAATTTCAGAAAGTACAAATATATTGAAAGGGAGGCATACTTAAAACAAAATAAAATTTTCTATTTGGGGCAGCATTTTAGAGGAGAGAGAGCCTGAGCCTGACATGAAGCAGATTGGGTTTGGTAGTAGCGAGCACCCACTGGCTGCATCCTGCCTCTTCTGCTCCTACAAACCTTTCTCTCTCTCTCTATCTCTCTCTCTCTCATTCTTTCTTTCTCTCTCTTTCATTTTTCTTTCTTTCTCATCCTAAACTTCTGTTCTCCCCTCCTTTGTATTTCTCTGAAGCAGTGGTTCACATTACTACTCTAACGCTGCGACCCTTAACACAGTTCCTCATATTGTACTGACCCACAACCATAAAATTATTTTTGTTGCTACTTCATGACTGTAATTTTGCCCCTGCATTGAGTTGTAATGTAAATGTCTGCCATGCAGGACATGAGATGTATGACCACTGTGAAAGGGTTGTTCAACCCTCCCTCCCCGGGGGGTTGTGACCCACATGTTGAAAACCACTGCCTTAAAACGAATCGTGTTCTACCTGCTAAAACAGTTTTAGTTTTCTCTTAGGCTGAGATTATAAGATCGTGTGTCTGCCTTCTGTCTTTTTCAATCCTTCTGAAACATTTTGTGAGGGAAGCAAATTATGCTAATTTATGAAAGCATGCAGAAAAAAATCTTTGTTACCACCATCAAAAAAATGCAGAAATAAACTATGGTTGCCCCGTGCAAAATAGAGCCAAGTGGGTGCCCTAATCAGCTCACCCCTCAGTAAGATAGTCAAGTTTGTCCTAAATACGAAAACATCTATTTCAATTGGATATAATGCTCCCATGCTGGCCCCTGCACACCTCTTGCATCATCGTGTGTTTGCTTGGGACAGATCTGAGAGTCAAAGCCACAAATACCAACTTACCCTCGTTCTCAGTCACTACCTAGTAAATAGGTAATTTATTTATAGTACTGGGGGATGACCCAACTACCACTGAGCCATACCGCAGCCTAGAGAGGCAACTGTCTTAATAGTGGCATCATAGCAAGTTTGCAGATAGAAACTGGTGCAGCATTTTCACTGCATTCTAAATTCCACACACAGAAGTGCCTGTGAGATGGCTAAGTGGATAAAGATACTTGCTGTCAGTCATCATAATGGGGGGGGGGTGATGCCTGGGATCCACGTGATAGAGAAAGAGAAGCAACTCTTGCAAGTTGTCATCTGACCTCCACATATGCAATGTGGCACACATACCTGCACACATGTACCCACAGGAAAGGAGTATATAAATGTAAGAACAAAATTGCTTTTCAAAAAAGAAGTCATTGTTTTTTTCTGTTCCAAAGATGTACCTCAGTGGTGCCTCTCAACACACTGACAGAGTAGTACAGTCCTCAGAGTTAAAGTCTACCAAAGCCATAACTCAATGTATCTCAATGTATCTTCACTGTGGCCTGGCTTTCACAGATGCATTCTTCTTCCCTTTAATGCTGGCCGAAAATCAGTATAGCTACTTTATTTTAATCTTTTATCTTTACATCCAGTGTCTAAATCATAACCTTCATATATTCTGACTAACCAAATTCATTTCCTGGGAAGTAGAACTGTTTAGAGAATGTATCTTTTATACTATAATAATATACTAATTAATAGTATGTAATAGCATAATATACTAGTTAATGCTCATTAAGAGAATTATACTCAAGAAAAAGCCTATTTTCTTTAGTTACTGCCCTGTTAAGAGATTTCTACTATATTGTCCCGTTTTGTGGTCACAATTATATGATTAGGTCAGATCCCTTTAATTATACATAAAATGCTGACTGTCACCTCTTGAAATGACATCACAATGCATGATTACTCCCAAAAGTTTTAATAAGGACAAATAGAACGGCCTAGGTCCTCATGCCAGAACACTCGTGGATGAGGCACATAAAGCCATGTCACAACCTTCCATAGGTAGTGGCTTGGCATGGTGGATAACAGCATAGAAACCATTCATTCGTTCCTTATGTGACCTCAGACAGGTCATAAAACTTTCATGAGTTTTCAGCATCTTTATCTGTACAATGGAAAGATTAATAGCATCTATTGAAAAAAATAACTGGATTATTTCTTCTTTAAAATTATTAGATAATATGATATGTAATAAAAATCAATGTGTAGGTATAAACATGACCCCCAGGCATAATGACACCTACCTGTAATCTTTAACACTTGGGAGGTAGAAACAGGAGAATCAGGAGGTCCGGGTCGTCAGCTACCCAGTGAGCTTGAAGCCAAGCTGAGGTCTGTGAGACACTGCCTCCAGCAACCCGCATGAAAGGTGTTCAGGTGGCAGTGACAATGATGGTGGCAGTAATAACGATGATAATGGAGATCTAGATCAGTGGAAAGCAGCTGAGGTCTCCATACTCCAGTGCTCTCAGCCCTGTCCGTCTTGGTGGTCAGGAATGGATTCTTCATTGTTCCTCAAATCCCAAGGAAGTTCTGTGGGTCCCAGTGCTTTACCCAGAGGGCCGGCTGACACTGGTGCACTCTTGTGTCCCCTTTCAGAAAGTACAAGTGGTGGTAACCGTGCTGGACTATGACAAGATCGGCAAGAACGACGCCATCGGCAAAGTCTTCGTGGGCTATAACAGCACTGGGGCGGAGCTGCGGCACTGGTCAGACATGCTGGCCAACCCCCGGCGACCCATCGCCCAGTGGCACACTCTGCAGGTAGAGGAGGAGGTGGATGCCATGCTGGCTGTCAAGAAGTAGAGGGGAAGAGAAGCCTTTCTGCATCTGCCCACATAGTGCTCTTTAGCCAGTATCTGTAAATACCTCAGTAATATGGGTCCTTTCAGTTTCCAGCCATGCATTCCTGATACAATCCAGTGGTACTTCAGATCCTGTTTTAATTTGCACAAATTTAAGTGTAGACAGCCCCTATGCCCTCCATCATACCACTGCCCTCCAAATCTACTCTTCTTTTAAGCAATATGATGTGTAGATAGAGCATGACTGACATTATGTATCGTATCCCACCGTTGTATATTATTATGTATCGTATCACACCGTTGTATATACCAGTATGCTGAAGATTTATTTCTAGTTTGTGTATTTGTATGTTGTAAGCGTTTCCTAATCTGTGTATATCTAGATGTTTTTAATAAGATGTTCTATTTTAAACTATGTAAATTGACTGAGATATAGGAGAACTGATAATATATTATATGGTAAATATAGTATCGTCCGCATTCCAGCAAAAATATCAATTTGAAAGGCACTAGTACAGTTAAACCAACATCTTAAAGGACAACTTAAACCCGAGCTTTCTATTGAATCCTTTGAGTACCAAGATTCGCTCACATGACATCTTTGACGGGTGAACCCAATTTTGTAGAATTCTTTCCCAGACAAATAGCATGTTCTGAGCAGCATCCATGCTGACCTCAAGGAAGCAAAGCCACAAACCAGAATAGCATCTGTCCGTGTGTCTCTGCAAAGCTAAAATCATGGCTTCAGTCTTCCGATCAAGGAAGCAATGAACAGGAAGGAGCCAGTGGGTTCCTACGACTGCATCTAGCATAGCATCACCGTGGTGTTCTCTGTGTGTGCGTGTGCAAGTGTGAAAGTGTATGCACGAGTCTTATGTGTGGTGCATGCCTTTGTTTGGGGTTAGGGTGGGAGAGGAGAAGCTGAGAGAAGTCAGCGTTTCTGAAATGTTGCCTGACTATTTCAACAGAAAGGAATAGCTCTCCATTATCACATTTATATAAAACGTGCAACCTGAGAATTCTGATCCAGATTTCTCCCCAATATTGATCCCAAAAGGTATGCACGTGAGACTTTGTAACAAAATATTTTATTATAAAAAACCAGATTAGAAGGAATGCAGAATATTTTTAACACAGCAATCTGTGCTTATTCCACAACATTACTTTGTGGTAAACAGACAGTATTGTAATCCCATGAAAAGTTGAAATATAACAATTAGCCATAGTTCTGAATGCACTTCGATTAAGCCAAAACAGACAGCTAGTGATCTTTTTATATGCTCTTTTTACTTAAGTTTTAATTTGTCCTTTAAACAAAGGTGAAAAAAAAAAACAAGAACAAGTTCTAGCAAACTGAAGCAACCTCTTATGTACACTAGATGCTTGACTTAGGAGGAGTTTTTAAATGTTCTCAATGTTATTCTGTAGCAAATGGCACTATTATGAAGCCACTAGTCATTCCATATGAGTCTTAAGGACTGCTCTGTGTAACACTGTGACTGCCCTGTGTGCTTAGACACGTAGTTTCCTCAGTGGCTAGCACCCAACTTACTCTGTAGTGATATTGTAACAATACTGCCATTCCCTCTTACTGCACTGCCCAACGTGTGTGTAGCACAAACAGTTCTCATTCCTAAGGACCAATTCAGAACTGCACAGCTATGCATAGGACAGAAAGATACATAGACTGGGGAGGTGGGGTGGGGAGAGCACACAGCTTCTGGTCAGCACTGCGCGCTTGTCCCCATTTGTCCCGCTGAGGTAGACAGCCACTTCAGGAAGGTGAGCCTGCTACCTGACACCGCTTCTAGACTCTTCACCCACTTGATAGTGCGGCCTGTTTTCACCTCCAGGTCACAGAGCACAGCAACATTCTGAAGGGAGAGACCATCTTCACATCTACCAAAATAAAATGGAGGCATTCGAAGCGTGTGGCCCCGTGCCTGATCTTTAGGATTTAGCACCATGCTTTGGACAAAACTCAAGCGAGTCCCAGAAAGGGCTCTTGGTAGACTTAAACGCGGGGTCGGCCGTTCCTCCTGCACACACAACACAAAACACAAACCCTGGTTCTTTCCCCATTGGAGAAGAGGCAAAGCCTTTGCTCTTTACCCCTTATCCCAGCAAACACTTTAGAACTAGAACAGACACACAGGACAAGGAGAAAATCCTTTCCTGTGGACGAACATTAAAACCACAGATGATAGGAAAGGCACACTCATAGGTGAGATTAAACAGGAGACTCAAATGAGGGGCTTTCCTATTTAAGGGACCAAGTCCTACCAAAGAGAAGGAGTTGACTTAAAAAAAAAAAAAAAAAAAAAAACACCTTAGATACCAGACACCGACATTTCGGTTTACCGCCTCCTGACTTAAGTTGTACACGGTGGAGCAACATTTCCAAGGAAGCAGCTCCCAGCTGCCCAGACAGACATTCCTTCCTGCATCACAACACTACTAGCACATTCTCTTGCAACACTGCCAACGTGGGATTGTCACCATAGACTTAGTTGGTACTATATCATCAAGCCGGTGACTGGACCTGCTTCCTGACCAAGATCCATCCATCCTCTGATGAACCACCTGTACCTTTCTAACAGTGCAGTGTGAAGTCTTAGAAGCTGATGCCCTAGAAAGATCCTAGTTGCCTTTGTTGCGTATATTTACTGCCTGCTTGAGTGTTTCTCTGTGTGGGTTCTCTCTGTGTCTCGTAGAAATGTTGGGGTGTTTTCTTCTGCCATAAGGGCTCGTGGCCCGCGAGCCAACTCCTTTAGCTGTATTCTTCCTTCATTTTTTGATAAGTGGTTTAAATTCTGTTTCACTTTGTGTAGTGAACCCCATGGTAGTTTTCTGATCGTTGTTAAAAAAAAAATGACTTAACATATTACATGGACACTCAATAAAAATGTTTTATTTCCTGTTGATCGTTTGTCTCTCAATTCTTTTTTTTTTTTTTTTTTTTCTGGTCATGCATGGGACTCCTGTGTTTGTAGAGGACACGTTGACCTTGTGGATGGCCAGAAGCCACAGCAGCTAAAAGAGCGATTGTGCTAAATGCCAGCCTCAAAGTCAAGCCTGGGACTTCAAAGCAGCCACAGGGGAATGGTGCCCAGAGGGCATCTGTCCAATATCCCTCCTCACCTGTGCTTCTCTGTGCCTGTCTCAAACCCCCTGAGCAATAGTTTCGAACTTGTCAGTTTGCCTAAAATATGTACTTGAGGGATTTCACTTCGATGCCGAGCTAACACACACTTCCCCAAAAGGAAACTAAAATCAAGTTGTTTTAAGTGTATTTTTAGGGAATAGTAAAGCCCATGGCTGCTAAGAGTTTAAGAAGCAACTGAATGGCTATCCTACCTTCATTCAGCATCAGTGTGGTGCTCCCGTGTACCGTTCTTTCCTGGATGCAGGCTCAGGCTGATGGACGCTGCGCTGTGATACGCATGCTCAGAGGAAAGCATCCTGGAGGCTGAGTGGCTAGCTCAGAGTGTAAAGCGCCCATCCTAAAAGCCTAGGGCCAACAAGATAGAGCAACGGCAAAAGGCGCTTGCCATGAAGACTGGCTACCTAAGTATGACCCCTAGAACACGTGTTAAGAAAAGAGCCAGCACTATGTAGGTGCCTTCTGACTTATACATCAGTGCTGTAGCACACACACACACACAAACACATATATACACACACGCACATACACACTGTATCAATAAATACACAAATAAATGGGTTTCCGATATATTGTCCTGGCTATCCTGGAACTCGCTCTGTAGATCATGTTGTCCTCAAACTCACAGAGAGATCCGCCTGTGATATGCATGCTCAGAGGAAAGTGCTGGGATTAAAGGCATAGGCTACCACCACCTGGATAAAAATGTTAATGAAAAGCAAGAAGCCTAAGAACCTAGCTCCATCTCTGAACCCATGTTAAAAAACACAGCTTTAGTGGCAGGGTTTTATAATCCTATAGAGAAGGGGAGACAAAGGCAGACAGGTCCCTGGAGCTCTCTGGCCAGCAAAGCTAGTCTAATTGGCTAGCCCAAGGCCAGTAAGAGTCTGTCTCCCAAACCAAGGTGGGTGGACAGACCCGAGGAAGACAGACTACTCAAGATTGACCTCTGGCCTTATCACAAATACACAAAAGTAAGCACTTTTGACCCAAGAACTTTCACTTGGCCAATGACAGTCTATAATTGTGTATGTTTATCTTGGTTCCCTTTCGGTACAGATGGACTACCCTGCAGCTTCCTGGGTGTTGGCTGCTGAGAGTGTGCCCTTTCTGCTACTGACAGCTGCCCCACCTAGGTTCAGGGAGCAGTCCATATGACTGATTCAGGAACTCTATCTCAGCTCCACGGCCCAGAACAATCATTCAGTGATGTGACCACATTCCAAGGCTTATGGAGGAACTCAGCTCCACAGCCTGGAGCAAAGGTCCAGGGATATGTCCTCCTTCTGAAGGTGATTGAGGAAGTCCGCAGCTGATAGTGATGGTGGAGAAAGCTTTTGCAACAGTTCTGTAGTTCAACGTCTCCCTCTACCCAGTTGTCTTTACCCCGTTTGCGGGTGTGGCTCCTACAAGCTCTCCTCAGTAAAAACCCTTTTTCTGTAAGCTCTAGCCAGGGGATTCCTACAACGGGGTCTTTGATAGGAGAGATCACAGGAAGTTTCCTAGAGAGACTAAGACACCAAATCCTGAAGTATCTGGCGAGAGTCATCCAAACCAGGGCACGGGCTTCTGTCAAATTGACGTAGTTTGACAAATTCAGCTGTGATAAAAGTCTCTGATAGCAAGTTGCATCATACTTCCTGTAACCAGCCCCATTAGTCACTCCAAATGAGAAGAGGGACCAAGCCTGAATTGCTTAAACAGCCTAGGGAAAGAGCACGTAATTACTGAGTGCTTCGAGGCAGCAGTTAGCAAAAGCTTCTAAATTTAAATTGGGAAAAGAAACTCAAGGAAGGCCAGGTTAGAAACAAGACGCCATCAACATGGTGGGTACAGCAGAAACTCAAGGAAGGCCAGGTTAGAAACAAGACGCCATCAACATGGTGGGTACAGCTGGCTATCGCTGAAGAGGATTGTGTTTCATGAGAAATTCTCAAAATTAGATCAGAAACTATAGAACAAAAATTTCTTAATGAATTACCAACTGCAACAAACAACCAGCCAAGCTTTTCCAAAGGGTTCCGGGGTCTAAAGCAGACACAGGACGCTTCAAAAAATACTAGCCAGAAAACAAAACCACTTCAGATGTTTCAAAAGGACATTGAATTCCTCAACAGAGGAATGGATACAAAAAAATTGGTACATTTATACAATGGAGTACTACTCAGCTATTAAAAACAATGAATATATGAAATTCCTAGGCAAATGGATGGATCTGGAGGGTGTCATCCTGAGTGAGATAACCCAATCACAAAAGAACTCACATAAGATGTACTCACTGATAAGTGGATATTAGCCCAGAAACCTAGACTACCCAAGATAGAATTTACTAAACACATAAAACTCAAGAAGAATGAAGATCAAAAGGTGGACACTTCGCCCCTTCCTAGAATTAAGAACAAAGCTCACATTGAAGGAGTTACAGAGATCAAGTGTGGAGTTGAATCAAAAGGAGGGATCAACCAGTGACTGCCGCAGCTGGGGATCCATCCCATAATCAGCCACCAAACATAGACACTATTGTATGCGCCAGCAAGATAGTGCTGAAAGGGCCCTGATATAGCTTGTCTCATGGGAGGCTATACCAGTGCCTGGCAAACACAGAAGTGGATGCTCACAGTCAGCTATTAGATGGAACACAGGGTTCTCAAGGAAGGAGCTAGAGAAAGTACCCAAGGAGCTGAAGGGGTCTTCAACCCTATAGGTGGAAGTATGACATGAACTAACTAGTACCCCCAGAGCTCATGTCTCTAGCTGCATATATAGAAGAAGATGGCCTAGTTGGCCATCATTGGGAAGAGAGGCCCCTTGGTCATGCAAACTTTATATGCCCCAGTACAGGGGAACGCCAGGGCCTATACGTGGGAGTGGGTGGGTAGGTGAGCAGGGCAGGGGGATGGGGGAGGGTTTAGGGGACTTTCGGGATAACATGTGAAAGTTAAATGAACAAAATATCTAAACACACACACACACACACACACACACACACACACAAAAGGAAGGGATAAAACTTCATGTAACGTGTTTATAGCTGGCCCGAGGCGTCTGTTCTCCTTCACTCCACCCTGTGCTCTACAGTGTGCTTGGAGGAAGTATGTCACTGTGGGGGCAGGTTTTGACATCTCCTATGCTCAAACTACGCCCAGTCTGGCACACAGTCTCACTTCTGTTGCCTGCAGATCAAGATGTAGAACTCTCACCAGGCAGTGGTGGTGCACACCTTTAATCTCAGCACTTGGGAGGCAGAGGCAAGTGGATCTCTGAGTTCGAGGCCAACCTGGTCTACAGGGTGAGTTCCAGGACAACCAGGGCTACACAGAGAAACCCTGTCTCGAAAAACAGAAAGAAAGAAAGAAAGAAAGAAAGAAAGAAAGAAAGAAAGAAAGAAAGAAAGGAAGGAAGGAAGGAAGGAAGGAAGGAAGGAAGGAAGGAAGGAAGGAAGGAAGGAAGGAAGGAAGGAAGGAAAGAAGGAAGGAAAACATATAGAACTCTCAGCTACTGCTCCAGGACCACATATGTGCCTGGATGCGGCCATGTTTCTTGCCAGGACAATAATGAACTAATCTAGAACTATAAACCAGCCTCAATGAAATGTTTTCCCTTATAGGAGTTGCTGTGGTCATCGTGTCTCTTCACAGCAATAAAACCCTCACTAAGACAGAAGTCCTTGAATTTTTTTTCATTACAATGGTCCACTGTCTTTCTTGACAGTACATTTCTGGTCTGAACTGTTAGTTTGCTTTTAAATAAAGCTTTCTTTCTTTCTTTCTTTTTCTTTATTTTTTATTTATTCATTTATTTATTTATTTATTTATTTTGAGGCAGGGTCTCATTATGTAGTTCTTGCTGTACTGAAAAAAATCACTATGTAGACCAGACTGGTCTTGAACTCACATAGATCTGCCTGCCTCTGCTAGGTATGGTGGTACACACCTGTAATCTATATTCTAGGGAGACAAAGAGAATTGATATAGATTTGCAGCAAGCCTTGCCTACATAGCACATTCTTGGAGCCAACACCAAAATAGTACGACTGTCTCCAACAAACAAATGTAAAGAACCATAAAAGTCATTAGTATGCTTGTTGTTTTTAAAACAAAATCCCAAACATTCAATTTACCAAATGAAGATTCAGGAGCCAGATGCTGTGGTAAGAGTCTGCTAGCTCAAAGAGGCAGAGAAAGCACCCAGCTGACCTTCCTACTCCACTGATATCCCCGAAGGAAAAGGTCCCTTCTACTTCTCCACACTGTTTTAAATATCCTTCAACTAAAACCATCCTTTCTCTTTCCTTGGCTTTCTTGTGTTCGTTTCCTGTCAACTGGTTGCTTGTTCTGCCTCTTGACCTATGGGTGACTTTATTTAATCCTATTTACAGAAAGTTCTTGGGTTAAAGGTGTGTGCTAGGGCTGAGCTGCATCACAACAAGAGAAGGGTTTTCCACTTTATGACCCTGGAGTTCACAATGTGATCAAACATCCTGCAACTTATGTCTGATTCTTATTCATTACAGATCAATATTTTAATTCCCCCTGATTTGTTTTTAATCATGTGCTTGAGACAAGGAACTGGCTATGTAGCTAATGATGACCATGCCTCCAAAGCCAAAGTGCTGGGCTTACAGGCATGAGCCACAAGGCCATTTCACATTCAATTTCTTTAACAAGACTGAAGGCTGTTTCTAGTGTGTAAAGTGAGGACAAGACCACCCCAAGGTGTGGTTCACAGGAAGATTTTTATTGTAGTTATGAGGGGAGTACAACCAGAGGCATCTGGAAGAGTCCAGAGCAGAGAGCGATAATAGTGGAAATGTCAGGGTTATATAGGAATGAGAAGCTGAGGGGAAGGGGAGCCCATAATCTAGGGAAGTTTAGGGTAGGGAGTGCAGGGAGAAAGAAGAGGTGAGGCTAAATCATTTGTGTGCTATAAGAGCCTGGAGGCCAGCACACACTTTAGCATGCTAATAGTCACCACTTGATGTTTCTTTTGGACCTGACACCTAACAAGCCCCTCTCTCCCTTTCTCATCTCTTTCCCCCTTCTCCTGCCCACTCCCCTTCTCTCTCTTCCTCTTTTCCTTTCTTTCTCTCTCTCTCTTCCACTGTCCTCTTTCTCTTTCCCTCTCTCTCCCTCACTTTTTCCTCTCCTTCCTCTCTCTCCATCCTTCCCTCCTCCCTCACAGCTCTCTAAGTCAGCCACATGCTGCCTCTTGTCCACCCTTTCCTTACCACCTTCTCACCACCTCAGGTTTCCTGACAGAAGTCCCACAGGTCAGTAAGTAAGATAGGAAGGGCTCAATACAATTGATGGCTATCAGGATCAGGCCATCTGAGGGACGATAGAGATAGTTATTTACAAGCGTGTTGTATTGTCACTCCGTAAGACGTCAACCTCTAGCCTCCAGATCAATTCAGTAATGCCCTGCTCTAGCCACGAAGGCCCCTGTCCCTTAGGCAGACAGCCATATTCTCCAGAGTGACAGTGTCTGGAAAATGCCCCATTGTCCTTGACCAAGTTACAGAACAGTTTACTTTAGAGAAAAGGACTAGCAAGTGTGTAGCAAACATTTTGTGTGTGTGTGTGTGTGTGTGTGTGTGTGTGTGTGTGTGTGCAGTGTGTGTGTGTGTGTGTGTGTGTGTGTGTTTCATAAAATGAACTGGAAGACAGTCCCCATTTCCTGTCTCTCTCAGACACAGTTGCTTCCTTCTCTTTCATCTCCTGAAAAATATTTGCTCCTGGGCTTTTCCCAGACAGAAATGGAGCCCTGGCTCTTGGCGTTAGGCAGAGATCTAGGGGTGGAGTGACTCATTAACCTCTGTTCTGCCTCCACTCCCAGAGATCACTGATGATAAACAGTGGCCAGGCAGGGAATTAGGGCAAGGAGGAGGCCACTCGGGCCTCCCTCCCTTCCCTTCCGTCTGCGTTAACACTTGGACTGCGGACTCAGCCAGACCTGCATTCATGCCCTGAAAAGACTCATATTTATTGAGTTCTCTTTAGGTAGCATTCTGCTATCTCTATTCATTTACTTTCTGCTGGCAAGTCTTGAAAATACTTGTGTCAGCCTTTGGAGCTGGTTACACATTGAATTGCACATCACACACACACACACACACACACACACACACCATCCATATACTGAAGTCTCAGTGCTTTAGAGAGTGACTATATTTGGAGCCTTCGCAGAGGTGAGTGAGTTCAGGTGAGGCCCTGAGGATGGGCCCTGATCACTCTGCCTGGCATCTTTTTAAGAAGGGGTAATCCTGAGCATGCAAAACCACACCAAAGATACACATGCACAGAGGATGACCCTGAGACCAGGCAGCCAAAGAAACCATATGCAGGGGCAGAGGCTACAGGGGAAAGCATTGATCCTGGGCTTCGGGCCCTCAGCACTATAAGCAGCACACATTTCTCTTGTTCAGGCCCCTTGTGTTGTGGTATCTGTTCTGGCAAACTAAAATGGAACCTGGGACAGAATTCAAAACTCTTTATCCTCTGTTGACACGGCCTCCCGAGCCTGGCAGATTTCCGCTGCCCTTGGAACACAAGAGAATCCTTTTCCAAGTTGTCAGAGTCAGATTTGTGTTCCCTATGAGTTCCTTTCTCCACTTCCTGGAGCCATGTTTAACCTTCCCGGTCTGGATCTGTCCTATCCAGATTATCCCCACTCCAGGAGACTCCAGACTCAGGGGATGGGGATGGGATATTTTTCAGACATATCTTGCACTAAGCAGGGTTCTTCACAGGAACAGAACCAGCAGGTGTGGTGTGGAGTGGTGTGGTGTGGAGTGGTGGGATGAGGTGTGGTGTGGTGTGGTGTGGTGTGGTGTGGTATGGTATGATGAGGTGTGGTATGGTGTGGTGTGATGAGGTGTGGTGTGGTGAGGTGTGGTGAGGTATGGTGTGGTGTGATGTGGTGTGGTGTGGTATAGTGTGTGTGTCCACATATACACGTCCTGTAGGTCAGTGGTTCTCAACCTCCCTAATGCAGTGACCTTTAAAACAGTTCCTCATGACGTGATGACCGCCAACCATAACAGTATTTTATTGCCACTTCATAACTGTAATTTTGCAACTGAGTGGTGTCTCAGTTCCTAAGAGCACTGGAAATATGGTTGAGAACAGATGCTCAAGTATAAGAGTAAATAAAACCTCGAAGTGCTCAGGATATCAAGAGGCCAGCAGGTAGGCTAGAGACTTAAAAAAGACCTGCGAGTTAAGTCCAAGGCCATCTGCTGGCTGAATTCTTTCTTGCTCTGGAGAGGTCAGACTTCTTTCTGGTTAGGACATCCACTGCATGTTGAGACCTACCTAGGTCATGGAAGATGACCTACCCAAGTCACGGAAGGTGACCTGCTTTCCTTGGAATGCCCTGATCTAAGTGTTAATCTCACCCTGAAATGCCTTCATACATAACGCTTTAGATACATATGAGGTAATATGAGGTCTATCTGCTGTAAGAGTTAGCTTCAGGTGTCAGCTTGCCACACCTGGGAACACTGAACCTCAACTGCAAAAGTGCTTCCTTCGGATGACCTGTGGCCATGACCCTAGGTCATTTAACTAATTTCTAATTGATTTTGGAGGGCCCATCCCCTTGTGGGCACTGCCATCCTTGTCAGGTGACCCTGGGCTTTATAAGAAAATTCACCGACAAGCCAGGGGAGCATGCCAGTAACTAGTGGTCCTCCCTGGTTTTGACCTCTGTTCCTCCTTGAGCTCCTACCTGATGTCCCTTGGTGATGGATTATGACCTGGCATTGGTGGTGTGAAGTACACCCTTTCCTCGCCAAGTTCCTTTTTGTCTTCATCATAGCAAAAAAAACCCAACTAGAACAATTGCACATAGGGTGGGGACTATAGTCGACAGTATTGTTTACTATTTCTCAAAATAACTAAGAGAAAAATCTGTACTCTGTATTGTAGGATGAAGTCTGCACATAGGTGTGAGTCAATAGCTTAGGAACTATACACTGTTAATATTTGTTCTGAGTTAAGCTCTCACCAGACCAGAAGCCCTGGAGGAGTAGTAGGTGATATGGGCAGACAATAACTTAACGTAGTATTTCAGCACTTCACTAAGCACCTAGCTCAGAAATCCACAGACTAGCGGATGACTAGAAGAGATAATGAGAACAGCACAGACATCATGTTTCACAAATGTGGCTCACCACCTAGCAGAGAGGTAAGACTGAGCTCCAGAGTGATGGATTGTCTTTGTTCTACACATACATGTGCACACACTCACACACACACAAATACACACAGAAACAAGCACACACAACAAACACACAGAGACACACACACAACAGAGATACACACAAACACACACAGACACACATACACAAACACATACAGCCACACACATAACAAACACACAGACACACACATACACAGACAAACACAGACACACACATATACAAACACACAACAAACACCACACAGATACACACACAACAAACACACACAGACACATACACAACAAACATACACAGGCACACACATCAAACACACACATATACACACAGACACACACGTAAACATACACACATATACAGATACACACACACACACAACAAACACACACATACATACACACAAACATACACAAATACACATACAGACACACACACAAACACATACAAACACAAACATACACAGATATGCGTACACAGACACACACACACACACACACACACACACACACACAAGCACTTCTCACCATATAATCCCCTGGCTAGAGAAGACGTTTCAGGCATATTTTAGGGTGTTAACCCCTGCCTTCTTAGACTGCCAGGTCTCAGAACAAAGCACAACTTTAAAGCTTCAATTCCCACCACTGCTCGTTGGCATTACCAATGACAGTCGTTACCAATTCCAGCTCTCCGGTTTCAATGCCACCAAAAAACAAGTAAACAAGATGATGGATATAGTAATTAGCATGATTTAATCATTCGACATTGTTTACACATGCCAAACCATCATACTGTATCCATGAATGTATGCAATCACAAGACATGAATTTAAAATAATAACTGGAGGTGTGCACAGTGGCTCAATGCTTACTGAACCTGCACGAAGTTCTCCTCCAGAACCTTGAAAACACTATCAATGTCGATGTGAAATTTAAATGTGAAGTTAACAGACTCACCCATACTAATAATTTGTGGTTCAGATAGATGACAGATAAATCTAAGACCACACAGGTTTTCATTCTACTAACCTGGCTTACCATGTCCTCCATTAACCAGGAAGAACTATAAAGTCAGATGCTGTCACTACTATCCAGAGGGGGCTGATGGGCCTCTAAAACAGGGAAAGACCAAGTGGAAAGATAAGAAAAAATATGCAGCAGAACTGTATACTTAAAATGTAAACCTTTAATCCAAATACCATCCTTCTATGGATGCTATAGGAAAACCAGGAATCAGGGATTTTGTGTGTGTGTGTGTGTGTGTGTGTGTGTGCGCGCGTGCTTCCAAATTATCACTTTCAGATGAAATCAATATAAAATTACTTATGTCATGACTTTTTTTTTGGTTTTGTTTCAGGCTTCTTTTCCTTTGTGTGTGTGTGTGTGTGTGTGTGTGTGTGTGTGTGTGTGTGTTTGTTTGTTTGTTTGTTTGTTTGTTTTGAGACAGGGTTTCTCTGTGTAGCCCTGGTTGTCCTGGAACTTGCTCTAGAGACCAGGCTGGCCTCGAACTCAGAGAGATCCATCTGCCTCTGCTGGCATTAAAGGAACGCACCACCACCGCCAACAGCTCCATTCAGGTCATCTTTTTTCTTTCTTTCTTTCTTTCTTTCTTTCTTTCTTTCTTTCTTTCTTTCTTTCTTTCTTATTTATTTTATATATATGAGTACACCATTGCTTTCTTCAGACACACCAGAAGAGGGCATCAGATCCCATTACAGATGGTTGTGAGCCACCATGTGGTAGCTGGGAATTGAACAGCAGCAAAGGTTCATTGAACCTTTGGAAGAGCAGTCGGTGCTCTTAACCGCTGAGCCATCTCTCCATCCTCCATTCAGATAATCTTAAATGCATGTGAGAGACTTCCATATTCCAGTGACCTTGAACATCTTTAAGGTCGTGACCACGTTGAGTAAAATCAATGACATTATTAAATTGATCTCACTTTCTGGAATATTTTTGTGTGACGAATAGAACATTTTAAAACACGTCTTGGATGACACATGCCTTTCCTGTTGTTTTTACTTACCTGTGATCCTTGGATGTGCCAAATGTGTCCCTTCTTTGGGACTTTGCACCTGATATTTCTTTGACTCTAATATGGTTGTCCAGAGAGCTGCACACATCTTTTCTTTACTCCATTAACAGTTTTGATTAAATACCAGATTATCAGCCCATAATTCCCTCCTCTCTCCCCCATCTTGCTTTCCTCCATAAGACTATGACGTGCTAATGTTTAGTTGCCTGTTATCTATCTTTCCAGGGGTGAGCAGGGGTTAGTATCTATGTGAACTGAAGCTTTCCTCTAACGTGATCATTAAAGCAATCCCAACATTTAGAACACTACCTGGAAGCTGCTGGTACAATGGACATTCAACAAGCACTGGGTGTCTTAGCGTTTCTATCACTTTGATAAAGACCCCATGACCACAGCACCTCTGATAAGGAAAAACATTTCACGGACACTAGTTTACAGTTTCAGAGGTGTAGCCTGTTACCATCAGAGCAGGCAAACATGATGCTGGAGAAGGAGCTGAGAGTTCTGCACCTTGATCTGCAGGCAGCAACAGAAGATTGTGTGCCACTCTGGGTAAGGCTTGAACACACAAACCCACAAAGCCAGTCCCCATAGTGATACATACACTTCCACCAGCAAGGCCATAAGGGCACACCTCCTATAGTGACACTCCCCATGGGCCTATGGCGGCCATTTTTACTCAAACCACTTCACTGGACAGGAAGTCGTAAATGATTTCACTCAGAAAGGACTCGGAATGCTATGCTGACTAGTTGAGAATAAGATTGTGTATTTGATGTGTGCGAGGTTTCTTCCTTTATTTCTTGCTCTTTTTCAGAGCTGCATTATTTTGTTTTGGCATTATTTTGTTCTAGCCTGCCTTGTGGCAGCTTTCAACGTTTATCAACCCTGTTAGCCAATTTCCAGACCAGGCTCCTTAGCCGTCAAAGAACCAATGGCTTCAAATCCTGGTTGCCCTTTTGCCCCTCAAAAAAAAAAATCTGTTTTTCTTCCATGGATAATTAATTAAAATCTACTCTTTCAAGCCAGCAGAAGAAAAACACTGATAATTGCTGTTTCGATAAGTGCAAAGGCAGTAAATAGAACCAATTTTTTTTCAGTTCATTTAACCCCTAATCAACCGTCAAGCAAAACACCCTTCCCAGCTGACAGCTCTAGTTAGCAAAGCACCTCTTCGCTCTGAACTCCTATCAAACTCCAAGTATGCATCGGAGAGCAAGATAACAGCTTACCCCTGTACAGGGGAACGGAGGCTTTCTATCTTACTGTTCAGCTATACATCCTCCCGTGCTGATTCCTTTGGAACCATTGGCCTCCACTTTCAAATTGTATTATCTTCTTTATTTTTTAATAAGTTCTTTTGGTTGCTTTTCTTTTATGTGTTACTGGTGTTCTGCCTGAATGTGCCTCTGTGTGAGACTGTCAGATTCTGGAGTTCCGGACAGTTGTGAGCTGTCATGTGGGTGCTGGGAATTGAACCTGGGTCCTCTGGAAGAGTAGTCGGTGCCCTTGACTGCTGAGCCATCTCTCTGGCATACCCTTTGTATTCTCTTCTCAACCATGAAGGTATCTGATATTTCAGCCATCGATCTCCTTTTGCTTTCTTTCTCTCAAAATCATACTGTTTTCTTCTATTCTATGAAGAATCATCACATTTTAAAGAAACTTTCAAGCCACCAAGCTCCTCCGTTTTATTTCTAGAAAATAATGGAGTTACTGCTACATTACTGTCCAGTTGCTACTTACATGAGTCTTAAACACACAGGGAGACAAGGGAACTGTTCACTGGATCATAGAGAAATTAGACCTATTAGGACATTAAAAGAAATAGCCTAGGCGGGGCTGAAAGATGGCTTAGTGGTTAAGAGCACTGACTGCTCTTCTGAAGGTCCTGAGTTCAAATCCTAGCAACCACATGGTGGCTCACAACCACCTAAATGAGATCTGACGCCCTCTTCTGGTGTGTCTGAAGTCAGCTACAGTGAACTCATGTATAATAATAAATAAATCTTTAAAAATAAAAACAAGAATTAACAAAGCTGGACAGTGGTGCGGTGAACGCATTTAATCCCAGCACTCAGGAAGCAGAAGCAGACAGATCTCTGAGTTCAAAGCCAGCCTGGTCTACAAAGCAACTTTTAGGACAGCCAGGGCTAGACAAAGAAATCTTGTCTCAAAAAATTTTTTAATTAATTAATTATTTTTTTTTAAAAATTAAAGAGCTTTGCTCCAACAATAAATTTTGAATAACGTTGAAGTCAGAAGCTATAAGGCTGGTTCCTTAAGCAAACGGGAACGCCTGTAGGAGGAAGATTCAGAGAGTTCTAATGATTTTTGCTCCTGAGCAAAACGGTTTTGAAATGTTTTCATCTATGCGACCAGAATTCATAAAAATGTATCCTAAGGATAGTTTTTAACTCAAGTTTTTGGACAAAGTTAAGAATCCCTCTTGCTGAGCTGTAAGATAAAATACTGCTTCTGCTGCTGCTTAAACTGGAGGTCTTTTTATAGTGGTCTTAAAAACAGCTCTCCCCACCCTCCGTGCTATGCAACAAAAGCCGCTAAATACCTTTAGGAACTGTGTCATTCTCTCTCTCTCTCTCTCTCTCTCTCTCTCTCTCTCTCTCTCTCTCAAGATTTTTAGAAAGGCCCCTGATGTTTAACTATGCTTAACCTAAATTTCCTAACTCAGAAATCTTTTTAAAATAACTATCTACATTCTATAAATTACACAATGAAGAATCTTACTCTTAAAGCCATCCAGGCGATCCCCGCGTGATTTTAAATTGCTTTTTAAAGTGTTTATTAGCCATGCAGATCTCAGATGTACCTGTTTTTAGAATCAGTTGATGGAGCCGGCACTGCTCATCACACCGTTCTAAAACACCATCTTCCCTTCTGCCTTTGTGAGCAAAGCAACTTTAGTTCCAGGCAGCAATTGCCCAGTCGGCTGGAAGCATCCATTTAACTTAGATCTCACTGTGGACGGATACCCGAGCGTCAGCAAATAGGGCCTACACAGAAATAGCTGGGCTATAAAACACAGGAGAGTCCTTTCAAGTCCTAGCTGTACTGGGGCATCCACTTGGCTCTTTGTTTGTGTCCTTGTATCTGGCCTGGAACACCATCCTAAGTGCCCCCGGGATGTCACCGGCAAGAGACTGAAAAGCCACACTCCAAAGACAGAAAGAGTAGAAACTCAGAAGTAGCTTGGGACCATGGCCGCCCTTCTGGGTGGTCCGGGTCTTCACAAATTGCTTTGTTTGAGGGAAGTCAGCTTCTTCCTTAATTAATCCATGCTCAACTTTTCTTTTGAATATTTTAATATATGGTGACACTGCATTTCACATGCCTGAGGCTAGTCTCAAACTAAGTAGCAGAGGATGACCTCTAGGTTCTTGCTGAGATAACAGATGTGGGCCACCACAGCCGAAAACCTTTTTTTACTCTTGACCAAGCACATCCCTCAGCAAGAGTCACATTTGTAATAGCAACTCACATAATTTCTAATCTTGCAATAAGATGATCAATTTAAATTTGTAAAATATAGGTAAGACATTACTTTTTTTTTCTTGTTCCATTCAACCCAGCTCGCTCAGCTCGACCCCGCTCGTTCTGGCTGGCTCCACTTGCTCCGGCCAGCCCTGCTCACTCCGGCCGCCCCCCACCCCCGTACGCCACCTCCCCCGGCTCCAGTCGGCCCCGCTCGCTCCAGTTGGTCTCTCCAGTCCAATGATTCGTTTTTTTATTATTATTCTTCATAAGTACGCTGTAGCTCACTTCAGACGCACCAGAGGAGGGCATCAGGTCTCATTACAGGTGGTTGTAAGCCACCATGTGGTTGCTGGGATTTGAACTCATCACCTTTGGAAGAGCAGTCGGGTGCTCTTACCCACTGAGCCATCTCACCAGCCCCACTTTTTTTTTTAAGTTGGTTGGGGGACAGAGAAGGTTGAGAACATTCCAGAGAAACTTATTATCTTTTTTTAATATATAGGTAAGATATTACCTTTTTGTTTTTAATTTTTAAAATTGATTTATTTTTTAATTTTATGTGTATGGATGTTGTGTGCATGGATGGATGCCTAGTTAGACGTCTTTACTGCTTTCACTCCTGTTACCAGAAGAGGCCAGAAAAAGGGCTTCAGATCTCCTGGATTTAGAGCTACGGTGTGGGTGCTGGGACGGAAACCTCTGGAAGAGCATCCAGTGGTTCTGTTAACTGCTGAGCCATCTCTCCAGGCCCCTGCCACCACTCATCCATCTTGTTCTTTTTTATGATGGGTGAGTCAATAAAAATGCGCGGACTTACAAATGTTATGCTGCATTTTTAGAACACTAATTAGAACTAAATGTACAATCTGCAGTGATTTGTCAAAACCTAAATACTGATTGGGGTTTCTAAAAAACGTCCACTTTGGCTTTTAACAGTTGCTTCCCTACAAATTGTGCGGTAGTAAACTTTGCATATAAGTTACATAAATAAAAGCAATTTCGGGGAGTGAGAATTTTAGTCACCCTTTGTCAAAAAAAAAAAAACTGTAAGTTCACTCAAACACCATAATCTTAGAATGGAAAAGCCAGGATCCCTATAAATAACTTTAAGTTCTACTCTGAACTCTATGCTTGAGGAAAAAAATCCAACTTCCTCCTTCTTCCTAAGATAACTAGCCCAGGGAATGCTGGGAAGGGCATAGCCCTTTTCCCACACAGCAAAATGAAGGAAGATATAACTCATTACGTACAATCATCTTGAAGGCACTGTTATTTTTCGTCTCCTTTAGACAGAGCTTGCTGACTGGGAAGGGAGATGAGTTTAACGGGAGGGAGATAACCCAGACCACTCTCAAGAGTCTATTGAAGATGGCCGCTTGGCTGTCATTACAAATTGACCTGCAATTTTCAAAGGTAACTGGGGAGTTGAAATTTTCAGCTGAGGGGAAAAAAAAAAAATGATGAGAGAGACTCCAGGCTCATCTAGGAAGTTTCACCTGATTGAAAAGGAGCCAAACGGGGGTGGGGGTGGGGGTGGGGGATCAAGCTCAATTCTGGAAATCTCCATGAGATTATTTCTTCATAATTACAAGTGTAATCTTGTTGAATTGCACAACCATGCCAGTTAAAAAAACCTTCTAAATAGTCTGCCACGAGGAGAGTACTATCAAAGAGTAAAACATGAGGTAAATTAGAAAAGCGCCTCATAGCTTTGCGTGAAAAAAAAATCTCCTTTGGGGTGGCTCATGGTGCATGGTGTGTGGTACATAGTGCATGGTGCATGGTGCATGGTGCATGGCGCATGCCTAAAATAGAGCCAGAGCACTTCACAGGGCCATCAGGCTTTTATAATTGTGACTAATTAGCTCAACAGACCATCCAAAAACACCAAAGACATTATACAGCTAAAATATGTAACTTTGAAAGGATTCACACACACACACACACACACACACACACACACAAATTACAGGCCAAGTATAGAGGAAAAAGGAAATTCTGCATCCAAGCAACAGCCAAGGGGGCCTCAGGATCCTAAAGGCTTAACCAAAGTAGTTTGAGCTTCTTAAAACAGGCAGAACCATGCTTACATCTCTGTGCAATGCACAACGCTACCTTTGAGATCTAACCATGTTTTTTACATAACCTACCTATGGCCCCAGATTCCTCGGTGGATTGGATGGCCTTCAAGGTTGTTTGAAGGCTGCTTTCTGGCTTGCTCGTCAACGCTCCCTCAGCCTGCTTTCTAATAGAATGCAGGACCAGCAGCCCAGGATAGCACCGACCATCATGAACTGGGCCCTCCCCAATCCAATGCTAATTAAGAAAATGCCTTCCAGCTGAAGGCATCTTATGGGGGCATTTTCTCCATTGAGGTTTCCTCCTCTCTAATGAACTCTAGTGTGTGTCATGTTGACATAAAACCAGCCAGGACAGATATGTTCTGGCATGACTCAACACCAGAAACTGAGAATATATAGGGCATGCTTTGGAATTAATAATCCCGAGTGAGCTAACAGTAGTTTCTCACTTTTGAGGAAATGGATAGTTTAGTGAATAACAAAGCAAAGGACATGAGCAGCAAAGTTACGAATTAGGAGGAAAAGGAAAACTAGAAAACAAATGTATTGGAAAATATTCAGAGCACGCAGATTGAAACACAGTGGCAGAAAGGCTGGCTCAAGATGGCAGATTAAACCACATTCTAATGAACCAATTCCCTTAAGTCCAAACCCCACAGATTACTGGACTGACATAAAGGCATAATCAGCGCCTGGGAAGGCTGTGAAAATCTTAAACTCTGAAGATCTTATCAAAGGGGAGGGAAAGCCAAAGAATGTGCAGAAAAACACCATTACAGCCAGCTACTCGGGAGGCTGACCCACGGAACAGCTGGAGGAGGTGGGCTGATCTAGCCGGAAGATCCTCAGGGGGTTGTTATCAATGGGTTTGAAAAGTCTCCTGGAGGTTCCTGTGTTCAGTTTTTTTGGCCTCCAGCTGGTGGTGCCATCTGCGGACAGTCTACAAACTTTGCATAAGGCTTAGTTAGAAGTAGGGCACTGGGCGGGGGGGGGGGGTTGCCTTTTAGGGTTCAGCCTGGTCTTGAGTCCCTTACAAACTCATCCTGCACAATGAGCCTGGAAATGTGTACAGCCAAATGGACGGTACACTCTAAACCAATAAGCCAAAACTAAACCCTTCTTTCCCCTTGAAGTGGTTTATGTCATGAGTATTGTCAGAGCAAGACAAAAGCTAATTAATATGGTAAGAGAGGTATCCCAGAATCTCAGGAGCTCAGTGTGACAGGTGGTTATCTCCCCTACTTGCCTCATATGAGGGAGGTTGTTGTATATCACCTTCCCCACTGAAGAACATTCTGCCATGTTCCACCATGAATCTCGGTATTCCCCTGGCATGCACAAAAAAGTGGACAGCAGTACCATCCTTAGACCACTGTGAGTGGAACACTGTGTGGAGCTGTCCCCTTCAGAGCTCCCTTGTTGTATCCTCCTTGACATTCAAGTCTAGTATCTGAGACAGCCTAGGGACAACAGGGTCATCCATATCAGGAAAGTGAAGTCATGGTCCTACATGGTTCATGGCCACTAAAAACCCCACGCTGAAATCTTCAAAGGTCTCTTCCATCACTTAAGAACAAACACCCAAGGCTGAAGTGTGGCCCAGGCAGGACACCTCAGGGCAGGACTGAGTCCTGGTGGGTTTTCGTTTCAGTTCTTCATTTCAGGGTACTCTGTGGTACTCTGTAAATTTATAGTTTGATTAAACTTGGAAATTTTTAGAACTTCTTTTTTTCATATATTTTGCATTCTGTTTAAATTGCAAAGTACTGCCCAGTGCCGGAAGCTTTGTTTAAGACTATTGAGGCCTCTGGCTCTCTGTGCTCTCTTTAGGATGGTTTATGTTACTGTCCTTTATCCTTTTCTTTTCTTTTCTTTTCTTTTTCTTTTTCTTCTTCTTTCTTTTTTGTTTGTTTGTTCAGTTGGTTGATTTGGTTTAGACTGGTTTGGTTTGGTTTGGTTTGGTTTGGTTTTTATCTAGACTAGGTTTTTCTGTGTACTCCTGGGTGCCCTGGAACTTACTCTGTAGATCAGGCAGGCCTCAAAGTCAGAAATCTGCCTGCCTCTGCCTTTTCAGTGCTGCGATCAAAGGTGTGTGCCCCTATGCTACGCTACTGTCTGAAAACACACTTACTTTAACTTTTCTTCTCCAGTAACACATCTCCTGTTAATCCAACCCAATCTTTCACCTCAGAAGCATGCTTTCGTCTTTAAAAGCCTGCTTTGAGTCTTAAATATCTGTGTATAACTATAGGTTTTATATATATATATATATATATATATATATATATATATATATATATCTTCAGTTTCTCTTCCAAATGCATGTTTCTCTTTGACCTCCTTAAACATATGGTGCATATTCAAAATAGTTACTCTTGTGTTACTTCCATCACCTTCCTTATTTGTCTTATCACTTTCAATAAGGCAGAGTGCTTTTCTGGCATGATAGAATGGTACTTAGAGTCAGCTAGATGGGTCCAAGGTTTGCTTCTCAGCTTTGCTAGGATGTATTCAAAGTAGACCTTAGTCAAAGGCTGATGTAGACCCACCACTAACACTGTCTGAAGTTTCTGCCTAATCTTTTCACCGTGCCTGGTGGGACCAAGAGCTACTACCAACCTTACTTGTGCTGCAATCGTTGCTCTTCTTGCTGCTTTCTGATATTTGTTTTTCTGATCTCGGAGAAACACACATACAAATCAATGCTGAGTCCAAACCTGTGCACTAGTACAGGACTGAATTCTCTTTCTGTTACTCTCGCTCCTTTCTTCTCTTCCCCTCTCTATCCCTCACCATATCCTATCCTTTCTCCTCCCTCTTCCTCTCCTTCCTCCCTTCTTCTCAAGCTCCATTTGCGAGTACTCAGTGTAGAGGAATTTTAATCCAGCAATATGGCTACTCTGGCAAGGGGTCCCATCCAAAAACCTTCTAGGTCTATGTGATCTGGCTGGAATGACAAACCTTTAATCCCTCTAGCTGGAATATAGACACACCATTCATACACGCCTTTAATCCCAAACAATGAAGATAAAGTTAGGTTATAGAAGGAAGCAGCCATGTTTGAAAGTGATGTCTAATTAAGAAGCATACAAAGTGATGAATCAGAGAAAGATTTGACAGAATGAGTCAGAGTGAGGATACACCCAACTCTCAGGAGAATAGAGGGAAAAGAGGCTACTTTAGAGCAGCTCAGAGTGAGTCAGGACGGCGGGCATGTCAGTGAGTGCAGCTGAGTTTAAGCAATGCAGTCAGTGCAGTTCAGTTCATGTAATTTAGAGGCAGTTTTTCTAAACAGACCAATTCAGTGAGAAGCTGAGGGAAGCCAGTTTGAATCAGTCAGCTTGGAGAAGAGTTTTGAGCTAGAACAGTTGAGTTGAACCAGCCAGCCATAGTTCAAAAAGAACTAGAAAAAGATAAAGTTATTCAGCAGCAAGCCTGCAAGAGGACAATTACATCTGGCAAATAAAAGTTACTTCACAACTCAGTCCTTGTCTTCCCCAACTGCAGTCTCTACTTTTACACTTGCCTGGGAGTGCCAAGCTCTGCTTACCCTGCTCTGAGGCTGGAAGCTGCCTTCAGACAGTGATCTAGCTGGACCAGATATACAGCTCATGTACTTTTCTCCTCTCTGAAAGACCTCTATGATGCCTATTATTCAATTTTGGGAATTGATTTCATGTATATCTTGTCTAATTATCCAGTAAATGTTAGAAAGTAAATCTTGTCCCTTTATTCTGCCTTGGCTAGAAGCTTATCATTGTAGCTTCTACTGTTTCTCTGACACTGAGCTCGTGATCACAATATTTGACTCTTCCAGACTTGGAGGGACCCTATCTACTTCCCTGCCACCAAGTGTGACACACTGCTGTTCCAAGAGCTTGGAGAGCGCTTACCTTCCTGCATCCTACATGTAACAATAAAGGTTGCCAACTTTAAAACACTAGACAGAAGTCAAACAGGAAATGCAATTTCCCTTAATTATGCAAAAAGAGAAAATAGCAAATAATATGCTATTAACCAGAGAAAGTTACCATATTCATTAAAAAGCAAGATATTATTTAAAAGGGATTTTGGAGAAAAAAAATCCTTTCAATTTAAAAATGGCATCGAGGGGCTGGAGAGGAGGCCTAGTTATTAAGGTTGTTAGTTGCTGTTCAGAAGATGTAAGTTGAATTTTCAACATCCATGTGATGACTCACTACCAATCCGTAACTCTATGCCCAGTGTATTCCCTCTGGCCTCTTTGAGTGGGCACTGGATACACATGTCACCCAGACACACATGCAGACAAACTACCTATACACATAAGATCAAAATGGGATCTTAAGAAGAGGAGGCCAGAAGAGCAAGAGGAGGAACAGACATAGGAGGGGACAATAAGAAGAACTGAAGAAATGCTCAGTGGGATACAAGAATCACACATACACACAAACTCATGGAAAGAGACAGAAATTGGCGGGGGGGGGGGTGGAGAAAGAGATAAAAGTTGTAGAAAATAAGACTAAAAATATTATAAAAATAGGACACTGAAATCCAGGAAACTCAATGTCTTAGTAATAGAATTCCACAGAGAAAGCAAAAGAAGGGGCATTATCAATAAAGTAAGTCAGAAGTTACCCCCATACTCACAGAGAAAATGCACATGATTCCAACTGTGTGCATTATATGACTGGATTCTGGTGCCTCTCATCCCTCCTAATGCTGTAACCCTTTAACACACTTCCTCAGGTTGTGGTGACCCCCAACCATAAAATTATTTCATTGCCACCTCTTAACTGCATTGCTACTGTTATGAATTGTAATATAAATATCTGATATGCTTCCCCCAATGGGGTTGCAACCCACAGGTTGAGAACCACCAGACAGGAGGAAGAAGAATAGAGGACAATCATTCCCAAATAAGAAGAGTGATGTATGTTTCAAAAACCCAAAAGTTTCAAGTGACAGTAAATGCATTATCAAAATTCAATGAGTTAAAGATTTTTATAGTCCTTATACAATACATAGGGAAGCTAAAACCGACACAGTTGAACAAAGTTTGCTCCTAATCTTAGAGCTAAAATTAATGGACCAAGAACAATCCTCAGTCTTCTGGCTTAAAATTTGTTCCTTGCTCTGTTGTCTGGTACATCTGACTTCTTCCCACCTTTCTAACCTGGAACTTGGGTCAAGTGATGCTCTCTTAAAGAACTAGCTTCTTCTGTATCTGAAATTATGATGACAGGGCTACATTCTCAGTTATCTGGACAAAATATGAAGAATATGAGGCACGGATCAGAAGACCTTGCACACGGTAAGCAGTCAGTGATTGTTACTGATAATACTAATGCTAATGAGAATACAAATGAGTTGAAATACTATTCAACTAAGTGTTAGGCATGCACAAATGAATCCAAGGGCACTGATCAATGGGAACAGACAGCATCAGGAATCTCTGAGGACTGGTAGATGTATACACAAGAAACTATGGCAGCAGAGAGAAGAAATATTTCAAAGGGGGCTGACTGGCTGAATGTGGATAAAGGAATTCTCCTGAAGATATACAGTTGAATTATGAAGAACATATAAAAATGATAATAGAAATAAAGGGAAGGACAATATGATATCTAGAACTTAATAATACTGTGGTAAAAGATAAAGGAATTAAGAACCAAGCTCCTTTAAACAGGTGAAGGCTATTATAAAACCTCAGTGGTAGAGTGGACAGTCAGCATAAGGCCCTGGGTTCAACCCTCAGCACTAAAATAAACAAAATAACTAGCATCAGAAAAAGTGACATATGAGCTGGGAATTATACAATATCAAGGGTGTACTGGCTTTGCTATATACAGTGTGGCTGTTTCATTTCTAATTGTATGCGTAATCTCTTTATTAGGGTTCATTTTCTACAGCTAACATTTCACTTACAGAATTGGCCAACAAAAATAATGAACTGGCAGAGTGGTAATTATTCTTTAATATATTATATAGAAATAGCCAGGCTTTCAGCAAGACGAATTAAAAAAAAAACATTGACTCATTTTTATATGATTTTTATCTGTTCCACAAAAAGTTTTAAATTTAAAAAGAGTCACTAGTTGTCTTAAAGGAAGACATTTCAGATACATGTGATGAGTTCCCAGGACCTGACATTGAACCTGTAGATGATGGATACAGAAGGCATGCAAAGTGATTGCGATGGTTGGTATATGCTTGGCCCAAGGAGTGGCACTATTAGAAGGTGTGGCCCTGTTGGAGTAGGTATGTCACTGTGGGTGTGAGCTTTAAGACCCTCATCCTAGCTGCCTGGAAGTGAGTATTCTGCTAGCAGCCTTCAGATGAAGATATAGAACTCTCAGCTCCTCCTGCACCATGCCTGCCTGGATGCTGCCATGCTCCCACCTTGATGATAATGGATTGAACCTCTGAACTTGTAAGCCAGCCCCAATTAAATGTTGTCCTTGTAAGAGTTGCCTTGGTCATGGTGTTTGCTCACAGCAGTTAAAGCCCTATGACAGCTAGCAGAACAAGCAACATGGCTACCCAGAAGTGCCTCAGCCAGCACTGGACTGTGGGTCACACCATTTTCCCACAGCCTCACTTATCAGACAAGGTCCTAGCAGAGGGTTAATTCCAGCACACATTGCCCCAGCTTGAGGCCTCCAGCTCAGAAAGGGCAGCGGATCTGACCCAGGTTAGAGTTAGTTATCTATGCTGTTAGCATGGGCTCCCACTAAGAAAAAACAGGTTGCACCAGGCACTGCGAGTGTCAGTGGTATTTCAGAGAAGCCCTGAGTGTCAAGGGTCAATCTAAATTCAGCCTGACTTTTTTGGTTTGAAAGGGCAGCAAGCTGCTTAAATGGTTACAGTATCTATACATTCCTATATTAAATCTAACAGTGCGGGAATTTTGGTTTACCAATTCTCCATAAGTCAATTTCTGTGTTTCCTCCTAAATTAGGCCATGTTTGGACAAAATTAGCTCAAAATAGTTATAAGTTATAGGCGGTGGTGGCACATGTCTTTAATCCCAGTACTCAGGAGGCAGACTGATCTCTGTGAGTTCAAGGCTAGCCTGGTC
The DNA here is from genome assembly GCA_902729485.2 of Mus minutoides. Taxonomy (NCBI): domain Eukaryota; kingdom Metazoa; phylum Chordata; class Mammalia; order Rodentia; family Muridae; genus Mus; species Mus minutoides. Next base: position 2,892,793 of record LR749559.1, on the reverse strand, counting down.
TACAGAGTGAGTTCCAGGGTAGCCAGAACTACACAGAAACAACCCTGTCAGAAAAACAAACAAACAAACAAACAAACAAATTTTTGTTGAGTTACTTGTACAATTATTCCTCTTTTTCTATACAAATATAAAATACATTTACGACCTCTTTGACTACATCTATACAAAAAGGAACCTGAATCAGCGGTCCTTTGAGAGTCAAGAATTGTCTCAATTGTTAAAGAAATAGAAGCTGGGGCTGGTCAAGCAGCTCAGTAGTAAAGGCTTAAGCACGTGCGTTTCATTCCCAGAATCCTGCCCATGTAAAACAGAAACAAGAATCCAGCCCATGTAAAACAGAAACAAGAATTGACTTTACAAAGTTGTCTTCTGACTTCATTCATGTCCATGGGTCATGCCTTGCCCTGTCCCCTCACATTAACAAAATATAATTTAAAACACACACACACACACACACACACACACACATGCAGTAAACTGGAACAAATAATTTTTAACAAAGCCAACAAAAGAAGCCAGAACTATTTGTTGCAGTATTTAATTGCCTTAATGGAGTGTCATTAAAATTCCTTCCCCCAGTCACTAACTACTTGGGATGCAAAACTGGGGAACCAGTCCAGTAGATGCAATTGCAAGCATTCCAGTTAGCATCCTTGCAACCAGGATTTTCGCCCACCCAGAAAGTCAACTGTGAAATGAAATGCAGGCACAGTGAGACCCAGTGTGAGTGTCCCACTTTCTGCCTCTAGTCGGGGTCGCCAAGATTCCCTATACAGCACCAGAATCTCCAACCCTCATTCTGTTATGGCTTCATCCTTGAAGCTGGCTCGCCCACAGTACTGCACAGCACTCTTCCTTCTGTGTGTGTTTAATTCCCTGGGACAAAATCCATTTTCCCTCACCAGGAATTCTCAGGGACAACACCCTGAGAGCAATTATTCTCAGAGAACGGCTCACCCAGTTCCAAGCTTCATTTGTCTTTCCCCACGGGTCATTTATCACAGGGAGGTGGTTCTCTGAGGCAAATCTGACTGCGTTGTCTGTAGGATCTCCTGTGTATTATCTTATGCCAGCACTGAGCAAAAGGAAATTATTTTGCACTCTGTCTGAGTGGGAGCCAGTATAGAAATAGAGGAAATCCAAGCAGCAGGGAGCATCACATTTTTGGAAGAGTCGTCTGATTTTTAGTGAAGAGATAGCACCTGATAGAATGATTTACATATGTACCTACAATCTCCCTTCAACCAAAGACTGTCTTTCTGGAGGAGCTGTAGTTACCTTTTCTAAAAAATATTTTTTTAAGATTATTAATTCACCATTTCCCCCTTTCTGCCCTCCAAACCCTCCCATACACCACTCCTTTCTGTCTTTCAAATTTATGGCCTCCTTTTTTTTAAGTATTATTTATTTAATATAAATGAGTACACTGTCGCTGTCTTCAGACACACCAGAAGAGGGCATTGGATCCCATTAAAGATGGTTGTGAGCTACCATGTGGTTGCTGGGAATTGAACTCAGGATCTCAGGAAGAGCAGTCAGTGCTCTTAACCGCTGAGCCATCTCTCCAGCCTTTTTTTTTTTTAAAGCTAATTGCTGTTATAGTTAGTGTGTGCGTGCACGTACATGTATGTTTATTCCTAACTACATAAATACAGCCTACTCATTTGGGACAATGTTACGTGTCTATATGTGTTTTCAGGACTAACTCTTTGGCTTTGGATAACTAAATGGCATGTTCCTACTGGAGAAGCTATTTCTCCTGCTCTTGGCATTCCCTAGTTGTCTGTAGTTGCTTGAATGGGGTTGAGAGCTTGTGCGTTTTCCATATAGCATATCTGGTGTTGTCCTTGTTCAGCTCATGTCTAGACAGGAATGCTGGTGAGTTTTTATGGCTGTGGCTTCCACCATTTCTAGGAGAAAGGATCTTAAAACAAACTTCCCATTCCTCTGGTTCTTAGCATCTGCCTGACTCTTCTTCCGCTATGATCCCTCAGCCTTAGCTAGAGGAGTCAGTGATGTTGTATCCCTATCAGTTGAGACTAGGCTCCACAACTCTGCATTTTGAATGACTGTGACTTTCTGTAATGGTCTCTGCTGTTGCAATGAAAAGTTACTTAATACAGGGTGAGGGCTACAAGTATATTTGGTTATGTGGACAATCACTTAGAGAATAGTTAGGATTTAGTGGTAATAGGTTATAAATACTGGTTTAGTGAAGTGGTGGTTATAGGTTCTCCTCTAAGACCCATGCATGACTGCACTACGAGTTTCCTATACCAGCATGATTTACCTTGTTGAGTAGATCTTAAGTCCAATTAGAGTGTTAATATGTGCCAAGGTATATTACACGCTTAGCTTAGCTTATTGTGTCATGCTGTTACCTTGTGTGGTTCAAAGTCATCACAGCTAGGAAGGACTCTTGGTTACTTTCCTCCTTTAGCAGACTGTGTTGTGCTTTCTGGTGTTGCAACAGGATCCCAGACCTTAGTAGGCAGGCCACCAGACCTTAGCACTGATGCCCTGATGGAAGTGTCATTCATGCCTTGGAACCCAGCATGCAGGCAGCAAGACCTGATGAGATGAGAACAAAGACCTAATCCATCAAGTCCATGGCTCTGGGAAAATTTCTAAATGTACTAACCTTATTTTTTGGCTTCTATAGTTCTACTTCTGGATAGCTGTTCTTGCTATTTGAGGTGTGGTGTGGTGGTTTGAATACATTTGGCCCAGAGTGTGGCACTATTATGAGGTGTTGCCTTGTTGGAGTATGTGTGGCCTTGAAGTAGGTGTGTCATTGTGGGCATGGGCTTTAATACACTCATCCTGGCTGCCTAGAAGCTAGTCTTCTCCTAGAAACCTTCAGATGAAGATATAGAACTCTCAACTCCTCCTGCACCATGCTTGCCTGGATGTTGCCATGTTCCTACCTTGATAACAATAGGCTGAAACTGTAAGCCAGCCCAAGGAAATGTCCTAAGCGTTGCCTTGGTCATGGTGTCTATTCACAATAGTAAAACCCTAAATATGACATGTGGCAAACCAGAATCTGGTTTTCGGGCTTAGAAGATCATCCTGAGAAAGGAGTGGGGCTGTACTCAGATCCTAAACAATCAGTGTAGTCACCAGCCAGCTAATAACAAACTTACTGTTGGCTTGAACCCATGTCCAAGTGGTCTCCAAGATACCTCCACAGTAGTACCGTGGAATCAAGTTCTCAGAGAGGCAGCTTGCAGGTCAGTTCCAGCTCAGGGACTTCTAGGCTCTGTGTCTGAAGTGCATGGTGTCTTTAGTAATAAAGACTTACCATCCATCTTTTGGGGATGGGGGTAGGGAGCAACTTGGGGCAATAGCAACAGCCTGTAATCTTTGAGGGTCAGAGGGGGTGTCTCTTAGACACCCCTAGCAACTCAAAAGAAGTCTTCTCATGACAAGTGTTTGGAATTTTGATATGTTTTCTATGGCTCTTGGAGGGAGTGTTTTCAGAGCAGATGGGACTATCTCATTTAAAAAAAAAAAAATATATATATATATATATATATATATGTGTGTGTGTGTGTGTGTGTGTGTGTGTGTGTGTGTGTGTGTGTGTATTATAGGTATTTTAGGTACACAGTTCATGGTATGTTCCTTCTGACTTTCTCAGACATCCTTACTGCCATTTTACCTGCTCACTCTTTCCTTTGTATTTCTCTCTCCCTTTCTAGTTAAAGGCCCTCTGTCTTAGTTAGGGTTTTACTGCTGTGAGCAGACACCATGACCAAGGCAATTCTTAGACAACATTTAATTGGGGCTGGCTTACAGGTTCAGAGGTTCAGTCCATTATCATCAAGGTGGGGAGCATGGCAGCATCCAGGTAGCCATGGTGCAGGAGGAGCTGAGAGTTCAACCTCTTCATCTGAAGGCTGTTGGAAGAAGATTGACTTCCAGGAAGCTAGGATGAGGGTCTTAAGCCCATGTCCACAGTGGCACACTCCTTCAACAAGGCCACACCTACTCCAACAAGGCCATACCTACTCCAACAAGGCTTCCTACTGTGTCACTCCCTGGGGCAAGCATATACAAACCATCACATACTCCCCATTTTCCTTCTTTTCCCTTCAGATTACTTGGACCTTGCTATTTACCTCTCTGTCTAAAATTTATTAATTTATTTATTTATTTACTTACTTACTTACTTAATGTATATGAACACACACACTGTAGCTGTCTTCACACACACCAGAAGAGGGCATTAGATCCCATTTATAGATGGTTGTGAGCCACCATGTGTTTGCTGAGAATTGAACCCAGGACCTCTGGAAGAGCAGTCAGTGCTCTTAACCACTGAGCCATCTCTCAAGCCCCTATTCCCTTCTCTACCGAGGAGCTATAACTATCTTACAGAAACCAGGATTAGAAAATCGGGTCCTGAATGTGGGCATTTACACACACCCGTTGCTGCGTCCTTCTCTACTTTCTCTCTGCCCTACCAGTAGAGTAAACACATTTGGCAGTATAACAGGGTCCATTTGTAATAATTGAGGGATATTTAATTATTTTCATTCACTCAGCAAATGTGTGAGTACTTTCCATACAGTAGATACAGTGAGAAGCAAGTCTTCATCACTGGAGGAAAAATAGTTTTGATTTTTGGGGAAACCATTATGGGCCACAGTGATATAACCATTGATTTCTAACTTTGAACTCTTAGGGCTAATCCATACACTAGATTTGTGTTGGGTGAAAGGCACACAGAGCAGCATATGAAAATCAGCAAAAGTGACACTGTGGTAACACAGTTGTCACACGCTACGGAGCAGAAGATAAATGAAGCCAGAACGATGTCTAAGCCACAGAGCTCAGTCACGGAGACACTCCTCTTATCTGGCCTCACCTCGTCTTCTGCCTCTTCCCTGCTTTTTCTGCTTATTCATGGCTTCGTGACCTCAGAATAGTCAGAATAAAGTAAATTGTAGCAATCCTATATCCTTCTCCTAACAAGTAAATATATGTACACACACACACACACACACACATACATATACATACACACACATACACACAGTGGACCAGCATTGAGGAAGAGACAGGTAAGGTAAATGCAGCTTTTCACTAAAGTCCCTTTTGCACTATATTATTTTGAAGCTATTTACAGGTATTCTTTTGACAAAAGTTTTAAATTTTACTTTAAAATAAACTAAATTCCAAACTCGAACAAATTAATCCTTTTCTGGAGGCACTGGAGAAAAAATAGGATTTTTTTTTTTTCACTCAGAGAAATCAGCAAGTTCTCAGAAGCTCTTTTTGCCCAGGCGCCATTCCAGGGACTTGGTGCTTTTCCGCCTTATTATTTCCCTCTCCCCGCAGCTGCGGATTAGGCTTTTGGCAGCAGAAATGTTTAAAATCAGGGAGATAAGGAAACTTGGAGGGAGTGGAGGAAAAAAGAAAACTCCCCAAACTAAACTCCAAATAGTTTTCTGCTCCCTCCAAACGATGCAGAAGCCACAGGCCCTCTGGTTCCTCTCTGTCAAAACAGGTATAGCAGCTCCAGCCAGAGAGCTAACCAGCCTGCCATGTCCCCCTCTGAAGTAAGACATCCATTTTCTCCACACTAATTTCACTCTTAAAGCACAGGAGGAAATTGCCCTGGTTATCTTGACAGTTTCCTTGGGGATGTGAACTAAGGGCAGGCTTCAAGCTGGTTCTTCCACACCTGCTTGACACTGGGCACTAAAAGGTACTAATGGCCTGGCTTAGGCCACCAACACTGCTTTCAATCAGACAGGGTCATTCACTTAAGTATATCCAATGCCACCAAGCCCTGGGGAAAAGAGCTACCAAGCAAGTTATGGGATGATGGTCTGTAATTACCCAGAATCCAAAGCAAATGGACATTTTTTTTGCAACCTCACTCATTAATGATGTCCCAGTCAACAGGCCTTCACCTTTAAGCCTCTTCCAATTCTACAACCAATAGGCTAATCAGCCAATAAATAAATATTACTTTTATTCATTTATTTTATTTATTCATCTCTTTGGGGATATCGTATTAGGAGAAAATACATTTTCTATACTCCTTGAGTATTGAAATATTCTGTAACATAACACTGCATCTGCCCAAACATACTTTATAGCCTATTGAAGAATTCAAAATGGTGATTTAGCTGTCCTGAAAGAAACAAGAAAGAAGGACATGGAAATATAAGTGAAACACACACACATGCATGTACTCTCATATATGCATATTTAAAGAAACTAAAATAAATTCTACCACAATTTAAAATTAATATCTTATACTACTAAATATATATACATATATATGCACACACATATATATGGGTATATATATATCAGCCTCACCATATATATTTTCTGATATATATATGTATATACATATATACACACATATATGTGCATATATATATATATATATATATATATATATATATATATATATATATCAGCCTTACCATATGTATTTTCTGGCATATATATATATATGTCCCCTGAAAAATATTAAATACTGTTATGGTAATGGGTTTTTTGTATATAAGTATACTGTAGCTGTCTTCAGACACCAGAAGAGAGGGCATCAGATCCCATTACAGATAACTGTGAGTCACTATGCAGTTGCAGGGAATTGAACTCAGGACCTCAGAAAGAGCAGTCAGTGCTCTTAACCACTGAGTCATCTCTCCAGCCTGGTAATATTTTTTTTTATGGCAAAAAATAAAAACATTAAAACCCTGGGAAAACTTAAAAGGAAAACAACATAAAACTGATAATTGTATCATTTTGCTAGAAAATATCACTCAGGTTTGAAAAATAAAAATTAGGACTGAGAATTGATGTACAAAGATGTCTCTTTGTGAACATAGTATGATACCATTTCTGTCTTAAATGCTTTTTTGTGTAGCTGGGACAACTTTGACAGAATCCACAAGACTGTTAGTGGGTCTTGGTGCATACAATTACATGCTAGCAAAAACCACTGTGGTGGTGTGAATGAAAATGGCCTTACAGGCAAATATGTTTGAAGGCTTGGTCCCCAGTCAGTGAAACTGTTTGAGAAGGATCAGGACGTGTGTTACCAAGGTTGGGCTCTGAAGTTTTGTAAGCCTATGCCAGCCCAGATGTCTTTCTCTTCATCTACTGCCTGTAGATCAGAATGTAAAGGTCTCAACTACTGCTTCAGCTCCACGCGTGTCTGCTTCCTGCCATGATGATCATGAACTGATGTTAATGTAACTTTTACTCTCCTGTGGTAATTGTTGTCTCTGAGGCTTACTGCCTCAACCTGCTAACCTAGGGCTAGTCCTGTGAGCATCCAGCCTCCGTACAAGCTAACCTAGACTTAGAATGTTTTCAGCCTCTGAGACTTGCTGCTGAATAAGTTCCTTCACAGTTCTTTCTGAGCTCTGGCTGGCTAGTGCAACTAAGCAATTCTGGCTCAAACTCCTCTCTCCAAGCTGACTGATTTAATCTGGCTTCCCTTGGCTTCTCCTGAATTACTCTGCTTGGCCTCAAACTACTTCTAGCAAGCGATCTGTTCTAATCTTCTGGCTCCTTCTCATTCTCTGGCTCAGTCTGTCCTCACCTGTGTCTAGCATGTTCTTTCTGCATCTGTCTCTGTAAAAGTCTCTTGATAAAATTGCCTCTGCTTTCTCCTTCTCCTCCTTCTCCTCCTCCCCCCTCCTCCTCTTCCTCCTCCTCTTGCTCTTTTACCTGCACTTCTCTTTTAAATAACTTCCCTTTCCTCTCTCTTCCATATCCTATGCTGTAAAATCTTTCTCTAATTCATCATTTTGTCTACCACTAAATTGGACATCACTTTCAAACATGAATACTTCCCTTCTACAAACTAACTTTACCTTCACTGTTTGGGATTAAAGGTCCGTGCTAAACTGGGCACTTGCGAGGCAGAGGAAGGTGGATTTCTGAGTTCGAGGCCAGCCTGGTCTACAGAGTGAGTTTTAGGACAGTCAGGGCTACACAGAGAAACCTTGTCTCACCCCCCCCACCCCAAAAAAAAGTTAGTTTGTAGAAGGGAAGTATTCATGTTTGAAAGTGATGTCCAATTTAGTGGTAGACAAAATGATGAAAAAAGAAGAAGAAGAAAAATGAAAAAGAGAAAAAAAACAAAACAACAACAACAAAAAGAAAACAAGAAAAGCTTTAAAGGTGTGTGCTAAAGGCTGAGCCAAACAACAAGTAAAAACGGGTTTTTGATTTGTTTTTTTTTCCAGTAAATTACACAATCTCAGAGTTCACAGTGTGATCCAATATCCTGCAACAGACTAACCCTCAAAGCTATAAGCAAGCCCCAATTAAATGTTTCCTTTTATAAGAGTTACCTTGGACAGGGTGTAGCCTCTCATCAATAGAACATTAACTAAGTGTAAAAGTAACTAAGTTAATAGTAACTGTGAGGAGGTGTGGCCTTGTTGGTATAGGTGTGTCACTGTGGGCGTGGCCTTTAATACCCTTCATCCTAGCTGCCTGGAAGCCAAAGGCCTGCCTTTGGATAAAGATCTAAAACTCTCATCTCTTCTAGCCCCACACCTGCCTGGACACTGCCATGATCCCACCTTGATGATAATGGACTGAACCTCTGAACCTGTAAGCCAGCCCCAATTAAATATTGTCCTTATAAGACTGGCCTTGGTGATGGTGTCTGTTCACAGCAGTAAAACCCTAACTAAGATACTAAGACAACTAACTGTTTTGAATTATTATCTTAAGGAAACATCATTTTTACACTAATGGTATAAAATGTATTGTTGGAAATGTGAGAAAAGTTATCCCTCTCCTTAGGACCATAAGTAATGTAACAATTCTATGAAAACATGTCCCATTTTAAAATATCTAGCACATATTATATGCCATAACTGTTTCCATTTCTCAGAAGGAATCTCCTTCAGCAACAGCACTGGATATTTAGGTCTATTTCACAGATGAAGAAAAAAAAACTGAAATAGAAGCATAACTCTAATCAATGGGCTAGCCAGGATTTGTAGCTGATCTTCGAGTGAAGCTGATCTTCTTCCTGTCAGCATGCTGTACCTGTTAGGTAATTGACTCTAAGACATATCCTTAGCCTTATTCCAAGGTCAGTTATCTTCTCATTTTTGAGACTGAGTCACATATAACCCAGGCTAGCCTAAAACTCTCTATATTGCCATGGAGGATCTTGAACTCCTGACCCTCCTGCCTCTGCCTCTGCCTCTGCCTCTGCCTCTGCCTCTGCCTCTGCCTCTGCCTCTGCCTCTGCCTCTGCCTCTGCCTCTGCCTCTGCCTCTGCCTCTGCCTCTGCCTCTGCCTCTGCCTCTGCCGAGTGCTAGAATCACAGGTGTATGCTATCATACTATGGCCAGTTTTGCAGTGCTGGCATGGAAGGCAAGGACTCCAAGAACTGAGCTATAGCTAACAGCCAGATAGTCTATCATCATCGTCATCTTCGCCATCATCATCATCATCATCATCATCATCATCATTTACAGAGGGCTAGGGGTTTATCCCATGCCCCCATGCATGCTAAGCATGAACTCAACCACTGAACCATATCCCCAGCACCGAACAGAATTATAAATAGAAATTTATAATTTCATCTCATAGAGTTGCTAACAGCAACCAAAGGAGAAAGTTTGCCTAGACTTCAACAAGTCCCCTGTATTCTATTCATAAGCCTACAGACCATGTGCTCTGGCACTCAAAATCAAACTCTTCTGCCTCATCTTTTTTTTTTCTTTTAAGATTCACCTATTGGGTGGGTTGGGGAGCAGGGCAGCAGGAGGATATAGGGGACTTTGGGGATAACATTTGAAATGTAAATGAAGAAAATAATAATAAAAAAAGAAGTGAAAAAAAAGATTCACTTATTTATTACATGCACAACATTCTGTATGCATGTATGCCTCCACATCACAAGAGGGCACCAGATCTCATCACAGATGGTTGTAAGCCACCATGTGGTTGCTGGGAATTGAACTCAGGACCTCTGGAAGAACAGTCGGTGTTCCTAACCATTGAGCTATCTCTCCAATACCCCCTTGCCTCATCTTTTAACCTTAAATCTACTTTAAAAATACTCTCCCAGTGGAATCTGTCCAGATTCTCCAAATTGCTCTAGACCTGATGCCTTCTCAGAAATCCTATATATTGAATCAAATCTACAAGCTCCTAAAGGCTAAAGCCTGTGCCCACCTCTCCCTGCTCTATAGAGATGGTAGTATCGCTTTCATATGAACTGGAACTAAAGAATCATAGACTCCTAGTTATCTCATCTAACACATTTTCAGCTCTTGCTGGCACATGGCTTGTCAATGTGTCCAGGTCTGGCCTTAAATGTGTCTTATATGTCAGCAACTCTGTGGAAAGGATAGTGGCCCACAAGTTTCAGAAGAAAGAGCTCATTATGGCCAAAGAACAAAACTCAGCAGGGTTCAGAAAATGTAAATCATACTAAATAAGAAACGGGAGTGTACAATAGGTATCTGAGGGGAGGCGGCTCTGTCTCCTGTAGCCCAGCCTGCAACGTGACTGGGTGGATGACTGAGACCCGATTCTCACTTGGCTTCAGTAACCAGGGCTGCTTTTCATCTCGTCTCTTGCTGGTCAGAAGATCATGCTCCCCCGGGGGCCTAGCACTTCATGATAATGATTCATTATTTATTCCAGCCCCAGGACATTTCAAATGAGTGTTTCAACTACTGCTGGTTATTATATTGGATTTAACTCTCCTGATGCATTTATTGACACCACGGGGAATCTCTGAGCTGCAGCTCTCTCTCCACACCCCTCTGAAGCCGCATCCTTATTTGATTTTTCTTTCATGAACACTGAAACCTAACCTAGAGAATCTCTTCTGCAATAATTAATCTAAATAAATACGTTTGTGAGTTAGCTAATGAACACCTTACCAAACTAGCAGAGTAAACAATAATGGCACAAGTTGTACCAAACTGATTGTTTTTTTTTTCTTAAGGAATATGCCAAACCATGCCCAGACCTGTGTCAAGGTAACCATTGGGTGGGAACCACATCTGGAGACTCCCTACGCAGCTCCAGAGGAAGGGATAAGCCATATACTGACATGTGCTGAAAAGCTATATACTGACATGTGCTGCTCTCATTCTTTCTTTTGGTGGCATTATGTAAGTGTTGTGGAGTAGAGACTAGAAACCTCAATCTTTTCCTCTTTGATACTTCTAATCTTTCTGCCTGGCCTTACTGCTTCCACTCCTGTATCCCAGCATCCCAGCATCCTACAAAAAGACACACTAGGCTGCTCCAGGATGACGCTGGAAAACCAAACTCTTTGGTTTCAAGAGAAGAAAGCTAACAGCAACAAAAAGGTCCCCAACAAAGATCTAGACGCAGTGAATGAGGCATCATCAAACCTCATCTGAACACTGTCACAAGTCTTCATGGCTGCGTTTGTTCCCCTCCTAAGACATTAGAGCAGTGATTCTTGACCTTCCTAATGCTGTGACGCTTTAATACAGGTTCTCATGCGATGGTAATCCCCAAACTATAAAATTATTTTTGTTGCTACCTCATAACTAATTTTGCTACGGAGAGGTGTCTCAGCTCCTGAGACCATGGGGAAAATGTGTTTTCCAACGGTTGCAACCCACAGGTTGAGAACTGCTGCCTTAAAGAGGTGGAATGAGGAGGCAGGTCATGTATGTCCCAGATGTTCCCAGATGCTCAGTCAGAGGTGTTCAGTCATGTTTGTACTGTAACAGTGTTTGGGTTATAGCATCCAATGAAGTTAAACCATAATATTGAGAAATGACTTATATTAACTAGCTAAACAATTGTCTTATAATGATCTTGGAGCATTTGGTTACGGAGTTTCGGGGGTGTGGGAGGGGATCTCTATTCTACTTATTTTGTCCAACTTGGTGCTGAACTCAGTAACAGTGGTCAAGTCATAGCTTTGTATGTGATAGAGGCCAAGGACAGAAGGCACAGGTTTGGGCAGGATTAAGGGTATTCCTATTTGCCTGAGTCTTCATCTGCACACTGTTGCTACACTGCTTGTTCTAAAATGCAAGGCTTGATGGAGCTATCCCATGAGGCTCAATGGTTCAAGGTCACTCATGAAGTTATCCCATGAGGAACCCCCTTCAGTGGTTCAAAGTCACCAGTGAAAACAGTGTTTCTCTCCTTCCAAACTTGCCCCCAAACCTCTCTGATGTGATCCAACAAACCCATCCACTATTCATTTTAACTATGAGATATTGGTAGTATCTGCTAAACAGTAATAATAGACAGTGGTGGTCTTGGTATCCAAAGAGGCTAAAAGAGCACTGAAAACATCAGCCGCTGGGGCTGGAGAGATGGCTCAGTGGTTAAGAACACTGATGGCTCTTCCAGAGGTCCCGAGTTCAATTCCCAACAACCACATGGTAACTCACAACCATCTGTAAGGAGAGCCAATGCCCTATTCTGATATGTCTGAAGGTACAGTGTACTCATATAAATAAAGTGAATAAATCCTAAAAAAAACAAACAAAAAAACCCACAGATGCATTTGGACTAAGAAAATAAAGAAACGGATAAATATGATATTATTTTTATAAAATTTTGCCCAGTTTTGAATCAAAAGTTGCTGGTTCATATTCACAAGAGGAACAATTAATATAACTATCAGTATTTATAGTTATAAAGCATTATCATTTTGTTGGTTTGGATGAGAACACCTCCACACACTCATATGTTTGATGACTTCATCTTCAGTTAGTAATGAGATCTGACGCTCTCTTCTGGTGTGTCTGAAGACAGCTACAGTGTGCTTACATATAATAATAAATAAATCTTTTTAAAAAATGTGAGCGCTCAGCTGGTCCTGACCCCCTGCCCTTACTCTAACATCGAAGACTCTGACTCTCTGAAACTATAAGCTCAATTAAGTGCTTTTTATGTTTATCTTTTTATTTTTGGCTTTTTGAGACAGAGCCTTTGTACAGGACAGCCTGGCTGTCCTAAAATTCAGTGTAGATCAGGCTGTCCTAGAACTCATAGAGATCCTCCTGCATCTGCCTCTGCCTCTGCCCCACTACATCTGCTTATATGTACTCCTTGATAAAGTGCCTTGGTCGTGGTGTTCTGTCACAGAAATAGGAAAGTAAGACAGTCACTTATCATCATCTACCAATATCAAAGCCAAGCAAAGCCACATCTGCCTAACCTTGGCAAGGATTGGGGCCAAGAAATTGAAGAATTTACCTGTGGTTCCTTCCTTCCTTCCTTCCTTCCTTCCTCCCTCCCTTCCTTCCTTCCTTCCTTCCTCCCTTCCTTTCTCCCTCCCTCCTCTCTTCCTTCCTCTCTTCCTTTCTTCCTTCCCTCCTTCCTTCCTCTCTCCCTTCCTTCCTTCCTCCCTCCCTTCCTTTTCTTTCTTTCTTTCCTTCCTTCCTTCCTTCCTTCCTTCCTTCCTTCCTTCCTTCCTTCCTTCCTTCCTTCTTCTGAGACAGGGTTTCTCCATGTAGCCCCAGATATCCTGGAACTTGCTATGTAGACCAAGCTAGTTTCAAGCTCAGCGATTCCCCTACCTCGGGCCCCTGTGTACTAGGATTAAATGCATTTGCAGTGACCATCAGCTTATTTTCTTATTCTTAAAACTAACACTTCAATTCTCTTAACATTCCAAAAGGCCTATAGCTAATAAAAAAGCCATTTGATCAAAAAGAAAATTGTAATCCAGTTATCTACTGAGCAGTAAATTTGTTAGAATCTCTATTCTTTAATATTATTCAGTCATTTAAAAAATCAATTAAAGAAACAATTTATTAGTTTTAATATACCACACAGGTCATAAGTTATAGACCACTATGTACTATGGAGTAAACCGTCACATAAGAGTTCTCAACAGATATTACTAGCAGACCTGCTTGTTCTTTTAAACAGATCTGAGAATAACTCTGTAGACAACCTCAATCTAAGGGAGGTAATCTGGACCCAGAAAGTCAAATATCACATTCCATCTCATATGTGAATGTCAGCTTTGGGTCTTCAGACCCAAATGTGAGACCAGGAAACTATTAAAGAACAATAGGGTACAGGCTGTCAAGGAGGGGAGATAAAATGTAGTGATATAAAGACATAAAGAGGAATAATGGGAGCCGGGCGTTGTGGCGCATGCCTTTAATCCCAGCACTCGGGAGGCAGAGGCAGGCGGATTTCTGAGTTTGAGGCCAGCCTGGTCTACAGAGTGAGTTCCAGGACAGCCAGGGCTATACAGAGAAACCCTGTCTCAAAAAAGCCAAAAAGCCAAAAGCAAAAAAAAAAAAAAAAAAAAAAAAAAAAAAAAAAAAAAAAAAAAAAAAAAAAAAAAAAAAAAAAAAAAAAAAAAAAAAAAAAAAGGAATAATAGAACAGGAAGGGTTAAATGGAGGGGGGGAGAATAGGAAGGCTGGGTAGTGGGATGAGTATGAGGAGGAATAATTAATTCTAAAGGTCTTTCAAAGAATTTATCTGAAAACCTAGGACTGTAGAAACTTCCTAAAATATATTCATATATAGTATACATACATATAAAGATACACAAACTTAAAAGAGTTTAGATGGAGTTACACTACAACGAGAACACACAGACCATTGCCAGGACTGAGATCTTAGTTTGAGTTTTATTGATCTAAAGAGACAACATGACCACAGCAACTCTTACAAAGGAAAGCATTTCACTGGGGCTGGCATACAGTTTCAGAGGCTTAGTCCATTATCATCATGGCAGAGAGCATGACAGTGTACAGGCAGACATTGATTTACATGAGTACACTGTCTCTAACTTTAGACATGCCAGAAGAGGGCATCAGATTCTATTACAGATGGTTGTGAGCCACCATGTAGTTGCTGGGAATTGAACTCAGGACCTCTGGAACAGCAGTCAGTGCTCCTAACCTCTGAGCTGTCTCTCCAGCCTGAAAAGCTTCTTCTTGCAGCAAGACTTCAAGAGAGAATAAGACACTGAAAAAGAGTTCTTCCTCAAATGGACCATCAATATTACACCCCTGCCCCCAAGGCCCCCAAGGCCCTCAAGGGATCATGAAGGACAGGTTAAGAGGACTGAAAGATTTAAGGGACAGAGATGGGGTGACGATCAGGAAACAGTAGTTGCTAAACACAACAGTGCTGGTGCATATACACTACCACTCATTGTGATGGCATGCAGAAGACCTGCAGAAGCTCAAGGCAGACAAAGTCCTAGATTACAATCAGAGGGTGGGAGGTTGCTACTGGGATTGCTACCTTCTGGAACACACACACACACACACACACACACACACACACACAGAGAGAGAGAGAGAGAGAGAGAGAGAGAGAGAGAGAGAGAGAGTTAGTTTTCTTTAGGGTATGAACCCTGGTAGACTAACCATGCTCTAAGGGTTGGTCCCAGATACAAAAGTATTTGAGAAATCCAGAGAAGGCTTAAGAAAGAAACAAGAAAAAGAGAGAAAAATAGAAAGCCTACTGTTAGGTGGGTGGTAAGGCAGTGGATCTGGGAAGAGTTGAAGGAGAAGAGAGGAAAATGATCAAAATGGATGATATGAAATTCTCTTAAGAATTTTAACAAACATTTACTGAAAAGACTAAAGTGGAGAGCGACTGAAGAGAGACACTATGTCAGCATATGAGCATGCGCACCTAAACCCACACATATGCACACATGAACACATGAACACACAAAAGGACAACAAGACCCATTGGTGCGCTCTGCCTTTCAGAGTCTACAGCCTGACCACTGAAGCTCCCCCATAGCCTTGGCTGTAGTGTCTCTAAAGCCATCGTGTCATCCGCACTGTTCCTGCTGATTTTAAGGTCACTACACATCTGCCAGCCACCAGGATTGCTTGTCCTTCTCTCTCTAACCAACAGACAAGTCCTTTTTCTAATTGTGCTAGACCTCATCCTTCCTGCACAAAACACCCAGCAACGACAGCAGCATGTCCTCTTCAAGGCCACAGAGCCTCCAGGGGCCCAGTCTCCCTGTCTTTCCACCCACACCTCTTTTCAGTAGCTTCCCCAACATATCCCAGCCTCCTGGCCTATGTCCTCTATGCTGAGTCTAACCCCTGTGCTCCATCACTTGCCCTCCCTCTCTCCTTCCCTCCCTCTCTCCTTCCCTCCCTCCCTCCCTCCCTCCCTCCCACAGCTGCACTTTAACTATCTGTCTCCTTCCACTAAAGTAAAAGCTCCTTATGACCAGAGTCATCTGACCCGTCCTATGCTCTGTCCACATGTTCGGGACCAGTTCCTGGCACAAAACATACCTTACTAAATGTTTATCAAGTAACTGAGTGGCCCCTGACAACAGGGCCTCCTCTTCAGAAATACTAAATGGCAGATGTCAGACACGGCACACCTGGAAGGCACTATTTTCCAAAAACAAACAACTTATCTCTTTGAAGGGAATATTTCAAACCACTATGTGATAAGAACGTATTCCAAAGTAAAGAAATGACTTGTCACGGGCCAGACCACGGGCTATTTGTCTTTCAGTCCTAGTGGATTAAGATCTTCCAGCACGATTTCAGCACCCTGATCTTCAGACTAAACCTAATGAGTTATTTCCTTTCTCCAGACAATTGATAAACAGAAACTCCTGGTCAATCCTCAGTATCATTTACTCCATCTTTCATCTTTACAAACCTGTCTGTGTCATCTTAATGCAGTTATAGCTCCACTCTGTGGAAAAACATGGAAGGCAGGTTTAGAAATCCAATATTAGTATGTGAACACTGAGAGGAATGTGCTAAACTGTATGAGAATGGTAATCTATTAAACACACACACACAAACACACACACACACTCACAGAGAGAGAGAGAGAGAGAGAGAGAGAGAGAGAGAACACTGTCCAAGGCTATTGGATTCTTATTTAGGTAGGTAAAATCTCTAAAAATTAAATATAAATCCAGGGTCCAATCTTTTTTATAATTTACCTGCTCTCTCTCCAATCTCCCCTTTCTTATTTCCATCTGCTTGAAACGGCTTAGAGACATTCTCTTAGGTATTTCAACCCTGACAGTGGTTACTAAGACACGCATTTAAAGAATTCACAACCACAAAACACAAAGTTCATTCCGGTCAGACCTAGAAACGAAATAATTAAAAGCAAATGATTTCCTATGTCTGGATGAGATTCGGCCATGGCAACAAGCAGGGGCAGCATGCCCTTTTCTGAAAAGAAAAAAAAAGAGGGGGCGGGGGGGAGAGAATGTTTTTCACTGTCTAGCCTATCTTGACCCTGGCCCGGGGAAAACGATCCATCACGAGGCTGCCAATAGCCAGGGATAAATAGCTAATCAAGATCTCAGTAGTGTCCAGCTGGCCCGGCTTCCGGATCAGGTGCAGAAGTGGATTCATGATCCCTTCCAGGAAAGCCTGGAAATATTTTAACCTGACTTTGAATGTGGCTGCCTTGAGATCGTGGGGCTCCAAGCCGGCCGCAGGCAAGCTGCATTTCTAAAGTGCGGAACCTCTACTGTGGTCACAGGGGGAGACCTCCAACTGTTTCAGACCAGCTCCAACGTGTGACTATTGGAAACAGCGCTCCTGTTCCCTCTGTAGCCTGCAAGAGTTTGAGGGTGAGCTCTGGTGTGCACCGGGTGTTTCACTGAACGCATTAAGAAAGCTTCGATGCCAAGAAACTAGAAACTTAGCCAAGATTATCTTTGCAGGCCTGAGATAAAACCCCTTATCTCCACCTTCCTCCGGCCTCTGTGCCTCTTTCGGCCTCAAGTTCTTCTTCTATCAAAACAGCCTTAAAAGCAGAGGTCTAAATTCCTTAGCTCTAAAAGAAATGTTTGTTGGAGCTTCAAGAATGACCTTTCCTCAAGGAGCTGAGTGGGCGGCAGAACTTGGAGCTACAGCCTGTGCGAGAATCCGAAAGCAGGCAGGCAGGCAGACTGCACGGGAGGTTCCTGCAACCTGCAAAACTGCACGGTACAGCAGCTGCCGGCTTGGCTCACTCTGTGGTTGCAAATTCAATTCGTTTCAAAATGTCACACTGTAGACTCTTTCCTTGGGTAGGTCGTAGTCCACAGATGTGTAAACAATTAATTTACCCTTCAGGAAAGTCAGTACAAGGATATCCAAAAGACAGGGTGAGTACAACTGATTGAACTCGGGTTTCACAAATAAATAAGAATTTATCGGCAGACGTGGTCAAACCATGGTAAGCAGTGGATCAAAATGTGTGAGGTGGGGGCTGGAGAGATGGCTCAGCAGTTAAGGGCACTGACTGTTCTTCCAGAGGCCCTGAGTTCAAATCCCAGCAACCACATGGTGGCTTACAACCATCTGTAATGAGATGTAATGCCCTCTTCTGGTGTGTCTGAAGACAGCTACAGTGTACTTATATGAACTCTGTTTACAGTGATCAGTGCTCGGTCCTAGAACATAAATACGTACTGAACCTATGACAGGCAGATATTCACTGTGTGGACTACAGTGAGAAGTAAGACTCAGCCCACTGCAAAGCAATTTGCAATATAATAGGTTTAGACAGAAATGTGTGCAAATAATGTCGAATCACTCAAAATGAAATTCAGGAAATCCCCAAAGTCTGGGCAGAGTTCTCTTCAAGGCTGCCAGCAGCTGTTTCTGCCTGGACCTGCTTTCCCTCAGCCAACAGCACTGGGGTCAATTAGAAGAAGCAGGCCTTTGCTGAGTCTGTAATGCTCACCATTGCCCTGCCCTGCCCCCAACCTATGGTTCCACCAGCCTGCCTGGGCCTCTGTGTTGGGAGTTTGAGCCTTGACTCCCTGGGCCTGCCATCTAGCTTGCTGCTTTGGGTAAGTATAAGTTGGGTAAATATTTTCTTGAGGCTGAAAATTTCTAACGATTTGGGTAAACAGACTCCAGAGTTTCTGGGGCTGGGCCAACCACACTTTTTCTTTAGAAAAAAAAAAAAAAAAAAAAAACCCTGCCTCATCCCTTTTCTTTCTGCCTTTTAAAGACATGTGGGTAAATTTTGGATTAGCTTGCTTTTCTCTCTCTCTCTCTCTCTCTCTCTCTCTCTCTCTCTGGTTTTGTTGAATATGGGAATGTGGACAAACTGTGTTTAAGAAGGTCTCCCTTCGCTGAAGGGGGCTGCAACCCCATAGGTGGAACAACAATATGAACTAACAAGTACCCTCAGAGCTCGTGTCTCTAGCAGCATATGTAGCAGAAGATGGCCTAGTTGGCCATCATTGGGAAAAGAGGTCTCTTGGTCTTGCAAACTTTATATGCCCCAGTACAGGGGAGCACCAGGGCCAAGTAGTGGGAGTGGGTGGTTAGGAGAGGAGGGAGGGGAGAGGGTATAGGGGACTTTCGGGATAGCATTTAAAATGTAAATGAAGAAAATACCTAATAAAAATTGAAAGAAAGGGCTGGTGAGATGGCTCAGCCGGTAAGAGCACCCGACTGCTCTTCCGAAGGTGATAAGTTCAAATCCCAGCATCCACATGGTGGCTCACAACCATCTGTAACGAGATCTGGCGCCCTCTTCTAGAGTGTCTGAAGATAGCTACAGTGTACTTACATATAATTAATAAATAAAAATAAATCCTTAAAAAAAATTGAAAGAAAAAAAAAGTCTCCCTTCTTCACGAAAGTAGGCCTAATTTTACATCTTCAGCTTCCCACCTATATGCTGGCAGAAGTCCCGCCCTGTAAATCACCCATTTAAAAGGATAAACGGAGTCTCAGTAAACATCACCGTGTTTATTTGAATGGGAAAAATATACATAAGTAGTGGCCAGCAAGATGGTGCAGAGAATAAAGATGCTTGCTACCAAGGGTGCTGATCTGAGTTTGATTGACCTATGTGGTAAAAAGAGAGAAACGCAAGGTTTCTTCTTAAGCCCACACATACAACGTGGCATGTGTGTCCCAGCCCCACGTACATACACATAACAAATTAACAAATACAAAACTATATAAGTGGAACATTTTGTAGTTTAGACTCATAGAAACAAATTGCAGAGACCATTCCATCTGGTTGTTTAATGTCATGATTTTGTTTCATTTCTGTCTCTTTTGAGATGAGGACCTCGAGCATGCGTAGTAATCACTGGGCTACATCTCCCAGTACTAACTTTGTCAAGGGTCTCACCGTGTAGCCGCGGCTGACCTTGAATTCACTGGGTAGATCAGAAGAGATGGAAACTTGTGATCCTCCTGCCTCAGCCTCCCATGAAGCAATAATTACAATCCTAGACCATCAGACGTGATCTTTTATTTTATGAACTAAAGAATTCATTCCTAATCTATTTACTCCTTCTCTTAATGCAAGATCCCGGCAACTACTAACAAGTGCCAGCAGTTCCAATAGCATCAACGCCCATTTCAAAGACAGACATTATTGCGTTGGACCCTGCCTTACCACACCACGCGCTGTGGAGAAGAGGCCGGCAACCTGCAGTTTAGCAAGTCTTTCTAACACACCCACAAGGCTGAGGAGCTTTTCTTTGTGCCCTTTAGTCAGGTGTATTAGTCAGGGCTCCTTAGCTTAACCGGATTAAACAGAAAAGGGGGATCTGTTAGGCCACGCATATGAAAATTTCAGGAGTAATACTTCTTCCTGAATAATCTGTGAAAAATAGTATATAGTTTTCAATAGCTTCAAATGCCCTGCTCTGTTAACTAAATACTACTCTGGTGGGGTTATCCATGCCTTAATCCCAGGTAAAGCGTGCCTGCCTGGTTTCTCGGTGTCGTCCAACAGATATTTAGACAAGATGTTTGTGGTATTCAATTCCGCCACCACATCATGTCCATGCCACCCATTCTTGCTGGATCCATGACATAGCCTGGGGTAAAATGCTCTCCATGTTCGCATCCCGCCAGAGAGTTTGCCTTGGCTTCATGAACAGCCTCATGTTTGACCATTGCGTGAAAATCCCGTCTGCTCCGATTCTTCCTCACACATAGTCTTATGAACGCCTATTCTATCTAGGATCTGACCCATGCAGGGTTTCTCTGTATAGCCCTGGCTGTCCTGGAACTCACTTTGTAGACCAGGCTGGCCTCGAATTCAGAAATCCGCCTGCCTCTGCCTCCCAAGTGCTGGGATTAAAGGCGTGCGCCACAACGCCCGGCTGTTGTATCATTTCTAAAACCTGGTATTTCAGTAAATGCACATGATGATAAGGATTAGAGGAATCCCACGTAAGCCAATGGTTGGCTGATTAAACCTCACAGGGTGGGAGGGACTTAAGTATCAGATAATAACACCTACTTGCCAAGTTCCAATGTGTTTCAACTAACCTGACACTTGTCCCTAATCTTCAGTCTGTCTAGCTCACCTAGTGGGTGCGTTTGAGAAAGGCTATTCATGTTTAGTACAGCTTCTTCCATTTGGGGACACTTGTGAGGGAAACCTTCAAAAGAAGACAACGCCTTTATGGGAGCAAAACGGGGATGGGAATGTGGGCAGGCTGGCGATTTTGCAAGTTCGTCTTCAACCAGATGGTTTCTTTCATATCTGAGCTGAAGTTACTAATGCTCTCGTTACTGAAAGGTGGCCATTCTCCCAAGCTGCTTCAGCTGCAGCAAGGGACCTCTGATTCCCATTCGCTTACGTTCGTCCTTGATCCTCCAGGTCATCTGACGCTCTGGAGAGGAAGAAGGGGGCCTGTTGTCATCACAATAAGATTAAATAATAGCCAACAACCATACCTTCTGCTATCTCGAGTTGCCTAGCCCTCCTGGAGATCCATTCAACCCCCCATCCCACCCCCACACCCGAAAACTGCCTTCTTTGCCATTTGAATTGGAGTTTGGTGTGAGTGAGAGACTGCCAGCTTTCCGCCAGATGCATTTTCTTCTGCTTGATAAAAAGCAACAAGACATCTAAATTTTTACGGCGGAAAATGGCAGCCCCCAAATAAAGACATTTCTCACCTCCGTGTCGAGTTCGGCCAGTGAGGGCTCACAGAGAGCGTTCACTGGAAATGAGAGCAAAGCACGTCCTTTGCTTCCTGCAACCTTGATGATGTCTGGGCGGAGGGTGGTCCAGAACTGGGAGGCAGAACAGGCTCCTGCGTGCTGGAGACGGCAGGCCGTTCAACAGTTCGGAATTTTTTGCAAGCTCCTTGTGTAATCCTTGTGGCTTGAAACTGTTCATGATAGGAAAGTTTTCACCATAGGAATTAAGCAAATGCTACACAAATCAAGACTGCCTCCTCCCTACCCCTTGCCCTAAAACCCAGTTTCCTCTCATACTACTGTAGAAATGAGAGAGAAGAGCCCCGAGGCCCTGAGAGTCATGAACAGCTCATCGTCCAAGCCTTAATCTAGATGACAGAAAACTCAGTCCACCTCTTGCCTACTTAGTTCCCTGTTTTCTTTCTGCCAGAAAAAGCCAAACCTAACTGGAGCAAAGTCCCACACGGAGTCTGGGGTCCAGCTACCACATGTCTCTAGCACTGAGACACTAAGGTAACTGAAAAAGAATTTCCTGACTAGTTTTGCTTAAGTCAAGGATCCACATCTTAGCATTGTCTGTAGCAGGAACCCAGGGATATGGGTTCCACGGTACAAACCTGCTCCCCCCAAACTGAACTTTTAATAGGCCCTGTTTGTTTACACCCACAAAAGAAGACAAGGGCCAAGCATGGAATTCGATTTAGTTCACCACTCTACCACGAACATACGGATCTCTAATGTCATTCTATATTGTCTAGTATATTCCTTTAAGCCTATATATCTGAATTATTTTTCAAAACTCCATTATAAATGATGTAAACATGATCTTTTTATAATTGTTAGATACAGATGTTCTGCGTTGTACCTGCTTAGCCATTCAATGCTGTCCCTCATTACCTGAGTTTCATGTTCTGCTTATTCCAATATGGTCTCCCTCTTCACTTACCGATTCCTTTATTTTGGTTTTAACACACAATTCTAACCAGAAATGCCTGACTGGGGCTGTTCAAATGACGATGCTTTGCCAGCAGAAAGGTACAAGAGTGTAGCCTTCAAGTGTCCGATGCAGTTTAGGTCAAAACACCCACGAGAAACAAGACAGTAATGTCCCCGAGACAACAGGAGGATAGAGAAGGCCTTTGGCTTCGTGAGAGGCGCAGATATAACTGTATCAGGGAAGGGTGGCCAGCCCTATACCTGGAGGCTTGTGATTGCAGGAGAGCTAAAGGGACTGCAAAGAACATGGCCACAGTAGTGAACGGAAATGCGTTCCAATCGACTCTGACATAATGACCTTTAATCCTATCGCATCAATTACAATAGACAAATTCAAGGGTCTAAATTTAGCACTAAATTACATGTATTTAAATGAATTCATCAGTGGTCTGTTATTACTTCCTTCACATGATCTCACAAGGCTAGGAGATCTGAGGTGAAGCACACAGATAGCAGGCTTTTATCAAGTAGAAGAGAATATCGCAGAAAGTGACAAACCATGCACCCAGAGAGGAAGTGGGCTGTTGTGTCCATGATCACGGACTCCCTAGTAACTGCCATAAGATGCTGTAAGAATGAGCATCCATGAGACCCCAGTTCCTTCACTGATGCCTGATTTTCCAACGGATGTACCAGTCTAACTAGATCAATAGGACACAAAAGCAAGCGTTATTAGAATGTTCGCAGTCTCCTTTGAAGGAGATGCTAGGAAGGGATGTTCCCTCTCCTCCTCGGCCTCCCCAGAAGGAAGGTAGGTCCTGTAGAAGAGTAGGCTCTATTTCAGCAGTTGAAAACGAAGACTCAGACAGGAAAAGAGAGAATGAAGAGAGCCATTGAATGATAGGGACTTTAAAGGCCATAGGAAGAAGAGACATTCCTCTTATGTCCCAAAGAACCAGAAGAAACAGATTTAGGTTCTGACCAACATCCCAGATAAAAAACGGGAAAGAGAAAGCAGAAAAGTTGCATCTTAGAGAAAGATGGACTGACCCAAAGTTGGTCGGGACCTAACTAGGGAGCAGGAATTCTGGGAAGGAATTTAGCCTTTAAAGAGATAATTATTCTACCTTCTTTTTTTTTTTAATAGCTTGAGGTGAATCTACCTTCCTGGGGTGGTCCTGCCCCCCCTCCCTTTTTTTTCTTAAGAGCAGTGATGGCCTGACCCAACTGGACTATCTGATCTCTACCACAGCCGGAAAGTTCGTCCCTTTGATCTGGAGGGGATCTAGTTTCCCCTGAATAGACATTTACTGCTGTTGGGTTATCTCCACCTTAATGTACCGTGTACTGAGTATCATGAGCTGCAGAGGAAGACCTATCACTAAGGACAACATAAAACTCTGCATCACAGTCTGTGTTTAAAGAACTCGCAGGGGGCTGGTGAGATGGCTCAGCCGGTAAGAGCACCGACTGCTCTTCCGAAGGTGATAAGTTCAAATCCCAGCATCCACATGGTGGCTCACAACCATCCGTAACGAGATCTGGCGCCCTCTTCTGGAGTGTCTGAAAACAGCTACAGTGTACTTACATATAATAAATAAAATAAGTCTTTAAAAAAACAAAACAAAACAACAACAACAAAAAAAAAGAACTCGCAGAACTGAAGACTGGGGATTGCAGGAAGTCAACCTTTCTGTAGACGCAGTTCTCTGATGAGAGGAAGACTTTCGAGAAAACAGATGATGCAGTTTGCAGAGTAGCCAAAGTCCCTGACAAGTAAGTCTCTTCTTGCTTGCAGAGAACTGGACTAGGCCCTCCACAGGACAAGACTGTAATAGAGATGTGGCTCGCCACTGTCAGCACCAAGCTGTGGAGGAAAGAGTCACCGTCTCTGAACTGAGCCAGCACATGGTCCTTGAGAGCCAGAAGGAGGAGCCGGATAGACAAGCTAATGTGGAGAGGACATGCCAGCTGTCCAGGCTGGATACTCTCTGGAGTAGCAAAAGCCAAAGGGTTGCTCATAGCTCTTATCAACTACAAGGAAGGCTAGAAAGTAGCTGGGTTTAAGCCAACAAGCTTTTCAAATAAGCGCTTATCATGGCGCGAAGCAGATCACCGCACCTCCGGAACTCGGCATCCTCAGGGATCTGCGGGATAGTCCTCCTAAGAGCTGGCACGCGAACCGGCTCAGGGGCACACGCCTCTAATCCCAGCACTCGGGAAGCAGAAGCAGACAGATCTCTGAAATTCGAGGCCAGCCTGGTCTACAGAGCGAGTTCCAGGACAGCCAGGACTACACAGGGAAACCCTGTCTGGGGAGGAGAAAAAAGCCAGAGACATCAGATTTTCTATGTAAAACTCCAGAGAAACTGAGCCGTGTAGTCAGCTCTGGTCAAATAAGCAGCTACACCCTACAGAAAACACAGCAGCCTTTCTAGGGCAAGGAAGAGCCTTCAGATCCAATAGCAAGGGTTTTCAGGGTGGGGCTGGGGGTGGGGCGTGAGTGTAGGCGTGGGGTGCTAATACTAAGGATGATCACCTTCACCTCTTTGGAGAAGGTGGCAGAGGCTTTGAAAGCAACTGACTTTAGACATTTAAAATGAATACTGCCAGCCTTAAATTTTTCGGGAGTGGCCGGGCGGTGGTGGCGCACACCTTTAATCCACTTGGGAGGCAGAGGCAGGCGGATTTCTGAGTTCGAGGCCAGCCTGGTCTACAAAAGTGAGTTCCAGGACAGCCAGGGCTATACGGAGAACCCTGTCTCGAAAAAACAAAAAAAAAAAAAAAAAAAAAAAGATTTTCGTGAGTGTGTTTTAGTCAACTGGAAGAGTCAGGGCACTGAGCTGAGGTCCCACTAAGGAGGCTTAGGGCAAGGGGCAGGCAGAGTTTTTTGACAGAATACACTCAGTAACAATTACAAGAGGGAAAAAAAAAACTTTCATGTTTGTACCCAGTTACAAGCAAATATCCTCACTAGACTGCTCTTATCTTAATGTTTGCACTTCCTGAACACAAGGATAAGTGTCCCTCCACAGAGGTTTCCAGGGAAGCAACGGAAGGGACAGGATGGTGGTTGTGATGAGGTTGTGGTGTTTGAAGGTTACGGTAAGTCTCCATCGAATGCCAGATGTATTGTAGAACAACGGAGCCGTTGAGAACAGGGGCCCCAGAGTACCTCTCAGAAAAGCAATCATCTTCTTGAGCGACTCTAGTGGTCACAAAGGTTGTTGCGAAAGCTTTCAATGTCGTTTCTGGGTCCTCTGAAGGCTGTCCTTAGAGTTGTGTGTTAAATGCAGATGCAAATGTAGCCAAATTAGGACTGAGGATGGAGAGTCAGAACAACTGTTGTGTGGTGACACGTGGGAGTCAGTCCCTGGCTATTTTTTTTCCTTCCCTTTCTATTAAAAAAAAAAAGTTAGCAAAAGTTCTTTGGCTTAGCAAACCAGATAGAGCATTCAACATTTGAGCCCTAATGCATTATCATAAGGAGATACCCATTTTCACTTTCAGCCTCTGAAGTCTCAGGATAAGGAATGAGATGTCAAATAATTTCACATCATATCTTAGTTTGCTATGCAGCCTTTCCCAGAGACCTCTGCTTCCAGATGAACAGACAGGGGGATTTCCGTCAACTGACACTTGGGTACAGTGTACTTTAGGTAACTGTGGTCAGAGGTAAGGATTGCTCCTTCCATAGCTCTGATCCAAAACTTCCTCCCCCCCTCCCCCCCCCCGGGGTCTGAGAAGCTGCGCCAGACAGTCTCAACATTCCTGACATTCCCTAAGGGCTGAGGCAACTCTAACCCTGGCTGCTCCTCAGACACCTGAGGAACTGGACCACTAGCTCTTCCGTGGGGAGCTGAGTGCAAGGGCAGGAGAAAGCCCTAAAGGCAACACCGAGGAGGGTTAGAAAGTTCAATAAACAAGCCTGGTCTAACCGGCAACCTGGGATCCCATGCTCAGCCCTGCAGTGACTCACCTAAGCATGGAAAGAGCTGGAAGGGAACTGAAAGCCCTTAAGTCCATCCTGAATAAAGATTTTTAGCTAGAATAACTTGTGTGTGTGTGAGTGTATGTGTGTGTGTGTGTGTGTGTGTGTGTGCGCGCGCGCGCGCGCGCGTTTCTGCATACACGAACGCAGGCATGCCTGCGGGTGTCCTGTGAGTGGAGTAGGCTCACTGAATCTCTTCAGAGACCCTGTGCTGAGCACTCCTTACTAACTTTACTTGTTCTCTGCTACTCTGTCAACCTTCCTATCCCTTTGTCTTTCCCCTTACACGATCTGGAAGCTTGCTAAGGTAAACGGGAGAACTGGAAGGTAGCCCTGTATTTTTTATTTTTATTATTATTCATTAAAACTACACACAGCCACTAGAGGGCAGTGCTGATACGAGTCTCTCCAGATTTCCTCTCTCGTCAGACTCAGGCTGGCCCATCCGCACATCCTGTAACAGGATGTTTCTGAACTCTTCCTTCAATTCTCTGCGTAAATAAACAACCCAGGCTGGATACACCCAGACTCACATCCCAGTAACCCCGCGAATCACGCAGGTCTAAATTCCTGGTAACCTACAATCTTGCCTAATTTTATAACATGCCACAATCAGAGCTGAAACTCGAACTCTGCCTGAGTTTTCGAATGTCTCTCAAATGCTATCCGGAAGAGTTAAAAGAACTTTGCCAAGAAAAGGCAAGTTAAGTGTTCTAGGGCAGCTTGGCTGTACATGATTCTTTTTTTATTTCTATATTCAAGTTCTCAGTGTACGCTTTGGTCAAAAACAGAGGAGCTCAACTGGGCGAAATCTGTAAGATTAGTCATGTATACAGAGGGGCGGAGAGCCACGGATGTTTGTCTTGGCACTATGCGTATAAACTGGGGTCTGCTGATTCTGTCTCCGTGACTCAATGGACCAAGAAAAGCAAAGATAAAAGTCGTGGGTTCCAGGGGCAGAATTTATTCTCCAAGTAGCTCAGCTTAGGGTTCAGGGATATTGCACCCCTGCATATGAAAGCAGGCGAGCATCTCACCACCCAAGCCTTAGCACTAGGGTAGCTGTCTCAACCAGGGGTTCTCAGCCTGTGGGTCGCGACCCCCTGACAACTCTCTATCTCCAAAAATATTTACATTAGGATTCATAACAATAGCAAAATTATATTATGAAACAACAACAACAAAAGTAATTTTATGGATGGGGGTTCATCAGAACACAAGGAGTGGCGTCAAGAAGAGCCGCTGGAGGCTAACTTGTGGCTGAAGACTAGGTGAAACTAAAAGAGGCTTGACAAGGATACAGGGCTGGTCACAGACGGAGCTCTCTGGGCCCCGGCGCTGGAGCTGTTCATCTTCAGAAACGGGTATTTACTGATACCAAGCTTATCTTTGGTTTCTCAGCAAAGGCAGATAAGGTGAGGGAAATATTTGTAGGCAGAGATTTCTGGAATTTCCCCACAGTGTTGAAATAGCCCCGAGAGTTCAAGAAGGCCATATTTGGACAACGATAAGTATGTTATTTTTTTTTCCTATCTTTTCTGTTTTCCCTGCTATATAATAACATTTAACCTCCTTCACACAAGGTCAGGGGTGCTGTCCCAAAACTGTCCCAAAGGCCTCTCCTCTCCAAGGACAGGAGATCCAGGACCCTCCCAGGGTCATGAACATATACTATGTTTCTAAAGGGAAAACTCCCATCAGAGGCAGTGCTTACTGAGGGGGGGGGGCGGACTGTAACTCTGCAAATCTTCCTCATGAGGGAGAAGATGGGATAAACAATGGATTCCTAGCTGAAATCCCACAATTGCGCAGAGGTCTTCCGGGGCTGGGCTGCAGTTTCAACGGGGGGGGNGAGGGAAGGGGAGAGAGGGAGGGAGAGCGAGAACAGAAAAATAAAGATGGAAGTGTGTGTCCTTAGGAGGCTCTGAAAGATTACTCCTGACGCAGCAAAACCTGAGGTAAAATGTTGACAAAGGGCGGTGGTGGAGATGCCGCCCTCATTCACCTGCTCCTGACCTCTGAGGCATTGTCAACAAGACATCACCCACAAGACTTTTTCTATTACAGATGCTTTATCTACAGGATGGTGTGCCCCGGGAAATCAAGAAACTGCCACCTCTCCTCTCTCCCATCACTTTCACAAACCCAAGACCTGGCACACTGGGAAAAAATAAAAACAGAACTGGGCAGGAGATTCTCAACGGTCCATGAACTCCCGGTAGGAACTTGGCTAAATAGAGTTGTTTCGGGTACATGACAAGTTGGCCTCTTCTGTGTTCTTCTGAATGTATAATTGATGTGGCCCATCTGTTTCCAGTAAAGGAACTTTTGTTTTGCTTTTTGTTGTTATTGTTGTTTCTCCTCTACTTTCAGGCAGAACGAATGGCTTTCTCATTAGGCAGTGTTCACGGGCTCTTAGAAAATGCATTTAGAACAGAAAGCTCCCCCTCCTCCCACCCCAACACCACTTAGACTGCCAGCTGACTTGAGGCTCTTCCTTCCCATTCCGAGCTGGTTAAATGAGAAGTCCTGCTGGTCTCCATGCAGGATAGGACGGTGCAGTTTTTACAAGCCGGTGGCACTCTTGTGGATGTGTGGGTTGGCAGCTGCCCCTATAGTCCCAGGGCTTAGAGAAGGGAATAACAAGGAACGTCTTCTTGGGTCTCCAAGCTCGTTCTGCAGGTATTTGCTGAGCACGCCTCCGGCATCCGAATTTAATAATGATTAGGATCTAGGATAGTGAAAGAAAGCCAGGCTGTGTTCTTCCCTGTATGAGGAAACACACCAATCCAACAACAATAATAAAAACTTGAGTAATTGTGATTTCACATGCACAGAGGAGAAGGAAGAAGGGAGGGAAGAAGGGAAGAAGGAAGGAAGGAAGGAAGGAAGGAAGGAAGGAAGGAAGGAAGGAAAAAAAGGAAGGTATTGGTGAGGTTGGAAAACAACTGAGAACTCTTCCTCATCTACTGAGGTAAAATATCAGGAAATTCCTCTGAAAGCTATAGAGTCACCATATAGCAATTCCACCCATAAATGAATGCCTACGAGAACAAGAAGCATGATTATTATATAGTAACTAGTGCATGGCTATTCAAAGAAATGTTTCTCAGCCCCAATATTGAAGTAACCCCAAAGTCCTACCTACCAACTGATAAAGAAAAATGTGCTTCTTATGTATGGTGGCATGGGTTAACCCAAGAACATGCCTAGTGAAAAAGTTGAAGTATGATAGCTATTCCTGGTTGTCACCTTGACTACATCTAGAGTGAACAAAGATCCAGAATTGGAAGGATCACCTGTGGATCCAGATCTTGAGGCTGAAAGACACAAGTTTCTGACCTGGATCTTGGCTTGGAGATCTTGAGGCACTGTGGCCATGAAAAGCTTAGACCCAGGCAAGGTAGTGCATGCCTTTAATCCCAGGAGACTAAGGCAAGGAGATCTCTGATTTCAAGGTCAGCCTAGGACAAAACAAGTCCCAGATCTAGGCGTGGTGGGACACACCTTACCCTGGGCCACACTTTCTGCTGGTGGCCTACATAAGGACTCAGGAGGAAGCCATAGTCACTCTTCTCCCACTGTTTGCACTTACTTGCCAGCACATCTGTTGGGACCAGCATAAACAACTAGCCTCATGGGACTGAGCAACTACTGGATTCTTAGACTTCCCATTCACAGCTGATCATTGTTGGGTTATTTGGACTGCAGACTGTAAGTCATTCCAATAAATTCCCTCAATATAGAGAGACATTCCATAAGTTCTGTGACTCTAGAGAACCCTAAGAAGTGGGTACCAGGATTCGTTCTAGAGAAGTTCTAGAAGAAATATAAAGATGAATCTTTTAAGATTCTGAAGTTGGTTTAATAATTTTCCAGCACCTTTAGCTACTGAAACTTCTCCAGATACTCTTGCTCCTGGGAGCTCGGAGAATATGGAAGGACCATGGTGGGAACTTAAAGAAGCAAATACCTTTGATGATCTTGATCCATCAATTGTAACTAGTAACGAATTAGGTGACCCAGTATAGGAAGTTTTCTATAATTTTGGGGAAAATAAGAAAAATGATTTTGTCAAAATAAAAAACAAGGAAGGAAGGAAGAAAAGGAAAGGGAAGGGAAGGGAGGGGAGGGGAGGGGAAGGGAAGGGAAGGGAAGGAAAGGAAAGGAAAGGAAAGGAAAGGAAAGGAAAGGAAAGGAAAGGAAAGGAAAGGAAAGGAAAGATTTTGCTGGCTTGTTGCTTTTAGTATCTCTGGACAAATTGATAAAGAATGAGCTGTATGATATGAATGTATTGGCCCCAGAAGCACAAAAACACTCTAAAGGTTTCTAAGCGTGCCCTTGAAGAGAATCTTCTTTCCAGCAGCCATAGAGCTCGTGTTGCAGAAAATCAAACAGAAGCCCTCGTTATAAGGTTGGCTGAGTTACAGCAAAAAGTCTCAGCCTCAGAGGGTCACAGTTAAAATCAGGGTATTAGTTGGCAAAGAATGGGATCCTATAACTTGGGGTGGGGATGTGTAGGGGGAGTCTATTGAAGCTAGGAACTCTGAATCCTCAGATTCTCAAGGGTTTGTTTGCCCCAGTTGAGGAAGTAGTACCCTCAGCTCCACCCCTTGAAATAATGCCTTCCCCACATGAGAAAATTAATCCTTCATTGTCTGATAAACCAGCAGTGACTTTCTCTGAGGAAAATGCCAGACAAGACAATATTGCTGTCCTCAACGCCCACCAATATTTTCTTCTAGACCTATAACCAGACTCAAGGCCAAGCAGGCCCCTAGAGGGGAGGTAGAAAATGTAGTCCATGAGGAAATTCACTACACTACTAAGGAGCTTAATGAGTTTGCTAATTCATTCAAGCAGAAACCTGGCAATATGTGTGGGAATAGATTTTAAGGGTGTGGGATAATGGTGGAAGGAACATAAAACTAGAGCAGGCTGAGTTTATTGATATGGGCCCTCTGAATGGAGATTCTAGGTTTAATACAGAAGCTCGCACAGTTTTAAAAGGTGTCAGAAGTTTGTTCGAATGGTTTAGCTGAAGCCTTTATCAAAAGATGGCCTACTGAAAAGGAGTTGGAGATGCCTGATATCCCTTGGCTTGGTGTTGATGAGAGGATTTTTAAGGCTCAGGGAAATTGCAATGCTAGAGTAGATATGACGTGTAAAACCTAATCCTCCACAATGGGAAGACCCAGAAGATATGCCCTTCACCAGCTCTATAAGATGCCAACTGGTGAGAGGGGGCACCAGCACATTTGAAGGGTTTTGTTCTTGCCCTTTTCTTTGTTCCAGACCTTAGAGTTGGAGATGATGCTACTCAGTTGAATTAAATGCAATGGGTTTAATTGGGTCCCAAGATAGCAAGAGTCAGGTGGCTGCATTGAATTACCAGAAACAAGGTGATCATAGTTGTTATAATGGGCAGCATAGACAAAAAACGTTTATGATGACCTAGCCTGTAATGGTCAGCACAGGAGAGGTGAAATTTATAATGGCATGTACGTACTGCTGGACTGGCTAATCTATCCAAGTGTTTCCAGGCATGAAACAGATAAGAAGCCTACTGCATATCTATTTGATCTGTATTAGCAGAAAAATTCTCAAACAAATGAAAGAAAGGCTATATTAGATCGTGGCAAAAGGCAATCTCGGCCAGTGAATCAATTTCCAGACTTGAGCCAGTTTGCAGACCCAGAACCCCTTGAATAAAGGGGTGGCCAGGTTCCCCTGAGAAAGGATCTTGATAAGACACCTAAAAGTTTTGCTGTTAGCCTTTCTCCAGTTCTTCCACAGAGGGACCTATGTCCTTTTACAAGGGTGGCTGTACACTGAAGGAAAGGAAATAATCAGACTTTGCAGGGTCTATTGGAAATTGGTTCTGAATTGAGATCCCAAGAAACATTGTGGCCCTCCACTTAAAGTAGATGGTTATGGAGGAGAGGTGATTAATGGAGTTTTGGCTGATGTCCAATTCATAGTAGGTCCAGTTTGGGGGAACACATCCTATGGTCATTTCCCCAGATTCAGAATGTATAATTGGGATAGATTTAGAGGTTGGCAGGATTCTCACGTTGGCTTTCTAACCTGTGAAGTGAAGGCTATTATGATTGGAAAGGCTAAATGGAAGCCTTTAGAGTTGCCTCTGCCAAAAAAAAATAGTGAATCAAAACCAGGATTGTATTCCTGGAGGAGTTGCAGAAATCACTGCCACCATCAAGGACTTGAAAGATACAGGGATGGTAGTTCCCACCACTATCCCTTCTGGCCAGTGCAGAAGACAGATGGACCATGGAGAATGACAGTTGACTAACAAAAACTAAGTCAGTAACTCCGATTGCAGCTGCTGTACCAGATGTAGTTTCATTACATGGGCAAATTAACACATCTCCTGGCACCTGGTGTGTAGCTATTCATCCAGCAAATTCCTTCTTCTCAGTACCTACCTGTCCATAAGGAATTTGCTTTCAGTTGGCAAGGCCAGCAGTATACCTTCACAGTTTTGCCTCAAGGATATATTAACTCTTCTGCCCTGTGTCATAATTTAGAAGGGATCTTGATCATCTGTCTCTTCCACATAATATCACATTGGTGCACTATATTTATTGATGACATTATGCTGATTGGTTCAAGTGAGCAGGAAGCAGCAACCACTCTGGACTCATTGGTAACACATATGCATAAGGATGGGAAATAAATCCAACAAAAATTCAAGGACCATCTATCTCAGTGAAAATCTTAGGAGTCCAGTGATGTGGAGCATGTACAGATATTTCTTCTAAGGGGAAATATAAATTATTGTACCTGGCCCTGCCCACTACCAAAAAAGAAGCACAACGTTTAGTGGGTCTATTTGGATTCTGAAGACAGCACATTCCTCACTTGGGTGTGTTACTCAGGCCTATTTACCAAGTGACTCAGAAAGCTGCTAGCTTTGTGGGGGGCCTGGAACAGGAGAAGGCTCTTCAACAGGTCCAGGCTGCTGTGCAGGCTGCTCTACCACTTGGACCATATGATCCAGCAGACCTGATACTTGAGGTGTCTGTGGCTGATAGAGATGCTGTTTGGAGCCTCTGGCAGGCCCCTGTAGGTGACTCACAGAAGAGAACTTTGGGATTTTGGAGCAAAGCTCTACCACCATCTGCAGACATTATTCTCCCTTTGAAAAACAGCTCTTGGCTTGCTAGCGGGCCTTAGTGAATGTTTAACAATAAGATACCAAGATGTGCTTTCTCGCTCCGCGGACATCTTGGCGGCTGGTGTTGGTTGGGGGTTGTCCTGCACCTAAGGCAGGAAGATGGTAGCCGCAAAGAAGATGAAAAAGTTTCCGAAGTCGATCAACTCTAGGCTCCAACTTGTTATGAAAAGTGGGAGGTACGTGCTGGGATACAAACATACTCTGAAGATAATCAGACAAGGCAAAGCAAAGTTGGTTATCGTTGCCAAAAACTGTCCAGCTTTGAGGAAATAGAGTACTATGCCATGTTGGCTAAAACTGGTGTCCATCACTACAGTGGCAACAATATAGAATTAGGTACAGCATGTAGAAAATACAATAGAGTATGTACACTGGCTATCACTGACCCAGGTTATTTCTGAGTTCAAGGCCAGCCTGGTCTACAGAGTGAGTTCTAGGACAGCCAAAGCTATACAAGAGAAACCCTGTCTCGAAAAACAAAAACAAACAAACAAACAAAACTTTAAAAAGTATTTGGAAATTATATTTGATGACTGCACAACCTTCTCAATATACAAAAACAAAACAAAACAAAACAAAACAAAAAAAACCTGAATTATATCTTTTGAAAGGGGGACTAAGGTAAACTGGTACTCAATAAAGCAAGGTAATTCTCCCTCATGTCATTAGTATTATATTAGAACAGAATGCCATGCTGCATAGCTGAGCCAGAAAAACTCAGAGAACACTCTGAAGAGAAGAGACTCTAAGCATGAATGTAAGAGGGACAGAGGAGGAAGAAGGGTCCGCTCTTAGGAAAGAGCGGGGGTACTTAGTGCATGGGTACGGGACGGTGGGCTAGGGCACTCTGTCCATGAAGGGACTCTAGCCAGCCCAAACATGGCAAACCTGCTCTGGCAGCCCTTGATCTTCTGCCCTGTCCCTTCTGCCTTTCTAAAATCTGTTAGATGACAGTCCCGAAGCTAGCTTCCAAGGTCTATTCCCTTATTTGGCCACTTTCTCCTCCCAGAGGCTGACTACCAAGGTCCAGCTATTAAAGTATTGTACCAATCAAAAGCCCCCTTTGCCTCACCTAATTAACATGTCCAATTAAAATCAAATACCTCATCCTAAGAGGGGGTTTCCTCTTTTACCTTCATCAACTGTCACTTGCCTATGGGCCATGTCTGTCTCCTCTCTGGCCAGAGGCAGTCCTTTGTCACTCCGGGGACAAATATCCCTGCCTCCTCTCCCTTGTTCTCCCTAGTCTTCTATTTCCTGTCTTTGTCTTTTACTCCCTCCCCCTCTGTGCCTCTGGGGCAAATAAATAGACTCTGTGCTAAGAACTGGGTCTTGGGAATGTCCAGTCCATACTCGTCCCTTCCGTCTGTTTGAGGGATATGGTATTTAGTCCTAATGGATGGAAGCTGTGTTTGCAATGCGCAGTGCACAGAAATGAAGGTAGGGAATGAGAACTGCTGATAAGCTCGCGTCAGGAAGGCCCTCACCCCATTTACAGGCACTCTGTGAAAGAAAGAGAATGACAAGATCGTCTGTAGTCTCCTGAAAGGCTGTTTCAAAGACAGAGTGGAGAGCGAGCTGGAGGAGGGAGGATTAGCTTGGAGGTTGTTGCACTATGTCAGAACTGGCTTTTCTTAAACAGGAAAAACTGGGAGGCTGGGAAAGTGCATCCAAGCTCCCTGCCATTCCCTGCCAACCACAGCAGCACTAGGCTCCACCAGGAAGAATGTTATCCCTTCATCTGGAGGTGGTCCTGATGCAGAGGCTGCGGGCAAGTTTTCCAACATGCCCTACTCCGGGTGTTGGCCTAGACTTTAAATTCAGTTCTCTCTTCACCCAAGTTCCACGATCAGACCAGCATGATAACAGTGATCCTCAATATTTGTCCTGGAGAAAGATGTATCAAGATGATTGTAAATTTGAAGGTTGAAGGTTCAAGTTCCTGCCTTCACACTGCACAGCTTGCTTTACCTGTGGTCTCAGTTTCCTCGGCTGTGAAGTGAGGACCACAAAGCACTGCTCTGTGCTGAGAAGAATATGTGGTTTTAGATATAAAAAACCCCTCATTAGGCCTCAATAAACAACTCCACACCATTCAGGCCACTAAGATTCTATAGTTGTAACTGCAATGCTTCAATGTGAGCCTTATACCAAGGAGTTAACTAGCTTTGACCTGGAACTTTCAACATTTTAGCATGCTAGGAGTGGTCATCTCACTAGCATCCCGGAAACAGTATAGATCATTTGCATCCGTGGTTCAAAGTCAGATGCGGTTGAGTTGATCCCTTGAAGGTCCAAGAGCATCTCGGACAAGTCAGGACAAGCTGAGCTTGTTTACTGTGGAGCCAGGGGAGGCCGAAGTTCCAGGTAAAGGCTCCCCTTTCTAGAACTCAACATAACTCCAAGGCAGCAGACCATGGAAACAGTTCCAAGCACTAAGCCAGTGGAATGTTGTCTGGAATGATAATATGGACAGTGAAAAGCAGCTTGTGTAAACACAGCAGGCCACTTAATTTAAAGAAGTCCATCCTGAAAGCTACAGAGGCTTTCCAGGCACAGCTGTTTTCCAGGATTCTCCGCAGAAAGGAGGCAGTTTCAAAAGGAAGCAAGGAGAGGAGGTACCCAGGTGCATTCCAGCCACCGAATTATTGGTGGCAGTTTTTAATGGTAAAATAAAATAAAATTTTGTATTGATCTAAGGAAGTAAAAAGAAGCCCTTCACCTCTGGAAAGATCACACACACACACACACACACACACACACACACACACACTTCTCACTCCCCCCTCTCTCAAACACACATATACCAGATTTTGCACACACACACACACACACACACACACACACACACATACCAGATTTTTCTCTCTCTCTCTTACACACACACGCCTCTCTCCCACACACACCAGATCTCACATACATATACACTACCACCCCCTCTCTCACACACACACACTTTCTTACACAGACACAAAATCTCTTTTTCTCCCATACACAAATACCATACTTCACATACATAAACACACACATTTCTTTCTCCCCTCACAACAGATCTCCTCTCTCTCTCTCTTTCTCTCTCTCTCTCTCTCTCTCTCTCTCTCTCTCTCACACACACACACACACACACACACACACACACACATCACCTGTTCCGTTCCGTGATCCCTGCAGTGGATCTGAAGCAGCACACGGTGGCAGAAGCGCCCTAGAAACGCAGCTGAAAGGAACCCGACGGCAACCTGACGAGCTTAGAAAGTGCAGCAAAAAATCAAGTCTCTTCCAGCCTGCAACCATGAACTGTGAGATCTGAAAAAAAAAAAAAACACATCGAGAAGCAGCAAGAAGGAGAAGTGGACTGTGCAAGGGGATGGATAAGTGTTAGAGTCTTTATCCAGTGCTTAGAAGTTAATTATATCAGACAGGTGACGTTTATCATCCTTTAAATGTTTCTAGTTTAATTTTTTTATTACTCCTAATTTTAAAAATGGAGCATTATTAATTTTAAAATTACCATCCTTTTAAAAGTAGCAGCAGGATCACATCTGGTTTCACACACCCATGCATCTATTTCAGACATCTGCATAGGTCTGTGTTTGTTATAGAAAGCCACTGGTTAGAATGTGGCTTGTTTTATCAAGACCGTCCCCCTATCAGCAACATTTTCTTTAAATTCACAACAGTAATGCCTAAGGTGACAAAGTAACATATTTTTTTTTTTCTAAAAGCTTTGATTTCAAAACAGTAACTGATTATCTGATGAGATTGAACAAACAAAATAGTAACTTCTCAGATTCCACAGCAGGATGACAGGAAATTCCTTCAGATTGCCCTTCACCCTAACACCTAGGCAACTTCAACTTTTGACGGGACTCGTAACTATTTAGACTTTCAGGGTTTTGGTTTGCTGGCTTTAATCTTTCAAACCAGTATCTGCACCAGTATCTGCATGGGTGCCTATAGTAGAAATTACACAAAACAGTTTCTTAAAACTACTTCAGTGTCGCTACAGCCATCTAGCCACTTAACACTTTTTAAAGCTCTCTCTGCTAATGGGATTTGCTCCTGGAGAATCTGCCAGATCCGGGCTTCCTCTGCTGCTTTTGGAGAGACTAAAGCTGATGTAATGAGGATCCCGATGAAGTCATTTTGTCACCTTGGAAAACTCACCCAACAGAGATTACAGTGATCTCAGGCAACTGGGTGGGAGACAGGGGTCTCCAAACCAGACTCTCTGTCAAATATTGGTAAATTTCTGTGTTATTCGCTTTGGGCACTTAAGTTCAGTTTTTCAATCTGTTGGCCAACATATACTAAGTTAAAAGTGACCCGAAGAAACGTTTCTCTTTTAAATGAAGGCTAAGTTTGCACTTACTAACCCAGTGCTTCTCAACCTGGACCCCACGGGGGCTGCATATCAGATATCCTGCATATCAGATCTTTACTTGACAATTCATCACAGTAGCAAAATTACAGTTACAATGTAGCAACAAAATAATTTTAAAGTTGGGGAGATCACCACAACATGAGGAACTGTATTAAAGGGTCCAGGCATCAAGAAAGTTGGGGACCACTGCTCTCGTCAGAGAATAAAACACTGACTTCCAGGAGGAGAAGAAATTCAATTGTCTTCGGGAACAGATGTCACTGACGGATTCGTTAGCGAGTCTCCTTTGTAAGAGCTCAGCAGAGGAAATTCCCTTCAGGAACAATGTCACTAGGGTCCCATAACCTTTAAGCGAAGGATCTCTCTGATGGCTTCCGTTTTGCCCAGCAACTTTGACCAGTTTCCCATTTTACTCAAATATCTGCAGCCAACTCGGAAAGGGGATTTCCTGGACTCTGTACCTCGGTTAAGTCAGCAGCCGATTCACACATCACGTGATGCAATTAAGTGCAGGGAAAGAAAAGCTCAGCTTAAAGAAACCCCACAGAGTTGGGTGTTCCTGCAGTCCTCCGCATTCCTGTGAATGTGTGAAAACTCAAGACTGGGACTCCATCATGTGAACGCACCGTCAGCATTTGAGCGTTCATTTTCTTCCCTGGTTGATAACGTTTCTGAGAAATTGAGGCTACCCATATGTAGGGTCCTGGAAAAGATTTGAAAACATGAACTATATTAAGTACTGTGTCTTGTCTCGGGAGCATCTTAAAGCCTAGAGAGATCTTGGCTTAGGGAATTTAGAAAAACAAACACTAACTCGGATGACTGGAGAAATAAAGAATAATTTAAGTTTTGGCCCTAAATGTACTTGTCGTCCTACGAGAATAGCCTCGGTTTTTGTTTGTCTTTCCTCTGTTTCTATTCTGCCCACACGGATTAAACCAAGGAAAAGTAACTGAATCTAACTAAGCTCATTTCAGTGTGAGCCATACAACCTATGAACTCTGTTCTAAATCAAGTTTCATTTACTGACTTCCCTGAGTCACGAATGTGTGACCTACTGGAATCCACGATGGGGGTCACAGAATGAGATTATACACCAAAGAAGGAATGCCAAAAAAAAAAAAAAAAAAAAAAAAAAAATCGAGCAAGACTGGAACCAACCAGCCCAAGTCATAACTTAGGAAAAATGAACATCTTTTGAGTATAAACACCAATTATTCTACTAGAAAACGCAGATAGCAGATGCACCTGAATTCATTCATTCATTTATATTATAAATATTATAAAATATGAGGGAGATACTATCATGGCCATTTTTTTTTTGTATCACAAAGTAGAGGTACAAGAAAAGAAAATGACAGCCCTTAACCATGAATCAAATCTTCAGTATGATCGGTATTGTATGGGGTGGTTTAAAATTTAAGCTTTTGGGCCAGCAATAGGGCTCTGGTTAGAGGCACTGGCTCATGGGCATGGCAACCTCACTTTAAGCCCCACTCGCTCGCTCCGGTTGGTCTCTCCAGTCCAAGGATTCGTTTCTTATTATTCTTCATAAGTATGCTGTAGCCGACTTCAGATGCACCAGAGGAGGGCGTCAGATCTCATTACGGGTGGTTGTAAGCCACAAGCCACCATGTGGTTGTAAGCCACCATGTGGTTGCTGGGATTTGAACTCATCACCTTCGGAAGAGCAGTCAGGTGCTCTTACCGGCTGAGCCATCTCACCAGCCCTGTTTTTCCTTTTTTTTTTAAACAGACCTGTTTCTTTTGGCTTAAAAACAAAATTTAAACACATAAGAACACCAAAATTTAATTACATACATACATCAGCGTTCTATAAACAGCGCAGAAGTACTCACTACTTGAACACACATGAGCAAAAGGGAAATTGGAAAAAAAAACCCTATGTTAATTCCTATTTTAGCATTATTTACTGAGTTTCCCTTTGTTTTGCTGATTCTGTGTCTCTTTACTTACACAAGCAGAAAACTGTATCCAAATTTTATAAGTAATAAGAACTCATTAGTTATAAAATATTTCAAATAGTAACTAACATTCATTAATGGGGTTAGAATTTTGAAAAGGGGAGAGAAAAAGAACCAAAATTCCAGGGCTGCCTGATGTAATATCTTCCTAGACAAGGCACGGCTGGCCTCCCCTCCCCCTCCTTTAAAGCTTCCTTGTTTAGTATTTAGAACACTGTGTGCACATTCAGTGAATTCCTTACATTCCTTTACCAACGGTCCTCTGAACCACGAATCCAAATTAGGTAGTCATTTTACCTGTTACACAATAAATCAATTGTCTTGCACAAGTTTCACAGCGTATCAGTGACAAGAAGAGAGGGCAAATCTCTGATGGCTATCCTAAGCACACTGGGTCATTAGTGCACGCTGTGGCTAACAAGATCTGCTGCGACACCGTCACTGGGATCAATACAGTTCTCAGAACTGGACCTCATTCCATCATCCTTTAGTTTCTGGGTGCTCATGCTCATGCTTTTCTTCTTTTTTTTAAACTAGCTCTGCCCTTTTTGTCTATTCATGCTTGAGAAGCAATAAGGCAGGTTTTCTTTTTCTTTTTTTTTTTTTAAAGTGGGGACAGGATGGAGTATGGGGACCACTGTCAAAAACAAAAAGCAAAAAGCAACACCTGGATAAAGCCCAACTAGACAAACCTACTGATTCAATGAGTGTTAAGGACATGAAGGGCTGTTGCATGGCTTAGAAAGTGAATGTCTCCAACAAGTGCTTGCTGACAGGACCCTGATATAGCTATCTCCTGAGAGGCTCTGCCAGAGCCTGACAAATACAGATGTGGATGCTTGCAGCCAACCATTGGACTGAGCACAGGGTCCCCAATGGAGGAGTTAGAGAAAGGACTGAAGGAGCTGAAGGGGTTTGCAGCCCCATAAGAGGAACAGCAATATCAACCAACCAGTACCCCCAGAGCTCCCAGGGGCTAAACCACCAACCAAAGAGTACACATGGAGGGACCCATGGCTCCTGCCGCATATGTAGCAGAGGATGGCCTTGTTGGACATCCATGGGAGGAGAGGCCCTTGGTCCTGTGAAGGCTCAATGCCCCAGTGTAGGGGAATGCCAGGGCAGGGAAGTAGAAGTGGGTGGGTTGGTGAGCAGGGAGAAGGGGGATGGGATAGGAGGTTTTTGGAGGGGAAAGTAGGAAAGGGGATAACATTTGAAATGTAAAGAAAAGAAAACATCTAATAAAAAATTATTTGGGAGCCGGGCAGTGGGGCGCACACCTTTAATCCCAGCACTTGGGAGGTAGAGGCAGGCAGATTTCTGAGTTCGAGGCCAGCCTGGTCTACAGAGTGAGTTCCAGGACAGCCAGGGCTACACAGAAAAACACTGTCTCAAAAAACCAAAAATAAATAAAATAAAATAAAATAATTTGGGAAAAACAAAAGAAAGTGAATGTCTTGTCACTCTTGAGAGTATCCGGTTGGAAGTGCAAGGGACGGGATGAATTTACAATCAAAAGTATTGTGAAATACTTTTATAGCTGGCCTTACAAAACTGAAATAAGAAAAAGAAATCAGTTGACTTATAAACAGGGAAGAGGTGGGGACAGGAACTCCATCAGCAGGACAAAACATGTCAAATGAATGCACATGCACACATGCATGCCTGCACCCTCTTGAGTGCACACACACACACAAGTTAAAAAGGGACGTGTAGTCATCTAAAGAAAGTAATAATTGACTGGCTAGAGAAGACGTAATCACAGTCCTTTCACATGAGGAAGAAATGTACCAAAGGCCCCCCGGGAGGGTTGCGGGATGTGCCACAGAGAACCGCTCTTGACTAGGTCGGTAAGGTCCACAGTCAGAGTCCTTTAAGAAAGCACCAGGTAAATCTCCACCCACCGCATCACAGACACTGGTCCAGTTGTCCAAACGTCTACGGCCTCTTAGCTCTCACCGACCCTTAAGTCTTCTTTGGAGCTCTGGGCTTATTCTCATTCTGCCTATCACTAATTACTTAACCTTACTGTAGACAGAGATGGGCATTCACTGCACATTGCTTTGGATCTCTAACAGTGTCCTCCCCCAAGACAGTAGACTTTAAATGAATGATTTTCAAATTCTAGGTGCACAAGATAGTACCAGATTTGGCTAAAAGGACAAAACCTCTTAGCCCTTCACGCCAGGAAACATTTGTTGGTATATCCGAGTGACTAGTTCAAATGGTTAATAAACATTTATTAAGGACCTTACAGGTATTTAATACCCGTTCGTAGATAAAGAAATCAGAGCCATGGGCATGTAAAGCAGCATTGCAAAATTAATAATGGATACTGCAGGTTTTCTAACAAAAATGAACGGGGCATGGAACTCATAGCCAGTCCCTGTTACTCACTGACTCTCCTGCCCTGCCCTGCCCTGCTCTTCGCCTTACCCAGTAGTTCTGGAGTTGACAGAAAAGGTAGAATGTGAGAAAGGATGTGCTGGCTTTATTTCTAGAAAGCATGTCCTGATTTAAGGGTTAGCCTTTTTCTTTAAGCCTGCCTCCCTCCCTCCCTCCCTCCCTCGCTCCCTTCTTTCCTTCCTTCCTTCCTCCCTCCCTCCCTCCCTCTCTCCCTTCCTCCATTTTTCTCCCTCCCCTTCCTTCCTTCCTTCCTTCCTTCCTTCCTTCCTTCCTTCCTTCCTTCCTTCCTGTCTGAATGTCTGTCAGCCCCCCCCCCCCCCCCCCCCCCCCCCCCCCCCCCCCCCCCCCCCCCCCCCCCCCCCCCCCCCCCCACTCCTGTCCCCTTTCCCTCCCTCTAGAGGCAGGGTCTCACTAAGTAGCCATGACTGGCCTGGAACTCCCTAATTCCAGGCAAGCTGGCCTTGAACTTGTAGAGGTCCACCTGCCTCTGCCTCTTGAGTGCTGGGGTTTAAAGCCTGTACCACCATGCCCAGCTAATTGAACATTTAGTTTTCTTTTCTTTTTTTTTTTTGTTAATTAATTTGTTTTATGTGTCCATTGGCATTTGGCC
The DNA here is from genome assembly GCA_902729485.2 of Mus minutoides. Classification (NCBI taxonomy): domain Eukaryota; kingdom Metazoa; phylum Chordata; class Mammalia; order Rodentia; family Muridae; genus Mus; species Mus minutoides. The sequence goes on along the minus strand of LR749559.1, from coordinate 2,849,388 downwards.
TGCATCTATGTTTGTATGACATGTCAGGTCCTCTAGAACTAGCGTTATAGACAGTTGTAAGCAGCCATGTTGGTGCTGGGAATTGAACCTGGATCCTCTGTAACAACAGCCAGGGCTCTTAGCTGCTGAGTCCTCTCCCCAGCTTGAATATTTAGTTTATGGGAAATACACATACATAGTATTTCCTTATAGAAAGTATGTACGCACATACACACACACACACACACACACACACACACAACCTGGGGGAGGTTGGGCGGGGACTTGTTATTCAGTTGAGGATGGCCTTGAACTCGTGATCTTTCAGCTTCTACCTACTGACTGACGGGATTACAGGTGGCTGTGCACTAGGCTTCTTGGTTTATGTGGTGCTGGGTCTAAAGGGATTAGACCCAGGTTTTCATGCATTTGCCCTACCAACTTAGCTCTATCCCCAGCCCAGAAACACTTTCCTGTGCCAGTGGCTCAGTTGCCCCCCTTAAATCTGTTCACACAATTGTTCAGCTGCCACATTAAAACTCTACTATTTGACGATCCCTTTCCATTCCAATCGAAGTCCCGAGTATTTGTAATTAAACATATTGCACACCTGTTTTCCTTCTTAATTTCTCTCACCAGGGACGGAGGAAGTTCTGTTATTTGTGAATTAAAAAGAGATTACATTTTATTGATACTTCACAAAACTCACAAGCAAGTCCATCACGATTGAGATGAGCAGAGTGAGTATGTAACTCAACTATATCTATCAGCTGTGTAAGGAAGGTGTGAAAAATGGACAATATGGAAAGCAGAGTGTTTCAGAGAGAAATACAGCCGGGCGTGATGGTTCACACCTTTAATCCCAGCACCGGGGAGGCAGAGGCAGGCGGATTTCTGAGTTCGAGGCTAGCCTGGTCTACAAAGTGAGTTCCAGGACAGCCAGGGCTACACAGGGAAACCCTGTCTTGAAAAAAAAAAAACCAAAAGACAGAGAGAGAGAGAGAGAGAGAGAGAGAGAGAGAGAGAGAGAGAGATACAGCATGTCTACTTTCAATAGTGCAAAATCTCTATACCACTTAGGTCTTTTTTCTAGGTCACTGGGCAAACACTACTTTTAAACTTGCCCATTTGAGCAGCAAATACTTTTGTATGTATTGTGAAGCCTTCGGCAAGGAGGACAGATCTTTCCTTGTGCACACTTCCGCCATTGTGTTTCTTGTACTTGTCCATAAAACAATAAAAAGCTGCTGGCTCCACAGGATCAAACCGGTCCTGGAACCCCGGCTCGCTTTGATCTGCTAGGGCACCCTGGTCACTAGTGAGAGACAGACAAATCAACAAAAAGCAGCAAGCAGGGAAAGAAATGGTCTCACTACTGCCCCTCGTGGATCCAGGCTAAGCCACAACCCCTTGAGTAATGACACAGCTGTGGAATATATATTTGGGAGATCTGAGGGGAAATGTAAGGTATAAAGGGGTAGGGTACTGGAAAAAGTGCAAGTAAATTAGCTAGGGTTATTTTTTTTTCTTTTTAAGGGGTATTTTCCTTTATTCTAGATTTTCTTCAGTGTCTCCAGTAGTTACAGTTCACCAGTAGAGTTAGAGACAGCTATGCCAAACTATACTTTGTAACCAAGTTCTGATTTACTTCAGTTGAGGTTTTGTTTGTTTGCCTTTGGTTTTGTTTTGTTTTGTTTTTGAGACAAGGTTTCTCTGTGTAGCCCTGGCTACCCTGGAACTCATTCCGTAGACCAGGCTGGCCTCGAACTCACAGAGATCCGCTTGGCTTGCCTCTATCTCCAGAGTGCTGGGATTAAAGGCTTGAGCCATCACCCTTTGACTTCCGTCGAGTTTCTAAGGACAGACTCTTTCTAGCAAAGCAGAAACGCAAGCCCAAGTGGCAGTTTATTTAATGCAGACCTCCTCATAATAATTTTTCATCTCTGGAGAAAGAGACATTGCACTGTCTTCAACTTCTCCATTGGTATGACTCACACAATGGTTATAGAGACTTTTTGTTGTTGTTGTTTTGTTTTGTTTTGTTTTGTTTTGTTTTGTTTGTTTTTCCAGACAGGGTTTCTCTGTGTAGCCCTGGCTGTCCTGGAACTCACTCTGTAGATCAGGCTGGCCTCGAACTCAGAAATCCGCCTGCCTCTGCCTCCCAAGTGCCAGGATTAAAGGCTTGTGCCACCACCGCCCAGCATTATAGAGACATTTTAATTTCATTCTTCACAATGAAGATGAAACTGTAAAGTACCTTGTACAAGGTCACAGAGCTGAAGTGGCTTTGGATTCATGTTGGTCTGAATAGGAAGTTAGTACCCAAGTGAAGTGTTGTAACCTAGGACCACCCCTTCACTAATTAGTGTGTTACTAGAGACTCAGAGACGCGGTACTCAGACCCAACACTGTGGCTCAATAGGAACTGTCTTTTTCTCGGTCTTCCTGTCTAATACAGATGCTAGCTGAGCCTTTTCAATGCTTGCCTCAAAAGCTAGATCCTAAAGAACTATCCTTCAGTATTGCCTGGGGGGTGCGGGGGTAGGGTGTATGGGAGAGGAAGGGGAGGGGGAGGAGAGATAGCAAGGATAACCTCAGGTGTCATTCATCAGACACAGGAGTCCAATTCCCTTGCAGCCACCTGTCAGCTCTAGGTGACTGGGTATTGATGCAAGGAGCAGGGAAGGGAGGGGCTTTCATCCTTAAAGAAACACTGCTTCCTATGGAGCCACTTTCTGAAGAAGGCAGTGGGTGAAATGGATAAAAGCAAATTTCCACTGCTTAGCAAGACTTTTTAAAAGTATTTTTAAGTATTTTTATAATATTTATAAAATTAAGTATTTTTATAATATTTATGAGTATTGTTAAAACTTTAACTTTCTTTTTAAACAGGCTACACTGCACACTAATTTGTATTCTTCCTTTTCCTTTCCTTTTTTGTTTTCTGTTTTGTTCTGTTTTGTTTCAAGGCGGGGTCTTTATATATAGCCCTGGCTGTCCTGGAACTCACTATGTACACCAAGCTGGCCTCAAACTCACAGAGATCCACCAGCCTCTGACACCATAGTGCTGGGATTAAAGGTAGTTTCTGAAACAGGATTTGGTTTTATTATCACTATCACATGACTTTTGAAGGGGAACCCCGCTGCCCCCCACCCCTTAGCCTTCAGAGAGAGTCACAACTTTAGTTTTGAAGATGATACAACTAAATCCCTTTAAAACCAGGAAAAGAACTTCCAAAAGTCTCCCGAGGAAAGGAAACAGTTAAGAGTTTCGGTTGTTTTCAAAAGATTCCAAGTTTGTAAGTAAATCCTGTGAACTTCACCCAAAGTTTTCAAATATGTTCTCTTCCCACCCAAAAAGAAACCCTTAGGCAATAATGACAAGAAAATAAAGTGTCCAAGGTGTTCGGTAACAAAAGGAAAGGGGTAAAGGGGATGCTTTCAGCCGTGGCCAGAAGGTTTTTGCAAGTGACCAGATACAGAAGGCTTGCTAAGTACTGGTCTTGGTCGTCCTGCTCTCCACACTTCCATTGCAAAGCTCAAACGGAAAGGAAAAGCACAGGAGACGCCTTTCCTTTACCATAGTGGCTGTGGGAATCTTGTGAACTATATGAACACAGATCTTTGGAAGCTCGTTACAAAATGAAGAACATCCTGAAACTATCCCGGCTCTCGAGACGATCAGAATGTACTAGAAACTGTGGGACTCTGACCCCTACTGAGGCCTTAAAAGCAACAGCCATTAAAAGCGAGACATCTGGGCAAAAGTAAAAAGTCATGACACAAACTAAATTAGTTGGAAACTCGATTTTGTTTTCCAAATCCCTGCTCACTCATAGTTTCTCAGGATCGGGGGCAATCCATGACATTTCCCCCACATTAAGACCGTCAGCACAATTCTTACAGAACAAGTATTAACGTAAGCGCAATAATGAGTTCAGGGCTCCCCATTTGGAAAGGACTGAAGGATTCATTTTGAGGAACAACCTCTCCTTATCCCCAGGTTAGGACTCTTTCATTGGGTCAGTAAATAATAAAACAGTATGAGCTTTGTTTGTTTGTTTGTTTGTTTATACCTAAGTACCTGAACTGAGCCTACCCCAAAGGAGGCATGACAACGAATATCTGTGAGCCAACCTCAGACCAAAAAAAAAAAAAAAAAAAAATTGGTGAAAGCTACCAGTAACTAGGCTTCATTCCAATCGTCCAAGAGACCTTTGGCTTGTTAACCATCACAGCCAACTGCTCGACCTGCACCTGACTATCAGCAAACACTCCAGCCTCAAAACTAACAGTGAAAAAGTATCACACACCGAAATGAGACCTTAATATGAACTGTTGATTCTCTAGTAACATCTGCGAGTTCCGGTCAAGTTTTAATGGGAAATGGGGAAAGCGCAATCTGGGCATCGGGCGTGCGCACGCATGCGCATACTCTGCTGTTCGTAGCTAGTCCTGAGATTGACATCAAGTGTCTTTCTCAATCCTTTTCTACATATTTTCGAGTCAGTTCTCTTTACTGAACTTGGAGTTTAGTGGTTGAGCTAGGCAGACCAGCCTCCAGCCCCAGAGATCCTCCTCCTTCTGCCTCCCTGGATATGCATTCGCTTGCGTCCCCGCCTCCCTCCCTCCCACCCGACCCCGCACCACCACATACATATACAGAGACAGGGTTTCTCTGTATATGTATGTGCCCTGGCTGTCCTGGAATTCACTCGGTAGACCATTCCGGCCTCAAACTTATAGAGATACCGCCTGCCTCTGGGATTAAAGACATGCTGGGCTTTGTTTATGGGCTCTGGGGATTCAAATTCAGAATTCGATGCTTCCACAGATCCACTTTTTCTTTAAAGGATAGTTTATTTTTATATGCCTTGATGTCTTTTCATACATAACTTAGTTATCTCTACATTTTACACAGTTATGTGGCTACATCCTAACTTGCACACGACTTTATAAAGTGCCTTTAACTATTCACAACAAACAAAAGAACGTTCCTGACCAGTCTCTTGACCTTTTCAATGCACTGGGATAGATGCACATTTTCAAAGAAAACTTAAGCTAAGTCTAAGAACAAGAAAGTAAAGCAAAACTGCCCAAAACAGGCAAATAAATATTTACCTGAATTTTAAATTTTTACAGTCAAAGCACAAGTTAGAAACTGTCTCAGTATCGTTTCGATTTCACAGTGAAGAACATTAGCACCACGTGGTATTTACACGTGACCCCTGAGACGGCTGACAGGGCTTTCATTCTCTACAAAAGGAATAGCTCTTGATGCCTCATCCTGAAATGGAAATGGGAAGGATGGCATTGGACCAGCCCATGCCAGAGAACACCGGCTAGAACCGGAAGGATATCGGAGTCCACTTGAAAGCTGCCGCTGCCTCAGCTTCCGACATTTCGGACATAAAAGACGACAAAGCACAAAACCGTATAAATCGGACTTGTGACTTAACCTTTGATGGTTGCCAGGACTCCGGTCCATGATTATAAAACTGATAAAGAATGGGGCTGGAGCGGGACAGCGGTGGCGCACGCCTTTAATCCCAGCATTTGGGAGGCAGAGGCAGGCGGATTTCTGAGTTCGAGGCCAGTCTGGTCTACAGAATAAGTTCCAGGACAGCCAGGGCTACACAGAGAAACCCTGTTTCAAAAAACTAATAATAATAATAAAAGTATGGGGCTGGAGAGATGACTCTGCCTTTAAGAGAATTGACTGCTTTCCCCAAAGGACCAGGGTTTGATTCCCAGCACCCTCATGGAGGCTCAAAACTGTCTGCTAACTCATTAAGGGATCAGATGTCCTCCTCTGACATCCAAGAGCCCCTCCACACAAGTGGTGTGTGGGCATACATACAGACAAAACATTCATATACATAAAATAAAAATAATTTCTCTAAATAAAAGATTTGATAAGGTCTTATCTTGTAGCACTTTGGGAAATCAACTAGTGTGTACACACACACACACACACACACACACACACACACAAACACTAGGTTTTTTTGTTGTGGTGGTGGTTGTTTGATGACAATCTCACTATGTAGCCCAGGCTAACCTCAAGACCAAGATGCCCCACCCTCTCTTCAGCACTGTGATTATAGGCATGTGCCATAATATTGAGCAGAAAATTTCTTTTTTAAGAAGTGTTCTAACTACTGTCAGAGTAGGAAATGGGATGCCAGCACTCAGAAGACAGAGGAAGGGGGATCACTGTGAGTTCTAAGTCAGGGAGATCAATATAGTGTGCCTCTCCTGCCCCCAGCCCCCATGCTCATTCCCTTAAAAATGTAACTGCTAAAGTAAACGGAAAGACATAAAACTTAATAACCACCTGTTTCCTGAAAACATTGGAGATTTAGGCTGGGCCTAAGGGAGAGTCTTGTAATCCGGGCTGCTGGGGTAGACTAAGGAAGAATTGCTATCTAAAGGCTTGCCTGGGATTTCTAAGCCATCCAGTGCAACTTGTTTACATAGCCTAGCATATGAGTCCTCAGTTTCAATTCCAAGAATGCAGGAAGGAAGGAAGGGAGAGAGAATGGGGTGGAGGGAGGAAATGAGTGAGGGAAGGAGGAGGATTATTAAAGAAGAATTTAAAACAAAGCCACCAAACTAGTAGCGTTTGAATAAGCAGTCTTTATATCATGGAAAGACAAGCAGACTTTATAGCTTCTTATGTCACTCAGTGGGAACTGCATGGTATCTACTCGGTCTAATAAAGACAACATCCATCAATTTACAGAAAATAGAGGATGACAGAGGGATATGTTAAATAGTACCATGGTGGTGCACACCTTTAATCCCAGCACTTGGGAGGCAGAGACAGGCAGATTTCTGAGTTCGAGGCTAGACTGGTCTACAAAGTGAGTTCCAGTACAGCCAGGGCTATACAGAGAAACCCTGTCTCGAAAAAAACAAAACAAAACAAAACAAAAAAAAACCCAAAGACTCAAACAGTCAAATCCTAACTGTGGGGAATTCTACGAAGCAAATTCTCCAACCACTTTTATTTAAAAAGGAGCATTACATAAGATGTAGGGCTAATGAGCAGGTTAAAAAAGACTTAGCTATGCCATATGCTGGGAATGATTCTCAAAACAGACCCTTACCAGAATGATTCCCTTCAGTATCTAGAGGATAACTGAACACATAATATTCGATTGTGGTGCAGTCCACGATAGTGAACTTGTCAGGCGCCAGCTTTGAGGTATGTGACTGAGGGAAGGATCGTTGTCCTTGAACCAGGAATGCAGTATGGGCTTCAGCTGAGAGCAGGTTTCTCACAGGCAATCAAAGAACTGAGCAGAACTCAACAGCAGGTCACTGCACAAGACTCAGGACTCCTCAACAGCAAGTATCTTTAGCTGGAGGAGTCTTCATCAACCTTAAGAACATCTCTGCAGAGTAACCCTTCCTAACATGGTCCCTCTCCTGTTCTCCAGTCAGTCATTCTCTGTCAGCTTGCCCCACCTTTTGTAGCTCCCTCCTCATTTTGTAAGAAAAGTTTTCTTCTAGTTAGTCTGATGTGACTGTTTCTCAGAGAACCCCAACAAAATATGTACTGAAATACATACTCTGTGCCACGACAATACCATGGTGATTATGATTAGTGTTCACCATAGGAGAGCCATCAGGAACTACTTGTAGTTCAATAAGACTTTAAACTACCACAGGAAAAGTGGTTAGACAGCAAAAATAAGTTGAGTGAGATATTGAGAATTCTTGTACTTTTGTGCGAGCCACGCCTAAAGGAAGAGGTGACCGCTCTTGAAAACTGCCCCTGGATATGCACACGAAGGTACATCTGAGAAATGGTCACAGCCAGGAGGAGCCTGAGACATGAAGAACTGAGTGTACTTTACAGCCTGGATTAGCTCTTGGAGCAAGCTCATACACATTCCAGGGAAACAATGAAGAAACAGGAGCTGAGTGATTTATTAAAATCGACTCATTGTGAACAATGTGAGCACTAAATGTTCAGGTGCAACATGGGAGAGACAGGACACTTAGGACTTCTCTGTACTGCCTTAATTCTGTGACAGTAATTAATTTAGGACATTCTAAACATGTCCTAAAGATTTTTTTTAAAATCTTATTTGTTGTTGGTAGAGCCCAGAGGTTGCTTAAGTGCCCAGAGGCAGGGGGATCTCTGGACCCAGTAAACATGAGTTCCAGGCTAGCCAGTGATTAAACATAGTAAGACCCTCTAGAAATATTAAGTAAGTAAAATTAAAAAAAAAAGTTTTTAAAGCTTATTTAAAATACCATGCTTAGGAACCTAACGGTCCAAGGGAAAGTGTTTATCTGTGCTCACTGGAGTGCCAACGGGGTATGTGTCACCAGTAAGCCATTAGCTAGAAAGTGTCATTTGATTTTTTTTCCTGAACTCCCCAAATTTGAAAAATTCAGACTCCCGAGAACCCCCACAGTGTCTGCAATGAAGATGCCAAACTCAAACCCAGAACCATGAAACACTTACATCTTTGTCCAATCAAGTTTTAGAATTAGATACAAATGCGTGATTGTTACTAAACCACCTTTCAGGGAGTAACCATTAAGAAAGAGAATAACCGGGGCTGGTGAGATGGCTTAGCGGTTAAGAGCACTGACTGCTCTTCTGAAGGTCCCGAGTTCAAATCCCAGCAACCACATGGTGGCTCACAACCATCCATAATGAAATCTGATGCCCTCTTCTGGAGTATCTGAGGACAGCTACAGTGTACTTACATATAATGAATAAATCTTTAAAAAGAAAAAAGAAAAAAAAAAAAAAAAGAAAGAAAGAGAATAACCAAGATTCTGTCGCCCGATTTCTTGGACTTGTGACTACAACTGAGTTCTTGAGATACTCCTGCTCTGGGAATGGGGTGTGTTAAGCTGCCCATGTGGGGAGGGACTACTGATACTGTCTTTAATCAATGAGAGCAGCAAAGAAAAGACCAACAGTCACATTGCACTCTTTAGACAATATGCCTACAACAAAAAAAAGACAGGAAAGTCTTTGCAATGGTTAAAAAATAGCAGCAAAGTTCAGTGATTTAAAGCTTCACCCTCTTCAGGATTACCTGAAGGCTTTGTTAGACAAATACCAAATACTCAAATACCAGGCTTTACCCTCTGAGTATCTAACTCAGGTGTTAAGTGGGGCTAAAGAGTTTTGTATTTCTATTAGGTTCCTAAGTGAAATCGATGCTCTGTGTGCTGTGAGAATCACTGAGAAAACAGGCCAAACACTTTGTAGGGTGGTGATTACAGTTCCACAGTCCACGAGTGTACAGATCGCCAAGTCCTGTCGTCAAATGCAAGAGCTTTATGATGTCTGAGAATTGTCCTCCTAGCGAGCATGCTCCTAGGTTTTTTTTTTGGGGGGGGGGGGGGGGGGGGGGGGGTGGTTTCGAGACAGGGTTTCTCTGTGTAGCCCTGGCTGTACTGGAACTCACTTTGTAGACCAGGCTGGCCTCAAACTCAGAAATCCACCTGCCTCTGCCTCCCAAGTGCTGGGATTAAAGGCGTGCGCCACCATGCCCGGCTTCCCAGGTTTTTGAAGAACCAAACAAAACAATCTCTAAAGCCCGGAACACACTGTGGGGTGGGGGACACACACATCTCCAGAGTCATCAGAAACTGAAGAATATTGATCTAGAAAAGGCCACGAGCAGAAGCATTTGGAGGCAGCCTGTGAGCCATCAGCGTTTTTTAAGGTCTCTTTTAGTCATTTCATAAAGATGTCCGCTAACCTCACTGATTTCAGTTTGGTGACTCAGAGTCCAAGTGACATTACCATACTTTTTATCCATTGCTGTTTGCCATCCTTGGACATCTGTTCACAGAACCCTCAGTGCCCCAACAGAGGACTAAGCTTTCCTGTTCTCTCTAATGACAGCTAATGAGTGTTTTCTTATGAGAGGCGATTTTCTGATTCTTCTGTGTGGATTCCTTTACCTCTGACAGACAGCTTTGTTAACACACTTTCACTACAAAAACAGTAAAAGACACCCGATACCGTCCTATTCATATTTCTCAACAGTTTCCTTCTATAAAGTTAAAATGCCCACCGATGACAACGTCTGCCTTTGGCTAACCACAGGATATAGTTCAGATCTTAAAGGAAGACAAACATATCTTTGGCTAGAAGCCTGCAACCTAAATATGTGCTGTTTCTGTCCTACAATATGTCTAAGTAAGAAAAGCTACGACTGTTGAGGTGATAGAGCCAGCAACAGCATATTTTAACATGAAAAACAGACATCATAATACATTTTTTACGGCTATAAAATAAAAGCTCCATTTTCCCTTTTTTACTGGCTTATGTTTTTTCAAGTTGCACCCCTAACATAAAGAGTGCCTTTCCCTTTGCTTAAAGGCACTATTAGCAACTGTGGGTCAGCTTACTGGCAGAGTACTTACCTAGCATGTATGAGGTGCACACACGCACCCGAGTGCATGCGCGAGAGCGCGCGCGCGCGTGCACACACACACACACACACACACTCACATACTTTCTATCCATTGCTGTTTGCCACCTTGGACATCTGTTCACAGAGCCCTCAGTGCCCCCACAGAGGACTAAGCTTTCCTGTTCTCTCTCTCTCTCTCTCTCTCTCTCTCTCTCTCTCTCTCTCTCTCTCTCTCGCGTGCGCGCGCGCGCGCGCGCACACACACACACACACACACACATGACTCATAAAAAGTAAAGGACTGTAAAGGACATTATAACCAGTCCCATGTGCTTAACATGAAGGTCTAACGTTCAATAAAATTTTAGAGAGATGACTAAAGATAAAGTGTGACCACGGCGCATGTACACATGCGTGTGCACACACACACACTAACTCTCAAACTAAAATGTCTGGAGATTTGGTAAAATCTAAAATAAAGGTTTCCGTTTCAATTAAGATCATGAAGGCTTTGAAGTTGGTGGAGAGCAGAGAGGTATATGGGAGAGTTTGGGCAAAGGGAGGAAGGGCTGTTGTAATTATGATCTCAAAAAAAAAAAGACTGATATCTTGCAAAACTTCTTCATTGGGTGTGCTAATTAGAGGAACACCTTACACAAGGCTGAGACATTAGCAACACACCCTGATGGAGACGCCTGTGCTTTTGCTAGAGATGCGCTATGGTGTCACTGCGATTAGAGTCCTCCAGGAGGGAAGGCTGATGCGCTGTGCAGGTGGGCCATGGATGAGACCACCTTAGCGAAAGGTTATGTAAACCATTTGCTGAAAAAACAAAGACAAGATTTGTACATTCCCACGCCCTATTACCTGTTTCAAGCTACCTGAGATTTGAAAGTCTCTGAACACTATTAGATTGGGTTAGTTAACAGCTCCAACTCCGAGTTTCAAAACATAAAGATGTTTTCCAGCCACACTGAACCCATGTGCACCTTTAGTTAAAACAAAACAAAATCTTGCACCCCATAGTCAACAAAACAAAATACACCCCCAAAAAAACCTATCATTAATGTATCCTGATTTTTTTTTTCGTGACAGAGTTTCTCTTTATAGCTCTCCCAGTCCTGAATTCATTCTATAGACCAGGTTGGCCTTGAACTCACAGAGTTTCACATGGCCCTGCCTTCTGAGTGCTGAGATTAAAGGCATGCACCAACCACCACTGCCTGGCTGTATTCTAATCCCTGTGTTTTGATTTCTGAAAGTATCATTTCCTGTCAAATAATATACTGAATAAAGGTTTTGGAAGCACCGCTGCGGTTTCCATACGAGATGATCACAATACCCCTTAACTTAAAAAACAAAACAAAACACCAAGAAAGGATTCCACTAGTTGTATAGAAGGGGAAAGAAACAATTAACCAGCCGGGGGTGGTGGCACACGCCTTTAATCCCAGCACTCGGGAGGCAGGCGGATTTATGAGTTCAAGGCCAGCCTGGTCTACAGAGTGAGTTCCAGGACAACCAGTGCTACACAGAGAAACCCATTCTCGAAATACCAAAAAACCAAAAAAAAAAAAAAAAAGAAAATAAAATAAAAGAAACAATCCGTGTTGAGGATGAAACTGTACCTTTTATTGAGGACTCATATTTTTACCTGCAAAGCTCATTGTAACACTGAATCTGTTATATTGAGTTGACTCATGATGGAAATCCACCCAACGGGAAGGACCAAAGTTGTTTACACAACACTATGTTCCGTTACTTAACCTAGATAATTTCACTCATATTTGGGTTTAGGACTATGTGATCCTAGTCAAACACTAAATCGTAGCTGTCCTGTGATTTCTGCTGGGAGCAGTGGCCACTTGCTTCTTAAATTTAGAGAAAAAAAAAAAAAAAAAAAAAAAAAAAAAAACATGAGAATCAACTCCCTACACTATGAAGCCAATTTTTTTTTAAGTTGACCAAAACAAAAGACACCTAATTTAGTATGCAGAGGAGAAACAAATTAAAATAGGGTAATCAATCAATGTCCACCGAATGACTGTCATTAACATTTTAATTACCAGAGTGACTGCCAACAGGTGACCTGAAGGTTAGACACAGGATGGACTCCTCAAAAACAAACCAGTAATTAGCATTGCTTACAAAAATACTAATTTGAATGTAACCAACAACTGTGTGTGACATGCATTGAATTCTTTTTATTACATTTCTCTCTCTCTCTCTCTCTCTCTCTCTCTCTCTCTCTCTCTCTCTCTCTGTTTTTCAAGACAGGGATTCTTTTTGTAGCCTCATTGTACTGGAACTGACCAAGTAGATGATGCTGACCTTGAACTCAGAGATCCACCTGTCTCTGCCTCCCTAGTGCTGGAATTAAAGGCATCTCCTGGGCTTTCCTGTATTTCTTACTGATTGTTTCTTAATGCATAATTCCATAAAAACACAGCAAGATACTTTCTAATATTCATTCCCCTTGCTGCTCAGAAACGTTGCCACAAATGAGAAGGTAGCTAGTACCTGGACCTAACAGACAAGGGCTGGAGAGTGACAGAATTTACTCTGCCGCCGCCATTTGCACTCAACAGACTAGCTAGAGCTGTTTGGTTCACACCAAATGGCCTATAAACTCTGCTAAACGGACAAGTTAGCAGATGTTAGCAGATGTTCACTTAAATGTGTGCTTGAAACAGATTCAAGAAACAAGGAGATGCATGTCACCCTTTAAGTTGGGGTCAGGGTAAAAATGAGCGTGTTAGGGAATACAGCTAAGCAAAAACCAAACTAAGCCAAGAATCTCACAAAACTGAGGCAGGAGGATGATGACTTTGAAGCTGGCCTGGAAGACAAGGGTCTCAAGCCAGGTTGGGCTATAGATAACTTCTAAAAAAATTCAAAACAAAACAGGCTCAAGAAGTGTGTGCCCATTACACATGTATAAGACAGAGGACAGGTTTCTGGAGTTTGAAATCGAAGGTTTATGGTCTTAGGAGGAAGCTCTTTTACTAGGTGGGCCAAAGCAAGCACTGCTTCAAGTCTTTTTTTTTTTTTTTTAACAGGGAGGGAGGAAGTGCCTCTGGCAGGGACTGACCAGCCAACTTAGCTGTCCATTAAGGTTCTGTTTTCAGTTTAGTGGGACAAAATTGTATCATACCGTGGTTTTCAGGTAAGTAGCTTAAGTGAAAACTCTCCCCTGGAAGCCACACAGCGCTCAGGGGGTGGCTCAGCGCTTACTTCGCACCTGTGACACTCTCAGTACCTCCAAGGAGTAACACTACTTCTAACTTAGAGATTAGAACAGGATGCTTTAGTTCCAGCACAAAAGCAGCTTACCCTTGCGGGCGCACACCGGGATAAGTGCAGATGCAGACGTGGGTGCTCCCACACTAATTTTAACTGAATGCTGGGATCTTTAAATACGGGTTCTTTTCCACGTTCCATGTTCCCTCTGATGCAAAGCTGGAGCACCCGGGTTCATCTACTGCAAGGGAAATACGTGGCTAAATCCCCGAGGAGATGAATAAAAACCACGACTAGTTATTAAATATAAGTACCACCTCACTTGCCATCGCTGTAACTTGCTAAGTGTCACTAGCTAGAAGTCTGCTTAGGAGAGGGGCCAGGGAGGGGACCTGCCACCATACTTGGGAAAGTTGTTCAGATTATCAGATCAGCCCTCCGATGCAGGGACACCGTTCAAGGTCTGTTACTTCTGACTTGCGCTAACCCTGCTGAGGCTCCGACTACACTGACTGGTGCATTTTTCAACCCGTGAAACAATGGACTCAGAAGTTCACATTTTAATTGCTAAGTCAGGATGACTCCAGAAAACAGACCAATGAAACTGAGGCAGGTTTTTTGATGTTGCTTTTACATCTTAAGAATGCATTGTATCGCTAATTTAATTTTTTAAAAAATTACTACAGGGTAAAAAGACTAGATTGCTTCACTATCTGGCTGGCGTCGAATTTCCACATCTGAAACCACTCGGTCAAGTGAAAGAGTGCGAATCTATTATTTAATGTCTCTCAGATTACTTGAACACACACAGCCGGGCTCCTTTCCTTCCTCCCTGTGGTAAGCGCATTACAACAGAACTAGCAAGAAATCTGGAATGAAATCGATACAGCAATTTTCAGTTAACTATCCTCAGCATTGGGAAGGCGCACTGCGCTCATTTGTGGGTACCAAAATTATCGTTTTAAAAGTGTCACAAACCTATCTGGATGTTGCTTTACTATGCCACAGGAGATGTGAGAAATACTGATTAGCAGAACTAAATTTCACAAATCTTTGTACTTCACAGACACCAGTCAAGGCATCCAGATCACCACACACAGACATTTTCTGTTAAAAAAAAAAAAAAAACACCCCTGAGCGTTTACTATTTTTTCACTATTTAGAATTGGGAGCTCTAGCCTGCCCTAGCTCAAAATTCACAAGTTTACTGCCTCTTCAGTCTGAGTCACAGCATTCATTACAGGTGTGAACCCCTGTTCCTGGCTCTAAATCCCAATTGATGGGCAAAAACTGCTATTGGTATTGTGTAATGTGTTTATAAAAGTCTAATTTAAGAATAAATTTTTAAAAAGAGAGAATTGTAATAGATCATATGTCTTTTTCAACACTGTGTAAAAACCTACATGTGAAATAAATACATAGTTTAAGAAGGGCTCTAACAATGTTCTACCTGCCAGGCTCCTGGCTAAGTGCACCTGCTAGTATTATGTTACAAAAGAAAAATGGATTGAAGATGCTCATTAACTGACTTGCAAACTTCAAAGCAGCTCAGGTTTTAAAAAAAACTTTCATAGCTGATGTCATTTCTTTTAAAGTGAAGTTAAATGTGCCTTTATGTACACATTTTAAAAAATTCAAACTATGTAATTGAAAAATCAATATACTAATGTATTCTAGGTGTCTTAGGGTTTTACTGCTGTGAACAGACACTATGACCAAGGCAACCCTTTCAAGGACAACATTTAATTGGTTCAGCGATTCAGTCCATTATCAAGGTGGGAACACGGCAGCCTTCAGGCAGGCATGGTGCAGGAGGAGCTGAGAGTTCTACATCTTTATCTGAAGGCCTCTAAGAGAAGACTGGCTTCCAGGCAGCTAGGATGAAGGTCTTAAAGCCCACACCCGCGGTGACGCACTCCTTCAACAAGGCCACGCCCACCCCAACAAGGCCACACCTCCAAATAGTGCCTCTCCCAGGGCTAAGCATATACAAACTATTGCACTAGGGTTGTCTACTGACAACATTTTTACAGCCCCTATGGGTAAGTGAGGAATAAGGCAATGGGGATATTTCTGCCATATACCTAAAGATCAACAAAGAGATGAATCCCTCATTGCCAAGGGGGTGGCGGGGAGCCTGGCACAGTTCCTTCCTTGATGTGTGGGCAGCAAATCTCTATTGGGGAGGTGGGCTGAACGACTAAATTAAAGGGGAAATGTGGGAAAGTGAGTTCCAACTCCAGTGCCTTCAGAGGTAAATATAGACAGAAAGAGACAGCAGCGGCTGACTGGAAAGCTACGTGACTTAGAATCACTGGCTGTAGCAGTGCTGGAAAGCACACAAGGTCTAAGCCACGCCTCTCCAGAAGCTACAGCGGGAATCCAGTTCTGTTCCTCAAGTGATTCCGTTGAATACAGTCAGTATGTCCGCCGGAAGTTCACCTATCAGAGCACCTGGAGATCAGCTATCTGGTCTCTCAGTGGTAGAGTATTTGCTAGGTTCAGTCCTCGGAACCATTAACGAGGGATGGAAAAGGAAAGAGGTTCGAAGAAGGAGCATCCATATGTTAAGGGAGGAGGAGGAGGGTTCTTAATATGAAAACACAACACCAAACAACGCTAAATACCAAGGATATTTAATAGAAGACAACTTTATTTTATAAATCTTCAAATATGGTTGCTTTAAAATCTTCAGCGGTAGGATTATGGGACTATTCTCTCTTAAGAAATAGGTGTCCCAGGGTGTCTCCAACCCAGGAATCAGCTGAGATTATCCTCTGTTTTCTCTGCTTATACATGTTGACATATGTGTACGTAGTTTTCAAGTGGAAAAATATTTTGGTTCTGATTTTGAAGCAGGTGCTATTAACAGCATAACTTTTCTTCTTCAACACAAAAATTGTACACAACTTGAGGCCTGAAGAATAAACAACTTCTTAAATATCCCATTATTTACCAGTAAACCCTAGAGCAATAATAAAAAAAAAAGAACGATGTACCTACATCAACTATACATACATAAACTGTTTTTTCAGAAGTTATTGAAATTTTTTTTTCAAAATTCAAACACAAAATAGTAATTTTTCACTTACTATGACACAGTTCAAGTATTCTCTTGAGTTTATAATTACCCAACTAGAACATATGAAGTCACTCTGTAAAATAGCTTTCCTTTGAACGATTACTGCTATACAAAATAGTGTATCTATTACTACTGGGAATCATTACAGCGTGTGGAAAGAAGAGACAACAGCAGATGAGTCTTTACGTGTAAGTATTAACACACAGAAGGCCGCACGCATTAGTAATAAGGCACCTGTAGGCAACTCCCCCAAGTATGCGAATTCATGTAAACAAAGACTATGCATATTCCTTTAGGAAGAATATGGGCTAACAGAGATAAAATATATGCAAATGGCTGTTACTTTGAACCATATATTATCTGGATATCACACAAGACCAAGAGGCATTACCTATGATTTTAATAACTAAAAACGTTACTTCTATGTGAAATACAGGGCTTATACTTTTTAAAAACTAGCAATGAAAAAGAGTGAATCTTGAAAATAAAAAAAAAATCCTCGTGTGTTCTAGAAATAAATACACAGTTCTCTCAACGTATTGAATCACAGGCCTCTCAGCTCAGCCTCAGCCATGACATTCATCAGTAGTTTAAGAGCAGGTTCTCCACACCGAGGCCTTGCGTCTTCTACCTTGTCAGCTGCCCGACAACCTTCAAAAGAGTTTTATTTTCCTGCTTTAGTTGTTCGTTTTCATCTTCCATGTCATCTAGGTCCTGGGTGGCGGTGGAGAGGGGGTTATGGAGAAAATAACAGGTTAAAAATACTGGTACATACTGCAAAGTTAACCTAAAAAGAAAAGCACACGGATAACTCATTTACTCAACTCTGAAGTGCTAAGTTCTAAAAATCACATGGAATATGCCCTATCATTGAATTACACACACACACACACACACACACACACACACACACACACGCACACTGCATTAGAATTCTAGTAACAAACACATAGCCACATAGTTAGTCCTAAACTGTAGTAAGTTTTTGTTATGAGAGATATCACTTGAAGGAAAAAGCAGACATCTTTGTAGTCTATAATATTAAAACTTGACAAAGCCCACCTCACGTGCAGCCCGGTCGTGAGCTTACCCTTTGAGGTTGGACTATCAGGAAGATGACTAAAACTTTAACAGAACCAGAACTGGGATTTAATCACACACTGAATGGTGCTAAGAAACAGATCTGTTCAAGCTCTTCTTTTAAATTAAATGATAAAAGCACAATTGTGTACCATCACCAAACGGGATGCTTAATACAGATCCTTAAAATTTAACGTGTTAAAACATAGCTGTGAACCATGACTCAATTAGCAACTCAGGAAAAGGGTTTCTGATTATCTTAACGCTCTCAGTGTCTGAGACAGCACAGACACATCTTGAGCATCACAAATATTTGCCCAGCCTCTGAAACTGAATTCCAGCACAAACAGAGACATGCTTATACTAGGATCAAGATGAAAGACTACAAAAGACCCAAGTCAAACACTGGCTCAGCCAACAGCTACATGCAACCACGAGCAAGTTAAAGGGGGGGGGGGTACCCGGTCCTCATCTATAACATGCCTTAGAGTTGCATTAGAAGAGGCTGGCATGAAATGAGGCCCCCTCGTTCAGTGTGGCATGTGGGATCAAACCCGTGGCACTGCCCAGTGGAGGCAGCGCTTTACCATTTAACTGTTGTGTGTTTTGGAGTTAAGACTGGGTTAGTCTTTTCTCTCCGAGGGAAACACTTCTTTCCTCCACTTCAGACAAAATCTTGTAAAAAAGCAGAACAATGGGAACCGTAACACAGAGCTGGGGACATCCTAAGTATCACTGGAAGGAGTGTCAAGAATGCAACGCTTACGGGACGCCACGATAGATCTCACCATAAATGACCGTCTTATTAACCAAACAGGCAATGAACACGTTCTCCACCAAGGCGTGTTTTCATCCAATGACCAAAAAGAGGAACCCAGGAATTGAAATACGGAAACACTTACTCTATTTAACAAATCAATCTCTTCCTTGAGTTTTCCAATCATTTCTTCTTTATCTTGCATCAGCCTCACAAGTCGAAGGTTTTCTTGCCTTTCTCTTACAATTTCCTAGGGAATAAATTGCAAAGCATCAACAGGGAACTGGCTGATTGCAGTATTCTAAAATGGCAAACACCTGTCAGTAACAGAGCACCACTCCAGACATTAGCAAAGCCTGTTCCAGCCATATCTGACACTGAAGACCTGACGGTGATGGTGACACAAAGACAGACAGACACACCAGCTTTGTAAAGGGAAAAGAGAAGAACACAGTTTTTTAAAGTAGCAAAATTGTAAGCTTTCTGTGAATTGAAAAGGAAAAAGTGTGACTTTCTGCTATCGTGGTTTTCCTTTAAAAGAGATGCTACGGACTGGGCACGGAGGACCATACTTAGTGCCAAAGTTGGGAGTCTGAGGTAAGAGGATCCCTGAACTTAGGAATTCAAAGCTAATAGGAGCACCATAACAAGGTCCTGTCAGAATGACAACTCAGTCAACGGTGGAGCGGGTGGAAGAGGCATCTCCTCTCCTGCTGTAGTCATTGATAAGATGCCTGTGAGCCTGTGAACAACCCCAGTGAGACTCACTGTGGGGCTCGTTGGGAAGAGGACTTGACGGAAGTGTTGGGGAAGATGACGAGGAACATGAGCACAACACAGGATGTACACACATGAAGTGTCGTGAGGCCTGCTAGTACATATCATTAATATATTCTAATAAAAGGATCCACCTAGGAGATTAAGAAAGGACACCTCTGGGTATATTTATCTGGAACAAAAAGAGAAGGAAGTTCAGAAACTCAGGTTTGCGTCTTGTTGTTCCCTAACAGCCAGGAGGGAAGCATATCTTCCCTCATGCCCTGGTTTCAGCAAGGACAAGAAACCACAGGGCTGGCTGATACCAGCTGTAATTCTAAAACCATGAGCCACAAAAAAAAAACAAAAAACAAAAAAAAACCAAAAAACCAAAAAAACAAAAACAAAAACAAAAACCAACAACAACAATAAGGCCCTGGAAAGTAGCTTACTCAAAGGGAACACAGACCTAGAAAATACTGTCCTGACTGAGGGAACGTAGTGTCATAAAGACGTCATATATTCTCTCTCATTCACAGAACCCAACTTTAAATGGATGGAAACTGGTTGAGAGTTGGCCTAGGTTATGAAACTAGGTATCAAACCACTGGAGAGCAGGAGGCATTATAAAAGTGGGAGACCATGTCATGTGATAAGAAAGCAGACAAACTACTGGGGACAGGAGGGTCCAAGGGAGGAAGGGAGAATGGGGACGAAAAGTGAGAAAACAAAACAAACAAACAAACAAACAAACAAACAAATTTTGATTGCAAAATGCCATAATGAAGCATGATGCTTTGTAAGCTAGTAAAAATGCTTTTTAATTTAAAAAAAATCGTTATTTAGAAAATTTTAAATTTAGAGCCTCTACCTCATTGTTTTACACACCTATGATCCTAGCTCTTGGGAGGTAGAGGCTGGCAGGTTAGATATATCCAAGATCATCTTCGGTTAACTGGACTGTATGAGACATAGTACTGTCTCAATAAACCTAGAACACACAAAGACTCCGGGCCTCCTGGGAAGGCTGGAAAGTTTTCTAGCAGGACTCCCTTCTTTTCTAGCCCTCTGAGAGAGCAGCAGGCTACCCAAAGCCATCAAAGGCTGCCTGTCAGAATGTCCCGAGTCTTTCGGAGGAACTTGTTGAAAACTAATAAAGTGTGTTCTCTAACCCTTTAAATTTAAGTAATGATTAAATTACTTAAAAATTACCAGAAATAGGGGTTAAAGCTTAAAGGTAACCTAAATATCACCGCTGTGTAAGCAGCAAGTCAAAAACAGATAAATCTCACAATAGTCTTTGTGTCACAGGGAATAACTTCCATTCACTAAAACAACATATACCAACCAAATGGGTTAGCGCCATTACCAGTTTCAGATGCGTGTCCATGGGACACACCCAGTTCTGTAATTTTACTTCCATGTTCACGTGAGTTGCTGTCGAAACATCTGTAAGCAAGTGTATCCCGTTTCTACTTGAAAATGGTTCAAGCAGCAACCATGAGGCTAACTCAGAAGAGTTGTAAGGTCCGACCCAACAGTCTGTTCAGACGGCGTAGCACGGGGCACAGGCTGACAGTGCAAACACCTAAGCACCCAGAACACTGCTCCTCAGACTGCGAGTAAGATGTGACGGAACAGCAATGGCTACTGAATGAAGGCATTCAAGGGGACAGAAAAGCACTTAGGGAAGTGGAGGGAACCCAAACACCCGGGTCTAGGTGCTAATGCACAAGATAAGGAGTCCAAGTTGCTCCAGGAGTAGAACCGGATGTCTCCTGCCTGGGTGTCCCACCTCCCTTTCTGGGCATGAAGCCATGGAACTGAGAGAAGAATGCTAAACTATGTTAATTTTACTTAGAGTAATTCATAAGTCATACCTTTTCAAGATCTTCAATTCTCTTTTCCAAGGTGTTACTCGAGGAGAAGCTAGCTGGCGCATTTGCATCTCTGTTGTGTCTACTGAAACCACTTCTGTCTGTTCGGGGATATCTATTTGAGATTTCATCTTCTGGCGCACTGGTTGTGCTGTGGAAATAAAAGTGAATAGTATATAAACATTGCTGGCACCCTAAAAGAAAAATGTCAAGGCTCTTTTCTCTTTAGTCTGAACAACTAACACTCCCTGGGGACACGGGGGAATTTGTTTACAGCTGTAGAACTTAATCCTCAGTCTAACACAATGGGGAGAAAAGTATAAAAGCACATTAATTCTTTCTGCTAACTCCCAAGTGGCTGTTAGAGTCAGGCACTGTCCTGAAGATGCTCACAGCAACCACAAACTGGTGTTGTCCTTTCAACAGGGAATGCCACCAAAGTCAATAGAGTGAAATGATTATCACTCTTCAGCCAAGGCCAGACACACTAGGGACTGGAACAGAATAATCTCCCAGACATCTGTGGTGAAATTTACTTCTCTTTATTTTTTCTTCTTAAATTTTTTTTTTAATAGTCAGGCTATGGTTGCACACACCTTTAAGCCCAGCACTAGGGAGGCAGAAGCAGGCAGATATCTGAGTTTGAGGCCAGCCTGGTCTACAGAGTGAGTTCCAGGACAGCCAGGGCTACACAGAGAAACCCTGTTTTCAAACAAACAAATAAACAAATATGAAATAGCCTTTTGTTTTCAGAGTTCAAAGTCTCATTTAAATTCCAAAACATAAAAAAAATTCAAAAATGTAATTTGAATGGGAAAAACCTAGTGAGCTGTGTAAAGCTGCATACTTCCAACTGAGAGTCTGCATGTGGGCAACTGCTTCCATTCTGGTAACTTTTTAGCCAGCACTTTCTCAAAATTAAACACTATCTTAGAGCTGATTGATAGCACTGTCAATATTTAAGGAGTTCAATGTAACAGGTGTTGCTCTGCTCTCGGAATATTTTCTACTACAATAAAATTACTGCCCCCCCTCCCCGCAGACTTTATGGCTTCAGATAACACACACTTATTGACTCAAACTTTCTGTTGTTTGGGAATTTAGGGGCAGCTTAGGGGGTAATTAATTAAGACCATGGGTCTCTTGTGAGCTGTTGGTCAAACTGTTAGAGGAATCTATAGGCTTCGCTGACCTGGAGAGTCTGCCTGTGAGCCCACTCAAGTATCTATGGAAAAAAACTCAGTGCCTCCCAGCCCTAGGCCAGAGTCCTCATTTTCTCCTAATATGGATCCTTTGAGTAGGCTACTTAATCCATGACAGCAGGCTTCCGGAGAGATCAAGATTTTGGAACCAGGCCAGAGGCTGTAGTGTCTGCCACACCTCAGTCTCAAGGTGGTATGCCACCGCACCTGTGTCCTTTTGCTATACATTTGATACCCCTGGTGAGGGGATTATAGAAGGCTTAAGTAACCAGGA
Source organism: Mus minutoides (assembly GCA_902729485.2). Taxonomy (NCBI): domain Eukaryota; kingdom Metazoa; phylum Chordata; class Mammalia; order Rodentia; family Muridae; genus Mus; species Mus minutoides. The sequence continues at coordinate 2,826,739 of LR749559.1, read as the reverse complement.
GGGAGGGCTCATGGGGGCATTTGGGGGACTCATCTATAGTAGATTACACTAGTACACCTAGAGTGAAACAATTTGTTTTGATAGCACTTAGAAACCAGTCTTGTAGAAATATTATTTTCTGACAAAAAATATTTTAAAGCAACTTCAGGAAGCTCAAGATACTTGGTGTTTGGTTTTTTTAATAAAAAAAAAAAAACCCAAAACATTAACTGAGCCAGGCAGTGATGTCTGTGAGTTTGAGGCCAGCCTGGTCTACAGAGCAAGTTCTAGGACAGCTGGGGGCTACACAAAGGAAGCCCTGTCTCAAAAAACCAGAAATGACAAAACCAAAACAAAACAACTCCTACTCCCCTCAGGGAAAAAATAATTAATGGAATGATTCATAAACTTTGCTTTTTAAAATTTTTTGTTTTCAATATTTCATTAGTGGCCACTTGAAATATTTTATATGCAAAATTATTGTAAGATCTACAGTAGCTGTGGTACTATGAATGTGGTCCCACAGACCCATAGGGAGTGGCACTATTAGGAGGTGTGGCCTCGTTAGAGGAAGTGTGTCACAGTGGAGGCGGGCTCTGAGGTCTCATTTATCCTCAAGCCACGCCCAGTGACCGCCCTTATCTGCTGCCTGTGGATCAAGATGTAGGACTCTCAGCTCCTTCTCCAACACCACATCTGCCTGCAAGTGCTTCCCACCAGGGCAACAATGGGCTAAACATCAGCAACTGTAACCAAGCCCCCAGCTAAATGTTTTCTTGTAAGAGTTCTTGGTCATGGTGTCTCTTCACAGCAGTAAAGCCCTAAGATAGTAGCTTTTAGAGGAATAACGGACTCCTGATTTATGAAGTTCTCAGTCAGATCTTTTCATCCTATCTGGTCTTATGGGATCTGATGTTAATTCTCAAACACTCAATACCATGGCAACTACCTAGTTCATCGATTATTCTAACTTTATTAAAAGCCCACAAAGGCAAGATATAGGAACCTCATCGTATAATTGCTACCTTGTTGTTCTTTTGATCTTATCTGTCATTGAAAAACATCTGGCATTCTTTGCTTGCACAAAAGGTTAAGGTGATTAAAACAGAGAAATGGGGGATGGTGTGGGGGGGGGATGGGGAGTGCTAGCTAACAGTCAAGTAAATCTAAGGCACATATTTATAGAGCTGGCTACCAAACTACTTTCTTATCTTGCAAAAATACCCAAAGTTCACCTGAAGTTCAAATACTTCTGACTGAAATTTTCCCTTTGAAAGCCAACATATAACCACTTAGCATACAAGAGTCGATTAGCCTGAGTGATAAGATCAAACCGAGCTAACTTTTTTTTTCCAGGAATTTCAGACTTAAAGCATTAGTGTTTAGCTCTGCAAGCCTTTAGTGAACAACTGCAAATTTGGTAGATGGAGTTCAGCAGACACAGCAAGGTTTTCTCTAACGCTCACATTCTGATGTAAGCTTTCAAGTATGGCGGCTCTGTCATTACCAGAGTTCAGACTCGTCCCGTATGTCTCTGGAATGACTTTAACTGTCACCATTCAATTTTCTACTGGTGTCAGAATATGAAAAAAGTGTGTCCTTATTTTAAAACATCCAGTAAAACCTGCCTTGTTGTTAGTTAATTAGAATTCAAGATAAATACAAATTCCCTAAGAGTTAGTTAGGAATCATTCTAAAAAAGCCAAAATTTAAGATAATGAAAATGCACATTTTTTTTTGAGTCCCAAATGACCGACACAAACATACTATATGCTCTAACAGCCTCGCTGTGCCTGACTAACACACGGCTTCCCACAGTCCCTGTACCCCTCTATCCACTACGCAGATGTGACCAGTCTATACCCCAGGCACAGCTCTTGTCCAGCAGCCATGAACTCGGAAGCAAACATGACCACAGAAGATACAGCTTGGGGATTCGCAAGGATCCCTCTAGAATTCTTCTCTCAGGCTGTCATGGATGGCAACCAACTGTCCCAAGGGCCCTGCTCCAGGACACTGTGCTACGAGGTTAAAAGCCTACATTCAGAAGACTAAAGTACACATACGGGAATCCGAGCGAGCGCAGAGAGCAGCCGTGCAGTGCGGCTGGGCAGCCCCAGGAGGCTTAAACATAAACGCAAACAGAAGATAAGATAAGAGGATAGAAAAGCAAGCAGGAAACCCGAAAGCTATTTTACAGAAGAATTCAAACTAAGCCAAACTCAGTCTTCAGTGTTTTAGGGGCAAACCTATCTCGGAATGTGTCTTCATTTACCCGATATCTTGTGGGTTTATAATCATCATATAAAGAGTAGTATTAGCTGGTGTTGCCAAAATATAGGATACAAAGGATTCGAAAACTCCCAAATTGTTTTATTTGTTTGTGCTACAATATTCGTCCCATAGGAAATGACTATTTAAATTTAATTTTTTTTTTAAGAATACTGCATATGCTTCATTCTTTCTGAAGATCTTTTAATACCTCATGATATAGAAATTCAGAGAAGGATCTATCTATCTATTTGTATATTTGCTTTAGTGGCTATCACAGAGATGCAAGATCTGGAAGATGTCTAAGAAGCTTACTTAAGATGTCAAAACCATGTTTAGCTTATGAGAACAGATTTCACTTTGTGTAACTTACCTGATGAACAGCCATGTGGTCGTGTTTTCCTGTAACGTTCCTAACTTTGGACTTTTCCCTATTTTGTGATCCTTAGTTAAACTAGATAATTTATAAACCCACTAAACAGTCTTAATTTCAGTGCTGTGTGGCAGGGACAAAGTGGACAAAGAGTATTGCTTTCTGGACACCTTCATTGTCAACTGACCACTGGCCAAGGCTTGCAAGAAGGAATGCGTAAATGAGCACGCGCAGGGCTGGCTGTTCAACAGCCCTGTGTGCTCCCCACCCCCACCCGCAGACCAAAAGGTAAATATAACTAAGATGGGGACAGGCACTTGTAATCCCGGCTCCTCTAGGAGGTTGAGATAGGAGGACCTACTTGGGCCCTGGAGTTTGAAGCCAGTCTAACCAGCATAGTGAAACAAAATCTCTAAGGCGTAAACAAACAAACAGACAAATTTATTGAAAGTAAATGGGAGATTGTAATAGTAAACACCTGCACCCTGACAGATAATCTTACACACAAACCTTCACTTGGGAAATCACTAGCTTAGAGTCAAGTAAAGCTAACAGGAAGCTGGGCAACTGGTGGCACAAACCTTTAATGCTAACACTCAGGAGGAGGGGCAGGTGGATCTCAGTGAATTAGAGGCCAGCCTGGCCTACAGAGCAAGGTTCAGGACAGTCAGGGCTACAGAGAGAAACCCTTTCTAGAGGAGAAAAACAAAAACAAAAACAAAAAACAAAAAAAGACAAAGCTAACTGAAGTTAACGCAGCAGGTAGAGCCTTTGCCTCCTCGTGTTCGGCCCAAGGTTCCATGTCTAGCATTTAAAACAAGTAAGGGAAATGGGAAGCTATTAAAACAGGAGAGGGGAAAGAATTCCTTTTACAGAACACACTATAGATCAGCAAAGACAGCAAGCACAGTGGCCAGCAGTTAGGTTAGGCTGCTGTAGGTATCCAAGGAGGATATGGAGGTATCCAAGGAGGATATGGAGGTATCCAAGGAGGATATGGAGGTATCCAAGGAGGATGTGGTGGTATCCAAGGAGGATATGGAGGTATCCAAGGAGGATATGATGGTGGTGGTGGTACAATGAACAGACTTCAGTTCAGCTCAGTAAGGGTTGCAGAGCCAGGTGAGATAACGAGGAGAAATAATGAATAATAAAGCAGTTGTAGCCCGAGGCCCTGGTTCACGGTGTCCAAGGCTCTCACTCCAGCAAGAGTAAACATGCATGTTTACTACCGAAGGGTACTGTTTAAACCCTCACTCCTGAACGTACTGAGCTGAGCGTGCTTCTTGGGTATCTAACATCTAACAGCTGCTGGCTACTTTTTCCTAGCACAAGAGATAAAAGAGAAAGCAAATAAATTCTAAGAGAGTTGATTACTAATCAATGTGCTAAATACAAAGAAGGAAGGACAAAGAACACAGAGACAGGAAGAACGCCAAGGCGGGGCTGTATCTCGAAGCCTCGTCCCAAGACAGAAAAGCAGTGTCCTTCAGACACTTTAAAAGTCCACATTCTCGGTAGGGACCAAAGACATCAGGTACAAATGATAAACAAAACATTAAAAGACGGATGTCTCGTACTGGTTTCATTCGCTCAAAGAACAAGCTTCAGAGAAGGGAAAGGGAAGGAAGATTATTGGACAAAGGTGGCTAACGCTGTCCTCCCCACAGGGAAATCGCAACACCTCAGGGAGAGTGACAGAGAACAGGGCAGGAGCTCAGTGAGAGACAAGATGGAGACCTGGGTTGGAATCACATCTCATATAGAGTACACAATAAATGTGACGCCCGCCCCAAGCCTGGAGTCCCCTAAGCTGTGGTCCTCTACTATAGCTGTGAGGTGCAGGCCAGTTCTACACAGCCCCTGGACATCCATGTGGACCCTAGCCTGACCAGGGATGTCCCATGTTCTCTAGTGGTAATGTGAGTCACAGACATCAATGCTGACCCCTGCTCCTGCATAACCATGGACCCAGAGGTGGCCCTCAGTGGTAGCTTAGGCTGGGACCTGTGCAGGTTTGGTCTATTGCTATGTATTGGAATGCTAAATTCGATACCCCCAAGGCCTAGGAGGAGGGACTTCCGTTTACAAGTGTTTGTTGTGCAAACCTTGCTCCTGGGTTTAAAACTATTGGTTAAATAAAATTGGCTACAGCTTAGAGGTGGGTGGGTTTGGAGTGACCTGGTGGAGAGACCACTGAAAGAGGAAGAAGGAAAATGGAGAAGCTGCCATGAGGGGAGATGGACCATGAGCTCATGGCCAGGAGAGACAGCAAATATCAGGGGCACACTGCTGCTGGGGAGGTAACCAGGCCTGCAGTTAAAAGAGTAGATTAGGGGTGCCCCCCCATAATGATTAAGCCAAATAATAACCATAGTCTCATTTACTTGTAAGCTAGTTGGGGATAAGCTTAATTTGTTTGGACTACAATTTGGCTATAATAGGGACCTCACCAGGTGGCAGAGCTGGTCACTCACAGCAGGCTACTCCCCCCACCCTCTCCAGTTTCCTCACTCTTCATAATGCCCAAGATGTTCTGCCTCTCTTCCTCTCCCATCTGTCCACCACACACTCACACACTGTGGTGGCTCCTGCTGCAGGTTGGCCACATCGCCAGTGGGCCCCTGGGTGACATCCTCTGACAAGTGGGTGCCTACAGCCTGTGGTGTGCCCCAGAAGGCAGGTCTGTGAGCGGCATGCCCGTCTGCAGATCTGTTTTCCTCCTCCTGTACTGCTCTGCGGTGGTAGGCAGCTCCACCCAGAGCTGAGGGGCGGAGGGCAAGTCTGTCGTCCACGCCATGTGGTGTGGCAGAGTATAGGTCTCTGACTATCTCCTCCTCCCACGCTGCACAGCCTGGGTTTGATATTTAGGCATCCTAGGCATAAGGCAGCTTTGGCCACCAAGCAAGGACTCAAGCTAGAAAGGACAAAGGACAGCCAACCAATCACTCTGTCTCTGACCAATATAAGAACACTACTACCACCACCACCACCACCAAGGCGTCTCTTTGCCTACTGCAAGGGGGATCACCACTACTTTTGGCCATTGCTGCTGGGCATTCTGAAGTATTACAGATCACTTCTGGGATGGAGCCCCTAGGTCGCCATCTTCCTTAGCATCATGGCTACAGACACTACTGTCAATATTCACTTTTGCATGCCTATCTGCAATCAGCAAACTAGCCTTGCACCTGGCCCACCTGTGCTCTAACACTCCGGGAGCTCCTGTCCACCACCACTGCTCCACTGATAACCAAAGTCATGGCATCTATCTAAAAGGACCCCTAATTTCATATAAAAGGAAAACATCTTCTGTTGCAGGATTTTCCCTGTCCAATCACATTAGGGCAGTGGGAGGCTTGTGATTGGACAGGAGAAGGGAGGCGGAGAAAAGAGTTGAGGAGACACACACACACACACACACACACACACACAGAAATGGGGGGTCTGAGGAGGAGAGGGAGAACCAGAATGGAGGCTGACGTGGTGTTATCAAAAGGTTAGAATAATTGTGTTAGCCTGGCAGTGGTGGCGCACGCCTTTAATCCCAGCACTTGGGAGGCAGAGGCAGGTGGATTTCTGAGTTCGAGGCCAGCCTGGTCTACAGAGTAAGTTCCAGGACAGCCAGGGCTACACAGAGAAACCCTGTCTCAAAAAACCATAAAAGAAAGAAAGAAAGAAAGAGAAAGAAAGAAAGAAAGAAAGAAAGAAAGAAAGAAAGAAAGAAAGAAAGAAAGAAAAGTTGTGTTAAAGTTTCATCATTATCATTTGGCTCTGAAATTATTGTATTGGCATTTTGTAAATTGTGTTATTATTGATACATAAATCTGATTGGCTAGTTAAGCATTAAGAGTCTTGATTCTACTAGGTAATTAGGTGTTGAGATGGCTAACCAGAGGTGCATGGGGCGTTTGTTGCGTGAAAGTGAGAGGAACTGGGTGCCCCGTCTGAGAAATGGCCTGGTGGGAGCCATGTGGCCTAGCAGGGCTGGCGAGTTGATGGGCTGAGAGTCGGAGTGAGTGAGATCACCTGGCATAGGGGCTAGCTCTAGATATTTCCTGCAACATCTTCCTCTGGAAAACCCACTACATAAAATTGAAAGGAGACAGCATAGCAGCTCTATAGGCAACATAGGAACATGGAGGTACAAAAAACGTAAGGGACTGTGGAGAGGATTTCTTGTGCACTGTGTGGAAGCACCACCTGTCAATAAAAAGCTGTCAGCCTATTAGCTTAAAGGGGAAGAAGGAGGTGGGAGTTCCAGCAGTGAGAGAGGATTCTGGGATAGAGTGGGGTCTGGAAAGAGATTCACCCCAAATGTTGATGGGGACAGTCACATGAAACTGAGAAGATGAAAGAAGCCAGCCATGTGGTACTTATAGAGTAGAATAAATGGACTAAATGAGTTATGAGCTAGCCAGGGACCAAGTCCAGGCTCAGGGCCTAGGCATTTACTCATGAACTAATTTAGTCTCAGAGTTTGTTCTTTTGGAGAACAAAGAGGTCGGGTTGAAAAGCTTATGGTTAGAAGGGAATATATATATGCTAGAACAACAAGCAGTTCTTATCCTGTGGGTCATAACCCTTTGAGGCTGAATGACCCTTTCAGAGGAGTCACATTTCAGATATTCTTCATACTAGATATTTATATTATGATTCACAACAGTAGCAAAATTACAGTTCTGGAGTAGCAATGAAATAATTTTAGGGTTGTGGTGGTGGTGGTGGTGGGGTGGTCCCCACGACATGAGGAACAGTATCAACATTACTAAGGTTGAGAACCACTGTTCCAGAAGAAAAATACCAATATGAAAGAAATCTATTATGTTCTCGAAAAGAAATTCAAAACAGTGATAAGGAAACCAAATGAGATACAATAGAGTGTATGTAATAAATAACTGATTAAATGCAGGGCGTATCCATGGCACCAGGGAGAAACCCTGCAGAAATGAGAAACAAGCAGAAATGGAGAAATGACATCATTCAGTCAATGAAAAGGTCACAAGACAGAAGAAAGGCATGAGTGTGAGCGTGGGGAAGGGATGAGATAAAGGATGGGATGAAGAGGGTGGTAGAGACAAAGAAGCAAGCGTGGGCGTAAACAAAATGCACTATATATTTGTGTGTATATACACACACACAAACACACACATAACAAATACATATATGCATGAAACTATCAAAGAACCTTGATCAATAAAAAAGAAAAGAAAAAGGAAATACAACACAGGCACATAAGAGTATATTACTCAGGCTGGAGAGATGGCTCAGTGCTTAAGAGCACTGTCTGCTCTTCCAGAGGTCCTGAGTTCAATTCCCAGCAACCACATGGTGGCTCACAACCATCTGTAATGGGATCCGATGCCCTCTTCTCATGTGTCTGAAGACAGCTACAGGCTACAGTGTACTCATATACATTAAATAAATAATAGTTGTTTTTTTTTAAAGTGTACTACTCAGTGTAAGAATGAACTCGTGTCCCTTGTGGAGAAATGAAAGCTACACCAGGTAAAAGGCACAGTCAGCTGGGCGCAGAGGTTGATTTCAGGGATGATAGGAGATTAGTCATCGCTAGATGTCTAGGAAAGGGAAGGGACAGGAAGGTTACATAATGTATACAAAATACAGTCACACAGAAGTATTTGCTATGGTGTCCCTGATCACAGAATGGGCATTTAGTTCACCATAGTTTATGATATACTTCAGTATGAGTGGAGAGATTCCTAAGTAGACAGATGATAAATATAAGGGGTGGATATCCTAATGGCTCTTTGACCCTGTAAATATGAACAAATAAACATCAATTAAAAACAACAAAACCAAGAAGTCTCACTGATTAGCTGTAAGACGCTTGAATGTTAGGAACGTCAATACATAAATAAAGCCCTGTGCATGTCTGCAGGCTAAGAGTGATGACTGACAATCAAATCAGCCCTCTGGCCCCCGTACATACTAGATGAGAACGTCAGGCCGCCATAACCTCGCAGACCATGTTACTTACTTTTGCTGCCAAATTTAGCTCTTTATCCTAAAACAGAATTGCTTTCAACCTATTCTGTAGGCCGGATATGCACAATGGAAAATATTCAGAATAATAATAATAATAATAATAATAATAATAATAATAATAATAATAAAAACTGTTTCACGAACTCCAAAAGGTTTGTGATGTTCTAGTTAGGAATGCTAACACAAACCTAAGATCCAACGAGAAAACTGTCTGCTTTCAGCCACAGAGATACTAACAAGTATGATGGTCAGTAAAGGGAAAATAAGAAGCAATATTATTGTAGGTAAATACGACGCTTTACTGGAAGTTTCTCCCCTTCTGGGAATTTTCACATCTGTGGAAAGACGAGAGGGCGCTGCTCTGTTGTTCAGGAAAACAACACTGTTATTCTAAAGCTATCATAAGAATGAGATTGGTGGTATTAAGAGATTATAGTCAGAGGAATTTCCCACTAACACAGACATTTTAAAGCTCAGCAATGAGATGAAATACAAGACTCATGGGTAAAACCCAGGAAACAATAGGTATCAAACATCCAGAGGTGTTAGACAGATCACGACCTTCCTAAGTAGCCAGTAAGAGCAGGACTGGCCTCCACACTCCTCGCCTTCACCACCCTCCTGTGTCCCACAACCTGTGAGTGGGCTCTTCCCCTGCCTTTAAATACAAGCACACACAATGAAGATTCAAAACCAGAACCAGGCTCTTTACTAAAACTGGGACACACACTCGCTGTAAGACAACCGGGAAGACTTCTAACAGTTTTATTTTATGGGAACTGATGTTTTTACCTGCTGCTCTGTCTGTGAGGGTGTTGGATCCCCTAGAACTGCGCTTACAGACACTCGGGTGCTGAGAATTGAGCCCAGGTCCTCTGGAAGAGCAATCAGTGCTCTTAACCACTGAGCCAACTCTCCAGCCCCTACAGGGAAGACCTTAAAAAGGAATCCCTTTTCTCTAAAAGTCCACAGCCCCACCTCAAAGGACTGATTGTCTTTCCATCTCATTTTTTTTCATTCTAAGGTTTTCTTAGCTCATGACTGCCCAACTTCTACCCCGGGCTTACATGCAGGGAGCTGGTGCACAGCGGAGGAGGAGGTGAGCTAACTGGACGTCACTAAGATGGATTTATCCCTGCATCTCTCCTATACTCTGAAATGTATAAATTTAAGAGTGTTTGTCCAATTTTCTGAGGAACTGCCAGACTCACTTCCAGAGTGGTGTACCAGCTTGCAGTCCCACCAGCAATGGAGGAGTGTTCCTCTTTCTCCATATCCTCGCCAGCATCTGCTGTCACCTGAATTTTTGATCTTAGCCATTCTGACTGGTGTGAGGTGGAATCTCAGGGTTGTTTTGATTTGCATTTCCTGATGATTAAGGATGTTGAACATTTTTTCAGGTGCTTCTCAGCCATTCGATATTCCTCAGTTGAGAATTCTTTGTTTAGCTCTGTACCCCATTTTGAATGGAGTTATTTGATTTTCTGGAGTCCAGCTTCTTGAGTTCTTTGTATGTATTGGATATTAGCCCCCTATCAGGTTCAGGATTGGTAAAGATCTTTTCCCAGTCTGTTGGTGACCTTTTTGTCTTACTGACAGTATCTTTTGTCTTACAGAAACTTTGCAACTTTATGAGGTCCCATTTGTCAATTCTAGATCTTACAGCACAAGCCATTGCTGTTTTGTTCAGGAATTTTCCCCCTGTTTCCATTATCTTCGCGGCTTTTTCCCACTTTCTCCTCTATAAGTTTTAGTGTTTCTGGTTTTATGTGGAGTTCCTTGATCCACTTAGATTTGAGCTTTGTACAAGGAGATAAGAATGGATCGATTCGAATTCTTCTACATGATAACCACCAGTTGAGCCAGCATCATTTGATGAAAATGCTATCTTTTTTTCCAGTGGATAGTTTTAGCTCCTTTGTCAAAGATCAAGTGACCATAGGTATGTAGGTTCATTTCTGGGTCTTCAATTATATTCCACTGATCTATCTGTCTATCGCTATACCAGTACCATGCAGTTTTTATCACAATTGCTCTGTAGTACAGCTTGAGGTCAGGCATGGTGATTCCACCAGAGGTTCTTTTATTGTTGAGAATAGCTTTTGCCATCCTAGTACTATGGGAGGATCCAGCAATATCTCTCCTGGGCATATACCCAGATGTTCCAACACATGCTCCACTATGTTCATAGCAGCCTTATTTATAATAGCCAGAAGCTGTAAAGAACCCAGATGTCCCTCAACAGAGGAATGGATACAGAAAATGTGGTACATTTACACAATGGAGTACTACTCAGCTATTAAAAATAATAAATTTATGAAACTCTTAGGCAAATGAATGTATCTGGAAGATATCATCCTGAATGAGGTAACCCAATCACAAAAGCACTCAAATGATATGCACTCACTGATAAGTGGATATTAGTATGGATACTTTGTTCCTCCTTAGAATGGGGAGCAAAATACCCAAGGAGGGAGTTACAGAGACAAAGTTTGGAGCTGAGACAGAAGGAAGGACCATCCATCCCATAAACAGCCACCAAACTCAGACACTATTGCATATGTCAGCAAAATTTTGCTGACAGGACCCTGATATAGCTGTCTTTTGTGAGGTTATGCCAGTGCCTGGTAAATACAGAAGTGGATGCTCACAGTCATCTATTGGATGGAACACAGGGCCCCCAATGGAGGACCTAGAGAAAGCACCCAAGGAGCTGAAGGGGTCTGCAACCCTATAGGAGGAACAATATGAACTAACCAGTACCCCAGAGCTCGTGTCTCTAGCTGCATATGTAACAGAAGATGGATGGCCTAGTCAGCCATCAGTGGGAGGAGAGGCCCTTGATCTTTCAAAGATCATATGCCCCAGTACAGGGGAATGCCAGGGCCAAGAATCGGGAGTGGGTTGGGGAGCAGGGCAGGGGGAGGGTATAGGGGACTTTTGGGTAGCATTTGAAATGTAAATGAAGAAAATATATAATAATAATAATAATAACAACAACAACAAAAGGAAATGGAAGATGTATGAGTATCTGTCATTTTGGGTGTCTATCAGATTTCTCCAACTAAACAGGTTTGAATGGGGACTCACCCCCAGCCTACAATTCTAAAAAGTTTTAGTAGAAAATAATTAAAAAAAAAAGTGTATTTGTTGCTGGGCAGTGGTGGCACATGCCTTTAATCCCAGCACTTGGGAGGCAGAGGCAGGTGGATTTCTGAGTTCGAGGCCAGCCTGGGGTACAGAGTGAGTTCCAGGACAGCCAGAGAGATATGCAGAGAAAGCCTGTCTCGAAAAACAAACAAACAAAAAGAGTATTTGTCCCAGGGCAGGGCAACTGGCTTAGTGGTTAAAAGCACCTGTTGCTCTTGTAGGAGACCCAGATTTGGTTCCTAGCATGCATATGGTGGCTCATAACCATTTTAGTCCAATTCTGTGGGGTTGGTTGCAAGCCCTCTCCTGAACTTTGCTGCCACCAGACGTGCATATTGGTGGTGCGCATGCACAGGCGTACACAAAATAAAAATTTTAAACCTAAAAAAAGGGTTTGTTCAGAGTATCTCAAATCAAACACATTTATCCTATATAAGAGAAGTCTTCCCACACAAACAAAGGCATAGACTTAGTTTATTAAGGCATGTGCCCAGAGTTAAGTCTTCTGGACTGTAGTGTATGCGGAAATCAATGCATGATACAAAACCACTCAACAGAAACAGAAGGATTATAGAGAAAATGGAGCTCAGGACACAATCTCAAAAACTACTTCTAGGGACACAGTTAAAGGTGGGGGGGAAAAACGAAGAGAAACATTACCACAGCGCTAAATATGCCAAAGATTCAAGAAAAACATCAATATGGCATTTTATTATAGAACAGTGACGGTGTTTTCAGACGCGGGCATCACAAGAACTACACGTAGCTCGTGATTCAGCTCATGATTCACTGAGGGGGTGTGAGGAGGAGGAGGGTGGGGGAGGAGTGGAAGTTACGCCACCCTCAGGGAAAGCAGGCTGCTGCAAACTCTGAGCTGGCTGACAGCCGTGGGCAGCATACACCTGGCTGTGCTCTCTATGTTCCCACGTAAGGGAAAGTGGGTGCCATTCTATATGCACATAGAATGTGAATTCTGAGAAAGGGTAAGTTTGTCCCCTAATGCATCAATAAGATGGATTTCCTCTCTGCAGCAGGCTTTAACTTATACTAGCGGAGGCTGACTCTAAAGAGAATGTTGGCCTTTAAGAAAAAGTATCACGGTCACACTTTCCTCAAGTTAAAAAGCAACCTCGGCTTCCCGAACCAGAGGTAGTGGGGTTTCCTGTGTACTCCTGTGCTGTGTGTGTTGAGGAGACAGAGATGACGCAGCTGAGGGCAGCCCTAGTTTATCGGACTGAAAATTAAGTTGCAGACACCCACGTTACAGTGAGGAGCTGAGGGGCTGTGGAACTAGCTGTACATCTACTGCCGTCTGTACAAGATGAAAGGCCATATATAAAATGAATCAGCAATAAAAAATTATAGCAGTAGTGTTTGGTTTAGATGATAGGATTGTGTTTTATTAATATCAATTTTCTGTACGTGTCACGTTTTCATTAAGAAACACACACTGCTTTAAAAGGCAGAGAAGAGGCCCTACAGGATGATGGCTCAGTGGTTAAACCCTCCGACCATACACAGCTGCAAGTGAGGTATCATCTCCGAATTCCATAGTGAGGTGGAAGAAAAATCGTTCTGCAAAGCAGTCTATGCTGTGATGCTGCCCGCGCCTGGCCACCCAACTTTAACCCTTAGTACCCAAATACAGGTGGAAGGGTAGCCAACTCTCACACCCTCACCATGTCCTTCCCGACTTAGCCTCTCTTTCTCCAAAGTTTAGCCAATGTACTGGAAACCTCACCAAGTAAACATCCTACTGACAGAATGACACACTGGGAAAAGAAAACCCCAAACACCTGCCGTTGATCCATCTTTCCTAAACGGAGTATCAGAAGTGGCATGGTGCTCATCTCCAAACAAGTGAGGTTAAAAATCAAGAAGAGTATGTGTGGGACTTTCTAGAGGAACAAGGGTCCTCTGCACTGTAGAAGCACTGCAGGGCCAGCCTGGTGCTTCACCGAGCTAAAACCCTGCATTCTTGACATTTGTAATTAGTGAGAGAGAAGTGCATACCAGGCCAGAGACTTGAAACCCCTAAAGACTTTTCAGAGTTATTGCCATTTGTGTGTCTGTACAAGTCATTTAGTTTATAGAAAGCCGTGTCTAACGTGTGATACCAGTGTTTTATCTCTTAGGCCATTCCTCATTTCTGTCACTCTCATTTGTCAAGAGACACCCTCGTCAAGAAACACCAGTTCTCTGATCACTGCTACAACTTGCTGACAGATTATGGAGAGTAATGAGCTGTTGACAGACTATGTCAGATAACCCGGGAGATAAGGAACGGATAATTTTGGATATGAGTCTGGGCTCTGTACTGAGCTTCTTGGACTATATTAAAATAAAAGAACTATTACAAATTTGAATTTCAGTATTTACTCACTTAAGCAGGGTCTTCCTATTAGCTCAGGCTAGCCTCAAACTTGCCATTTCCTTGGTCCTCTCAGGTGCTTTGGCTAATTAAAAGTATGCTTAGTAATAATAAGCAGGGCTAAATCTTCGAAAGCTGAAAAGTAATGAGCCTCCTGCTTTAGGCTACGAAAATAAATGTGTATGCAGATGAACATATCACAAAGAAAACAATGATTTTTTTTTAAGATTTATTTTATTTATTATATGTAAGTACACTGTAGCTGTCTTCAGACACCCCGGAAGAGGGCGCCAGATCTAGTTACGGATGGTTGTGAGCCACCATGTGGATGCTGGGATTTGAACTTATCACCTTCGGAAGAGCAGTCGGGTGCTCTTACCCGCTGAGCCATCTCACCAGCCCCACAATGATTTTTTTTAAGACCTTAAAAATTAAAGACCCGGGCTGGAGAGATAGCTCAGTGGTTAAGAGAACCGACTGGTCTTTTAGAGGTCCTGAGTTCAATCCCCAGCAACCACATCATGGCTCACAACCATCTGCAATGGGGACTGGTACCCTCTTCTGGTGTGTCCAAAGAGAGCTATGGTGTGTACTCATATGCATAAAACACACACACACACACACACACACCATGGGAAACAACTTCTTAATAATTGGACAAAATGGCAGCGTTTTGTGTGTGTGCCCACAGCATAAGTGCAGTGTCCATGGAGAGTGATGGAGCCTCCAGCTGTTGAGAGCTGCCTATCGTGGTACTAAGAATCAAACTCTAACCCTCCGCAAAATCAAGCCCCACTCTAAACTGCTGGGCCATTTCTCTAGCCTCCACCCCCCACCCCTGGTAAACACCGATTTCAAAACAACAACATCAAAAAACAACAACAACAACAACAAAAACCACCTAAACTAAACCAACAAACCCTAAGTATTCCCACATTTATTTCAATTCAAAACCACAAATATAAAAGTGCTGATTATAATTTAAATTTTTACTGGATTTGTTTAACATGGTTGATAGATCATCACATTTTATCTTTGTTTTCCAAACAATAGCTTTTGTTTTTGTTTTGTTTTTTTTTAATTTGAAAATATGTCAAAGGGCTATGGTGGCACACAACTTTAATCCTGGAACTTGGGAGGCAGATGCAGACAGATCTCTGTGAGTTCAAGGCAAGCCTGGTCTACAGTTCCAGGACATCCTGGGCTACAAAAAGAAACCCTGCCTGGAAACAATAACAACAACAAAAAACAAAACCAAAAAGTCAAGTCAAAGCTAATTTGGCCATGGTCTGGCGAAAGAAAATTTGTTCTGTTTGGGCTAACTTACTCATGGTATGCAGAAGCTACTCAGTCCTAGATTAAAGAAGTGTGTTTCATCATACACACATAAAGACGAACACAAGCCCCAGCAAACACAGAGTGCTTTCTATGGGTCAGAATGATAAATAAGTGTAGGTGTTGAGCTCCTCCACATAGGTCCTCCCCACCTTCCCCTTATCATAGATCCCACCAAAAATTAAAAAAATTAAATTACAGCCGGGTGTGGTGGCGCACGCCTTTGATCCCAGCACTCAGGAGGCAGAGGCAGGTGGCTTTCTGAGTTCGAGGCCATCCTGGTCTACAAAGTAAGTTCCAGGACAGCCAGAGCTATACAGAGAAACCCTGTCTTGAAAAACCACACACACACACACACACACACACACACACACACACAAATTAAATTACATTTTACTTGTGCTTGCTTGGTATTAAAGCTCAGAATTCCTATTATTAAAGCTCAGAATCCCTATTCTTAGCCCTATTAAATAGGTTCATGTGGGGTCATAGTGGCAGCCACCCTCACAGTGTGGTTAGCGCCTTTGTAAGATGGACAGAGAATCTGACTCCAACTCTGACAAAGAACACAGCAAGATGAGTATCTGCGAACCAGGTCTCAGAGACAACTGCTGTCCCCAGCACGTGTCGTTTGTATCATCACTGCCACCGCCAACGCCACCTCGCCAACACCACCCCTACCTCTGCTTTTCCATCCCCACCCCTGCCTAGGACAGGGCTGGTTCTAGTCATCAACTTCAGGCCTCTACAAACTTCTAGTTAATGGCATTTTGTCATTCCATTTGGTGGCCTTGTTTTGTCAGTGTGTAACCACACGTCCGGAATAGGTCAGAAACATGCTGTGGCTGACAGGCGCCGCAACTCTGGCTACGAGGGAATTTCTTTCTCTTTTCTTTCTTCTTTTTTTTTTTAAGTATTTTTTAAAGATATATTTAAGTATGTATTTTACACATATGGATGTTCTGTCTGCATGCATGTACACCAGAAGATCCCACGGGCGTACAGTCACATGGGACTAGAGTCAGAGACAGCTGTGAGCCACCATGGTGGGATCTGAACTCAGGACGTCTGGAAAAGCAGCCGGTGCTGCTAACTGCTGAGCCATCTCTCCAGGCCCAGGAATTTCTTTTTGAAGAATGCAGTATTAAGATTTTGAGATTTTTTTCTTTTGACAAATTACTTGAAGCAGTTCTAGTTAATTAAGTCCGATTGGGACAGGCACTATTCTCGAGCCTGCGAGTTACGACACAAAGATTCTTACCTTTTGTATCTGCCTGGAACTGTTCTCGATGGGTCCTGTAAAGCAAAATAGGAGACATGAGCTGGGCATGCGCGTCACTACACAACAACAGCCGGCAGGGAGGCAGACATGAGCTGGGCATGCGCGTCACTATACAACGAGAGCCTGCAGGGAGGCAGACAGCGCCTACCCGGGAGCTAGGGAGCTACGGAGAGCAGCCCTGCTTGCACGTAACGGGGCACACGGCCAAGCAAACAAACCAACTGTGTTTTAAAGCTCAACACTGAAATATTTTGGTTATGAGCTTAGCCCTTAAATGGCTGATCCATCCCTCCAGCAGAAGTCTAGAAAAGCATTCCCTTTTTTTTTTTTTTTTTTTTTTGGTTTTTGGAGACAGGGTTTCTCTGTGTAGCCCTGGCTGTCCTGGAACTCACTCTATAGACCAGGCTGGCCTCGATCTCAGAAATCCACCTGCCTCTGCCTCCCAAGGGCTGGGATTAAAGGCGTGTGCCACCACTGCCTGGCCTAGAAAAGCATTTAAAAAACCCTTTTCCTTTTCCTTCCTTCTTTCCTTCCTTCCTTCCTTCCTTCCTTCCTTCCTTCCTTCCTTCCTTCCTTCCTTTTTCAGTTAAGAGTTTCGCAATTTACATCTACAAGGCTAGCCTGGAATCAGCTAGGGACCTAGCACTCGCAAGGCCCTGATCAACTGGTCTTTCTGTGTCCAGCTCTGAGTGTCGGGATTGTTTATGTGCATCACCATACATGCCCTGATTCCCGCAGGGGATCCATCCCAGGGTCTGGAGACTGTTTGGCAAGCACTCAGTCAGCTTCTTAGGCACCTCTCCAGCCTGACAATCACTGTAAGCTTAACACTCTCTCCCTGTCTTTTATTATGTTCTCATTAAAACAAAACAGAACAACAACAAAACTCAACCCCTCCCCCGCAAGTGATTGACTGGTGGTGGTGTCAGGAGGATCTCTGTGAGCTTGAAACCAGGCAGGAATACATGGAGAAACCCTGCTTCAAAAATACAAACTGAGCCGGAGAGGTAGCTCAGGTCAGAGCACTGGCTGCTTCTGTGTGCCCAAATCCCAGCACCCACACGGCAGCTCACAACCATCCATATAATCCCAGTTCCTGGAGAGTGGATGCCCTTTTCTGGCCTCTGTTGGCACTTAAATGCACACATACACATACATAAATAAAATCAAAAATTAAGAAAAAAATCTAAAATGAACAACATAAACACAGAAATCAACAATTTTTAAAGTCTATAGCTAAAAATAAAACATAAGAAATGTACATTCTGAGATGACCCTAAACTACAAAAATAAAAAAGAAGAGACAGACAAATTTCTGAACATTAACTATTAGAGTGGATAATAACTGTGCAAATAAATAGGCAGTAACTGTGATAAGTCTGGGCTGGAAATACATCAAACTTAAGTGATGGGCCCTTTAAAAACTGATAACAGTGTTAAGTCTAAGGGAGATTATATAATTCAAGAATCTCAGGTCCAATTAAAATGAACTAATGAGCTCACTTTTATAAGACAGCCAGTTCTAGAGCAAACACTGAAGACTGACTACGACTAACGACATAGCGATCTGGGCAACACTCCAGCCCACCATCAGGAGGAAGAGCTAAGCCACCTTCCAACCTAACCTCCCAACCACACATGCCACTGGGCAGCCGAGACTCTAGGCTCAGGTTTCTTCAGTGCCCTAACAGGAAGCTGCAGCAACGCCCATTGTATTGTGGGATTACATGACAGAAGAGGGCAGAGCAGTGCACACAGCAGGCTTGCAAAGTAAAGTTGGTGGGATATCAAATCCTTATCAACTTCTCCCTCAGGCACTAACTTCCCAATAAATTCTCACTAAAACAGCGTAAACCATCAAAGGATAATGGCCTTATCTCACTGTCTCATTTTTTTTTACTGCATCCATCCATCTTTCTTTCTTTCTTTCTTTCTTTCTTTCTTTCTTCCTTCCTTCCTTCCTTCCTTCCTTCCTTCCTTCCTTCCTTCCTTCCTTCCTTTTCTTCCCCCCCCCCCCCGCCTTTTTGGTGGAACTGTCCCACAGGGCATGCAGTTTATTAGACAGCAGCTGGGAAATCATTGGTTAGACTTGGCCCCTCGCACGTTCACCTTCATCTTTCTTCTTGATGGCATAGGAGTTGAAGAAGCCCTTGTTTCTTAAGTAAAATATGAGCTTCTGGAAAGCTGGTCCCTGCCCCCTGAATCTAGAGAAATCACTTTCCTAGCAGTCTGATGATCCAGGAAAGAAAAATAAAACCAACTAAAACAATAAAAACAAACAAATAAACAAACAAACACCCCCAAGCCCTTAGGAAGTTACTAGTGGTGAAAATAACCAGGTGACATGATCTTGGAGTGTCTAGGTGGGCCTGACCCCAGGAACAGAACTCAGAGCTGCTTTTGTAGATGTCCCCTGTGGTGGCTAATGTGAAGTCAACGTCCCTTGCTTTGCTGTCAGCTGCTGTTTATGCAGAGAGAACAGCAAAACCTTGGCCAACAAATGTTTAAGACACTCCTCATCCCTCTGTTATTAAAAAGGCATCGTCTAAAATGAAGGCCAGTCTTTGCTTTTATGCAGTAATTAAACAGACTCTCTATTTATAAAAGCATGCTTATCTCCTGGGGTGGGGGTGGGGGAGCAAGAAAGAACAGATTTGCAAACTCTAGCTACCCATGTTATAAGACAGGGGGTGGTGGTGGTGGTGAGAGGCTCACGGTTCCTCCACATAGGATTGGAATGCTACATAAATAAAACAGAAACCCCTTCCTTTGAATTCCTAGCTAAAAATGTCATTGCTGCGACCATAAAAGATTCCCACCCAGAGACGCTTACTAACTTTATAATGAGGGACCTCAGTTCATAACTACCAGTGACTACTGTTACACTTGACAAGTGCACTCTATGCATGAACTAACCTGCCTGGGCTTATATTTCTCTGATCTGATTTCACATTGATTCTCATCTGTTTACACCGCAGGACCTCAACCGCCTCGCCTTGTGAGGACTGTGTCCACGAGATTTTCTTACTGACCATTCTCCGTTCCAACAAATCAAGAGCTTTATTTAAACTTACACGAAACACTTTGTGCTTTGCCAACAACATCGTCGCGGGTCTGCACGGGTCTTTCCCCCTCCCTGATGCAACGTACACTCTACCCTTGCAGGGAAGATTACGTCAGGAAAAGTAGACTTGAAATCTGTTGTGTAAGAGACCTGAGGGTTTTCAAAGGATCTAGTTACATAGTCCCTAGGACTTCCATACCAGGATCAAGTTCAACCCTATTTGCTGCCAGCAGTTTTAGTGGAGACTTCCTTGGCTTTTTTACACACTAGAGCTTCCTGTAAGTAAACAGGGAACAACCCAAAATGTTGGCCATGTCCTCAATTCATCTGTAGTCTTTAAAGTCTTCCAATGGGGCATTAGGGTTGGGAAAGGTCGGGAAAGGCTACAGAGTCCTTTCAGACTGAGGGAGAGTCCCAGGCAATGACAGCAGCATGCAATTTTGAATTAAATTCCTCTGCTCTGCCTTGGGACACCCAACTGGGGCAACTGGAATAACTTTAATGAGGTCTGGATGTGAGGGAAGTGGTCTTTCAGCTGAACTTGCTCTTGAAAAACAGCAAAAGTATTCCAGAAACAGGAGTAGAAGAACGTTTTCTGTGTATCCTTGGGACTTTTCAGTTGACCAGAGACTGTTTGGGAGTAAAAATTACTAATGTCCACTCAGGACATTAATTGACACTGAGGACAAACAGGTAAATCCTGCAAGTGACTTAGACAGTCTGCAGCAAGGTTCCTTAATTTTGGAAATGCTGTGTGTGTTTTCAACCCAAAGCTTTTCTCTGTGAATCTACTCAAAGAAAAGAATTCAAAACCAATGGTTTAAGACATACAGTTGTCATTACTGTTACTTACGAGAGTAAAAGATTTTAACCAGTGATGATTAGCACTGATGGCTAGTTTGTGTTAATTAAATGTTCAGGAAGAACAGTCTCTGCTACTGGAAACAGGTTTGTTGTTTTGTTTGTTTGCTTTAAGGCAGGGTCCAGTGCTTCCCAGGCTGGCTTCTAACTTCGTCTGTAGAGATTGGCCCTGAATCTCCAGTGTGCTAAGACTACCAACATGTGCAACCACATTTGACTTGAAAGGTTTGAATATCAAAAAAAAAAAAAAAGTTCACACTACAACATCTACAAAGGTTATTTTATTTCAGAAATATGAAAACTCCAAATACTAACTGGATGGTGTTGGCCCACACCTTTAATCCCAGCACTTGGGAGGCAGAGGCAAGTGGATCTCTGAGTTCCAGGCCAGACTGGCCTACAGAGTGAGTCCCAAGACAGCCAGGGCTACACAAAGAAACCCTGTGTCAAAAACAAAAACAAAACAAAACACCAAAAACCAAAAAATCAAAACAAAACCAAAAACCATTTCAAACACATACTGAGCTATTCCAGTGCTAGAGTTTATCATCAAAGTTTCAAGGTGGTTTTCCAATACTGCATTGTTTTTAACAGAAAAAAAGATAAATAACCTGAGAGTAATCAAAAATGGAATGTTCTGTATGTGTGAAAAATAATACAGATGCCCCTTGTGGACTGTTGTCGAAGTCTGACTATGGTATCAGTTGAAAAAGTGTGATACAAACAGCCTTGGTGGACTACAGGCACAACAGTGTCAAGTGACCTTTCATTAATGTGACAAGTACCTGACAACTCCAGATGCAGCAACTTAAACGCATAGCACTGTGAAAGCATAGGCCTCTGGTGGGCGGGCTCCAGTGCTGTAGGCCTGTGGTGAAGCGGAGCATCATGGGAAGAGAACATAGCTGCTTACTTCAAAGTAGTCGAAGACACGGCTTCTTGCAGACTAGAAACTATATCTCACTAATGCCATTAAATCATGTATCCACCAACAGGACAATCCTTTGATGACATCAGAGTCACAACTAATCATTGCTGTGGGAACAAGCCTCTAGCATGCATGCCCGTTTTTGAAGAACATTTCATATCCAAAAAGAGGCTGATGTATGTATGTGTGTGTATATGTATGTTTGTATGTATGTATGTATGTATAGATGGATGGATGGATGGATGGATGGATGGATGGATGAATAGACAGACAGAGACAGTTTTCATTTGTAGGTTAGTTCTGAAGCTACATGTAGAAAAGAAATACTGCTTCTAGGAAAGCATCTTGGTTGTTGACAAATATTAAACCACACATTGTTGTTATGCTTTTTAAATTTTGGGTCATGTGATCATACACCTTCAAAAATTAAGAGGGTAAGATCTAGGAGTTCATAGAAAACAGCAGACCATAAAGGAATTTATCAACCATATCTTGCACCTTTTTAATGTTCTATGATTTTCTAAATTTAATTTAATCAGAAAATGTTTACTTAAAAGGCAAGCATGACCATGTTTAAAAGCTGTTTGAAGCCATTATCTAAAAATAAGAAAGCATTTGAATCTTCATTTTCTATTACCATCATATGAATTACATTAAAAATAATTAAACCAGAAGTAATATATTCTATCCCATTCTATCCCAGAGCACACTGCTAAGCCAAACCCAGACTGCATTTTCAGTCTTTGTTTCAAAAGACCTATTTCCTTGAGTGGCTCAGATCTGTAGGCGGTGCTAAGATGCGGCCTTACTCTCTGTCTATTCAAATAAAACAACCAAAGATGCTAAGACTCTGTTGCCTTCTCGCTCCTTCCTCCCCCACATCACTCCTGTAGCTGCTGGAGCTGTGACTATCCTTTAGGAGTAACAGGGATAGCACATTAAGACTGTATCTCAGAGAGATGTCAACTACGGGGACAGAGCATTTCCAGTTCCCACTGGCACCTCTGATGATTAGGGAGGCCTGTGTGTGTGGGGGTGGGTGGGTGGGGGGCTTAGCTTCACTCTCATGCTAAGCAATCATCCTGGCAAAATAAGTTTGAAGCCAAGGTCACCAGCAAGCGACCAACCTTTAATCCCAATTACTAACAAAACAAACAAACAGACAGACAGAAATTGAAGAAACAAAGAGCCTGCCTGGGAAGAGCTCAGAATAGCTAAATGAAGACAGATGTGTCAGGGCAGAGAGCTCTTTGAGGGCCAGCTCAGCCCAAAGTCCATGTTAGTGTGTACACACTGGAAATAACTAGACTCCAGCAGACAGAGCCTTTTCCTACAGAAAGAAATCAACCTCTGTCTAGAGACATCGTCTGAGGTTATGTTAGTATGCCTTCCTTCTTAAATTATCCAGAGTAGAAGCACAAGGACAAAGCCAGGTCTAGACTTTCAATTAAAATGGCATATTTTCTCCATCACACCACTGAGTTAAACCTCTTCCCAAACTCTGTTTGGGAAGTCATCATTGAAAGCAGATTAGGTTTAATTTCGATTTGATTCAACACAAAGTACAGAGGTACTTTAGATTATGAGCAGCCACAAACAGTTGAGAGTATTATAACAGGGCTCTTTCAATCTTCCACAGAGCAATGATGGTCAGCACTCACAGCAACAGCGACTTGGAGGACTGAGTGGGGAAGATGAAACCCATCACTCTATGAATCTCTGGGTCAGTAACTTGAGCCTTTGGGAAGAGAGACATTTGCACTTGTGTTTCCTAGCCACCCCCAAATAGTCTCCCTCCCTGTCAAATGTCTTTGTAATGGTGTAGAATAGCAAACAGGCATGTGTGGTGGTCTGCAGGAATGGCTCCCATAGATGCTTTTGTGAGCGCTTGGCCCATAGGTTGTGGCTCTCACTATTAGGAGGTGTGGACTTACTGAAGTCGGTGTGGCCTGGCTGGAGGAAGTGTGTCACCATGGGGGATTGTGTTGAGTCTCCTATGCTCAAGCTACAGCCAGTGTGGCACACAGTCTCCTTCTGTGGCCTTAGTATCAAGATACAGAACTCTCAGCTCCATCTTCAGCACCATGTCTGCTTGGACACCATCATGGTTTCTGCCAAGATGATAATGGACTATAAACCTCTGAAGCTGTAAACCAGCCCCAATTAAATGTCTGCCTTAATAAAAGTCGCTGGGGCCATGGTGTCCCTTCGAAACAATAAAGCTCTAAGACAGTATGTATTTAATCTTTTTGTCAGTTAAGACTGTGTGCAGTCCTCTGAAATGCCTTATAAAGTCATGTAACAAAAAAAACTAATGTAGAAAATCAAGTCTAGGGGCTGGAGATGTGGCTCAATTGGTAGACTACCTGCCTACCAAGCCCAAAGGCCTAGGTTCCTTTACCAGCACAGCAAAAGCTGGGTGCAGTGCTGTACACCCGCAGATCTTAGCGCTCAGCTGTCAGAGGAAGGAAGAGCATAGGTTCGAGGTTATCCTTGTTACACGGGAATGGAGGGGAGGGGTAAGGAAGGGAGGGAAGCGAAGGGAAAGGGAGACTGGAACTCTGAAAGGACATGGTGATCTTGGGATACAGTCTGTGATGACAGCACTGGAAAGGCAGAGACAAGAGGATCATGACTTAAAGGCCAACATGGGAGCTACATGGCAACATGTGGGTTCAAGGCCAACCTAGGCTACACAGCAAGATCCTGTTCTCAAAACTGAAAAAACCTGGGTGTGGTGGTGCATGCTTATAATCCAAGTTCTAGGGAGGCAGAGACAGGCGGGTTCCTGAGGCTGATACCAACCAGGCCTAGTCTACTTGGCAAAAACCAGGACACTGAAAAGACCCATCTCAAACGGAAGTGGACATCATCTGAGGAATGGCATCTGAGGTGAGTTATATGTCTGCTGGCCTGGGCAGGAACACACAAATGTGGGGAGAGAAATAGAGGGACTGAGGAGAGAGGATGGAGAGGGAGGACAGGAGAAGGAAGGCAAAGTGGGGGAGTGGAAGGGTAGAGGCTGGCAGACTTACAAACGTCACAAAAATTTCAAGACTGGGACAAGTTATACCAATAATATTTCAAAAACAAACTTGACATAACTAGCTCCAGAGATAGGAGACACATCAGGACAGTGGATTCTCTCCTCAGACACATCAGGACAGTGGATTCTCTCCTCAGAAGCATGTAAAAATTATTCTATGGAATGATTTGCTTCGTAAGTCAAAGTGAGCAATTAAAGCTGAATTAGGTCTTACTTCCAGAAGCACTTTTCAGCAGAATTTATATTTTATGACATTTTCATTTCACATGCATTTTCGTTTTGCCTGCATGTATGTCTGTGTGAGGGTGTCAGGTCCCCTAGAACTGGAGTTACGGACAGTTGTGAGCTGCCACGTGATTGCTGAGAATTGAACCCAGGTCCACTGGGTGTTCTTGACCACTGAGTTATCTCTCCAGCCCTCCCAAAGTATTTTAAACTACACAGAAATGCAAGTGTTTCTGGGAACTGTCAACACGCCACTGCTCACAGCACTGCACTGTGTAGAATCCTGTATCACGTCTCAACAGCTGGCTGGAGTAACCAGGTCACCTTTTTACTCTCTATGCAGTTGTGATCCAAAAGTTGGCCTAGCACAGAATGGGACACTCTGCTCAACCATTTAATTCTTACTTTTTAGTATTAAGAAAGTTACCATTTTTCTTGGTTATCATTTTTTACAACTGATGTTACCTAAACCCACCCAGCCAGCCAGCCAGCCAGCCAGCCAGCCAGCCAGCCAGCCAGCCAATAGTCTTTCCTTAGCGATGAAGAAGCAAACAATGATCAAGTCAGTAACAGCCCGATGCTCCCAAAATGAGACTGGAAAGAGGATCAAGAGCAATTTAAATAGCCTGGGCCTCCTGGTCGTTTTCAATGCTCACCTGGGGCAGGTAGGACGTGCCTGGATCTGGGAGGGTCGCAGCTTCGTTCTGGATGGTGTTCTGCTGTGTGATGGCATCCTCTCGCTTCCGTTCCTTCTGTCCCGCTTCATCATCTTCGTACTCATCTAAGCACTGAAAGAACAATACCGGTCTCATTACCCGAGTAACAGAACGCTTTAACCGTATAAAAACACATCTGCTAGCCTTAAAGGAAACCTGCGCATGGTCAGAAACCGTTCTTCTCAGCAATACATATATTCCATTCCTGAAAGTTAAATTTTCTGCTAAAATCCAACACCTTTATAGTCTTACCTGGAGCAAAAGATCTCTTCTCGAAGGTCTAATTACAAGTGACAAGTCTCGAAGATATGGGTCATTCATTCCCCATCATTCATTCAAAGTGGAAACTCAGTGCTACCTTAGCAGGGCGTCCTGCACAGGGCAACACTATGAGCATAGAATTTATAGTTCAGTAAGGAAGGAGTGTGTGTGTGCGCGCACGTGTGTGTGTGTGTGTGTGTGTGTGTGTGTGTGTGTTAGTGATAAGGTTTTCTACCTTCACACTGCCTATGAGAATATAAAGAATATTTTCACACAGTAGTTAAGAAAGGCTCTGGAACAACTAATAATTTAAAGATGGGTGTACTTTGGACTCACAGATCTGGACAAGGGTGAGAACAGCATACTGAAGACTCTTACTGAGGTTGCTAAGGAGCTGACTCAACAGCGTCAATTATCTATCTCCAAACCTGCCACAAGGAAACAAAACCAAAACAAATCCCTGTCTATTCTGCTATTACGGCCCTGGCTATGAGCTCCTCAGAGCAACACATCTAACCCATACGCTGACCTCATTAGGTTCTCCATGAGATCCAAAAAGTCATCTCTGTAGGTGTTACCCACAAAGACAGTGACCAAAAAAAACCACAATGGCAGGGATGACACCAGGATCTACCTGCAAGATCAGAACAATTCACTGGGCAAACCATGAAGGGCACTGTGTGGTGCAGAGAGAAAACATGGTGAGGAGGAGGGCGCGGTGAGCTTGTCAAGGGTAAGGTGAACTGTGAGAGATTTGGAAAGGTGTCTGTCTAGATGAAGAAGAGTCTGCCAACAGACCAGATGGACAGACAGACTTCAGGAGCAGGCAGGCTGAGGAGGCAGAGCTTGTTAAGACCCTTCTGGGAAGCAGCAGAATGCTCACACAGGTATGACTGAGCCGAGGCTCGGTGGACCAGCCGGCAAGAACTCGCATGAGAGAAACGATGATTCTGTGCTACTGTAACAGCGATGAGTGTGAACAGCTCCTAACTCTAAACCTGAAGACCAGTGGGTTCTGCTAGGACCCACAGGTTAGCCTAGAAGTGGGGTAAAATTTCAGCTCCCCAGGTCGTGAAGAGAGAACGGGAAAAGGCAAATAGTTTGATCTCCAAGAAACACAGGCAGTAAATAAGCTGGAGAAGTCTGAACAGAACGGTCTTATAGGACTGGGAACATCAATCCAGGACTGAAATTTGGGAAGGGATGGGGAGGGGAGCTCAGGAATAGCAATTAAGTCCAAATGAACAGGAGCAGGGAATGAAACGGAAAGACTAGGTAACAAATTCCATTATTTGAGTTCAGAATATAAAACATAAATCCTAGGTTAAAAACAAAAAACAAAAAACACAGTCAACAGAAGAAACCCAACAAGTGCCACAAACGTGC
This sequence comes from Mus minutoides, assembly GCA_902729485.2. Taxonomy (NCBI): domain Eukaryota; kingdom Metazoa; phylum Chordata; class Mammalia; order Rodentia; family Muridae; genus Mus; species Mus minutoides. Next base: position 2,799,482 of record LR749559.1, on the reverse strand, counting down.
CCATTAGTCCTAAGGAGGAAAAGACTCTTAAGGGTTTAAGGGTGAAAAGCTTTCCTTAAACCAACAGAGACTATCATGGTTAGTGACAAAGCCAACAAGATTCCAGAGTAAACTCAGACTGGGGTAGTGACAGTTGTTCTGGAAGTGCTGGGTGACAAACCAGCTCAGGAGGCTGCAGGGCTCCAGCGTGAGGCAGGGAGACACGGTCACCTTTTTATTTGTGATCATTTTAAAATTATAAATTAAAAGCATTTATCATTAAAGTTCCTTAAGGCTTCTTTTCGATAAACGCGAGGGATAAATACTTTCCTGATACAACAGCAACGCACCCTGAAGCAATGTCAACCCCTCAGTGCACAGATGGGGTCAGGGAGCAGGAGGAAGAGATTCAGAGCGAGGGCCGGCCAGCCGGGCGGTGTGGCCCCACACCTTCAAACCCAGCATTCAGGAAGCAGAGGCAGGTGGATCTCTGTGAGTTTGAGGCCAACCTGGTCTACAAAGCAAGTTCCAGGCCAGCCAGGCTACACAGAGAAACCATGTCTTGAAAAACAAACAAACAAGAAAAAGAAGAGAAGAGAAGAGAAGAGAAGAGAAGAGAAGAGAAGAGAAGAGAAGAGAAGAGAAGAGAAGAGAAGAGAAGAGACTCAGAGAGAATGAGTAGTCTCACTGTGCTCTTCGGCTCTGTTAGCATCCACTAGGCTCCTCCCCCAGATCTAAACAGCGATAGTCCCTGAGCACTGATACACCATATAGGATCAGAACTTTAAGTCAGAATCGTACATCACAAGTGTGCACAGACCAAAAGCCAATGTTGAGGTGGGGCCAGGTTGCCATGAGCTCTCAGAGCACTGGATGTGCTTCTGTCTGTGTTTATTTCTCTCTTCTGAGACCCAGCACCTCAGCTACCTTTCCCTTCATGCCACCCCCTCCCCTAATAACAGAAGATCACCCTCACCCCATCCCCACCCCCCCACTAGCAAATAAAAAACAAAAGTGAAGAATCCAGTACGTGCTTGATCACGCATCACCAAGCTGAGACAGATTGAGAAGGCAACTAACCTAACACGCACTGAAACTCTTCATGTTCTCCCAAGGCGCATCTTTTTACCAATGCCTGGGCACCTACTCCACCAAGCATGGCGTCTCTGTAGGAGAACGCATCTTACATTGCAGGCTTGCTGGCTGCCAACCCAGCTTTGAACTGAGGCTGACAGAGAGGATCTGTGAGAGACACTCTTCTGGGCTCTGTGTACATCGGCACACCACCATGTTTAAGTGCCACGCACAGGAAGTAAACACAAATAAAATTTCACTCCAATTTAAACCACCTTCTCTACCCCTGAAGCTCTTCCTCTGCTTAACCGTCTATTCTCGTGAATCAAATCTTCCCACAGTGTTCTCTCCAAGCAGGCGACGGGAACCCTGCTTGGCGCCGCGCTTCTGTGGCTTTGTCACTTGCAGCACAAATCCTGGCCACTGTGTAGCACAGAATGAGGCTACAGACACTTTGTCTCCTGTCTGTGTGTATGACTACAAGTGACATAGATAGCTGTCCATTTTGGGGTATATCTGATGGCTCTTAAATATGTTAACAATTTCTATAAATCTTAGAGAAGGCTAGCTGATGACAATAACAATAACTGTTAACTTATGACTGGTCCATTTTACCTTTCTCTACACACTTTAGGGAAGTAATTGTATCAATGAACCTCAGTCAGCCAGATAGAATTCTCTCACAATTTTATTGGCTTTAGAGTCTCTTTACACACCTTCATTTTCTTAGCCAATATCTTCTCTGTTTGTTATTCACATTCTGAGCATCTAGGAGGCTCTCCTTATATAATGTAAAGACAGGAGTCTCTGTGCACGGTAAGATCTGTGCCTAGTTTGCCTTCCCACCGTGATTAACCCACGCATTCTCTCCTGTGGGTTTTTTGCTAAGGTTTCCAACATAAAGATCTAGTCAGCCACACGCTTCCTAATTTCTGCTATCATACTCGTAAATTAAATTTATTATATGAGCTTGGAACGTACTGGTTTCTGTTTTTCAATAATGATGAATCGTTTTGCCATGGCCAATCCAGAGTGGGTAACACTGGTGGCAGGCTGTGTGACCAATGGTGCCCACAAGAGTCCGGCACACTTCAAGTTCACCCAGGGTATTTATCAACTCAAAATGATGTCTCCAAGAAGAGTGTGGTGGCACAAGTCTTCAAATCCAGCACCTTGGAGGCAGAGGTAGGTGGAGCTATGCAAGTTCAAAACGAGCTTGGTGTACAAAGTGAGTCCTCTGAGGACCTCTGCAAGAGCAGTCAGTGCTCTTAACTGCCGACCCATCTCTCCAGTCCCCTGCCAGTTCTATTCTTTATTATGCATTGTTAAATCTTCCCTAGCCAGTGTACTTTTCCCATTTGGATGCCTGGGTATCTTTTAATGAATGTATAAATTATTCAGAGAGAATTCTGGATAACACTTGATAGGTTATACTAACCTTGTAAAGGAGGGTTAGAGCTCTACAGGTTATCTATCGGTGAATGGAAACTAAGAAAATCGAAGTTTGGGTCACAGGTAGACTCACAGCAAATTCTGACTGAGAACAGAAACAGTAAAACAGCACAGTAACAACACAGCTCCTACTCTTCACTACCGTACGTGGAAAGCTTCAACGACGGGGACCTGAGGGAGGGAAGACACCGGCCTGACAATCCTGATGGGACACTATGTAAGCAGAGGGACCCAAGGGACATAAGAAAGGTGAATGAAACACCTTGTTCGAAGGCTCTTGAGACTGATCTAAACTGATTAACTCAGACAATGCAGGCACATAGAGCAAAGGGCTCTAGCAGTTGTGTCTACGGTCTGCCATGACAGACCCTTCTGCGATGAACAGAAACAGAGTAAGGTTAACATTCTGGAAAACTGAGGATGAATTAAATAAAAATGGGGAAGAATTTCCAAAGAAGCCCTGAAGGTTTGGGACAGGGAGATGTCCCATAAGACTGCAATGGCACTGATTTATAGTATTTTTAATCAGCTGTTACTAATTAAAATTACATTTGTGCTGGGAGTGCAATTTTCCTTTGAAAATGGTTCATATTCATATTTTCAGCAAGCTTGTTTGTTTATTTGTTTGTTTATTGTCTGCTCATTTTTGAGACAGGATCTTGCTTTATAGCCCAGGCTAGCCTTGAATTAACAAGTCTCCTGCTTCGGCCTCCCAAGGGCTGGTTATGCACTACCAGGCCCGACTGCCTTCTTATGTTTTGGAATGTGGAGGGAGGTCAGTGCATATCTTTTCACTGTTCAGACAAGTTACTTGGAAGCAAGTCTCGACAGGCAGGACATTAAGTATGCAATTATATCTGAACATGCTTTTGTTAACGGTGTCTTCCAGCAACATCTGACTTCCACCCCACTGGCATCTCTTAGTTACTTAAATGCAGTCGTGATTCTAGAACATTGCTGATTTTAGGTGAAGCCTTTCTTCAGTGTTACAGACTTCATCCGCTCTATGTTAATACCCACGGCAAGCATTCCAACCTAACAGACTTGTCTCAGTACTTCCCGGGTTGGAGGTTAAGTGAGCCTGGGTATTTTTCAACCCCGAAATTCCTCAATGTGAGTCACACAAGCAGAGAAGGAAACACAGTAGGTGCAGCCATAAGGAAGGAGACAGCTTAGGAAGAAACAGGAGGCGAGCATGCAATCTGCAGGAGTCACTCCTCCTCACGTGTATCTCTGACAGCTTTTAACACCCACAGTGGAAAGTCAACATCAGACTTCCACAAGGGTGGATGCACTCTCAAAGCAGTAGACCCAGGGCCATCACAGAGAGCAAAGGACCTAAAAGGTCCATTTAGCTCTTAACGTGGCCACATTCATACAGTCCAGTATACACAGTCTTTCTTTGGCTATTCAGATGATGAAAGCTAGACACTTTACAGCTATTCTGCGCATCCTAGTAGACTTTACATGTCACCTAGCCAACTGACGCTTCAGCTTTTCTCATCTATTCAATGGAACCAGCACCAGCTACCTCCCCGACACACTTGCAATGATGCACCCCCAGGGAACACTCAGTGTGACTGGTCCACAGCACTCCATCGATGTCACATTACCGTGTGCTGTAACTCAAAGAACACTGATGTCCACAGAAGCATGTTAGCAGCAATCCTGCTCCTGTGTTTCAACTTCTAGACTTGTGTTCGATGCATTTCAACAGGAAATCACTCCCTTTACTCCTTTGTTAATTACTAGACCAACGTCCAGTTCTTCACAGAGCAGGCAAGTCATATTAATTCAGTGAATGAAAGCATATCCTGTGGTTTCCAATGTAAGATGTAGAACCCGGCTCTAAGAGTGATAACTCAGCAGATTCGGTGCCTCTTGTACAAGCACAAGAGGCCGAGTTCAGGTTCCCAGCACCCACATAAAAGCCTCATTTGCAGGCATATACCTGCACCCTCGCTCGATGCTGGGCTGGGGGTGGGGGTGAGTGTGACTCTGTGTGTGTGTGTGTGTGTGTGTGTGTGTGTGTGTGTGTGTGAGAGAGAGAGAGAGAGAGAGAGAGAGAGACAGAGACAGAGACAGAGACAGGCAGAGAGTCTCTCTCTGTGTGTGTAGAGTGCAGTGTGGAGTTGGAGGTTCTTTCAAGCTTCCTGGACTCTAGGTTCAGCTAAAAACCCTGAAGGCTGTCTCAAAAAATAAGGAGTGGCAGAAGAAAACATCCATCCCAGCGTGGGCTTCTGACCTCCATACATGCACACAGTATTTGCACATGAACCCAACAGTGTTTAATAATTTCTCCATTTAATTTTCAACAGTTTGACCCTCTCTCACAAGGTCTCATCATGTCCCAAGGACTGGACTTGAGATCCCCCCAACAGCCAAAAAGTAGAGAGCATGACACAGACCCAGCTCAGTCCTCCCTTCGCGGTTTCTAACCCCACTCAGTTAAAAAGAATTTAATGTTCCCAAAGGTAGAGAACTGTCCCAAGGTTGATTTAGGGTCCTTGAGTCTCTACTCAGCAATACCTAAAGAAACAGGAACCTAATAAATAAATAAAAATGGATATAAATGAATAGTCCCTCATTTAGTATTTAAGATATTAGCATAAAAATAAATGACTTTAATATAAAATGTTTGCCTAATTAAGTCTTTCCTTGGGCTTAAGTCAAAACACAAAGTCAAAACCTTTTGTACAAAGAAATTTCCTTCTGGACCTACTTCAGTATTTACCCTAGGCAATTTCACTGAAGAGTCTCTGGACAAACAGACCTGCAGCCTCTCACACACAGCACATGCATGCAGAAAGGTCGCTCCCTGTGGTCACAAGTGGAAGTGGTTAGTGTGGTCACTGCAGCGCCACACTCCATCACACTGGTTGAATACATTGGTTGCCTTAGAAGAGCTAAGTCAAGCTGTAGCTTACAATTGGCTTCGGAAGTTCTGAAATTTTAAATAAGTCTAGTCTTGCCACGTTAGGTGAAAATGTTTGGGAAAAAAAAATCTGGTCACATTACATCTGCAGTCAACAGCAGAGAAGAGTGAGTTAATGCATTCATACCAGTACTCAGCTCAGCTTTCTCCACTCTGAAACAGTCCCGGATCTCCAGCGTAGGGAATGGTGCTGCCCACAGTGTGCGGGTCTCCCCACTATGAAAATAACTCCCCACGGATGCATCCCCAGCCCACCGTCATCTCCAAATCCTTGATTCTAGATTGTGTAAAGTAGTTTACAGTTTGAAACTGTCACAGGGACTGTGAGCGCGCTTTGGGAATGAGCTAAGAATTGCCCATGGGGTGGAAACAGAGAAGGTTAACCTTCAGCCTGAGGACCGCACGCTGAGGTTTTCTGCAAGCCCGTATGTTTTGCTGAGGATTCAAAAACATTAGAAAACCCACTGGCAGGATGATTTGTATACATACTTGGGCAGAAGGAATGACAGCTCAGAATCTGAGGGAGCTTAGTGATCACCCTGCAATCACACACATGCTTCTGGAAACAAATCCAAACAGCTTCTGACTCCTCTGGGCAGAACTTTTGAGAGAACACCATCATTTGGTAAGTATTACTCAGGAAATGGTTACAGGAAAGGGACTCTGTGGGCAAGCACGGTGTCTGCCCTTTGGTTTGGTGTCTATGCTGTCTCTCCTCAGCTTTTCTCCCTTCACTCTGGAGAAGCTTTACTCTTGTTTAAACTCTCTTCTTGCTGTCCCCCCACATATTCATCTGAAAATAAATGGGACCCCATTAAAGCAATCACTCATCCTAATACGTGCTCCTACTTAGTTTAAAACAAGCTATAACTGGCTTAGAATGCAAATTCACATTTACCAGAGAGGCTACTACAGCCCAATGGGTATCTCAGCTATGTGAAATAAATGAAGGAACAATGTCACAATTAAAATAACCTACTGATACTTTACAATAGTCCTGTCCCCTTGCTCACTTACACATGCAGTCCCTGTTACAGTTTCAAACTGTAAAACTACTTCACACAATCTAGAATCAAGGAGTTGAAGATTAGGTTGGGTTTGGGGAGTTATTTTCATCAGTGGGGAGATCCGCACACTGTGGGCGACACCATTCCCTATGCTGGGGATCTGGAACTGTTTCAGAGAGAGCTGAGCTGAGCACCAGCATGCATGCATTAATTCACTGTTCTCTGCTCTCAGCTGAGGATGTAATGTGACCCGTTCTCTCAATCTCCAGCCACTGTGACTTCCCAGCCAAGAAGGAATTGTGGGCCAAATAAACCCTTGCTTCCCAAAGTTCCCTTTTTCAGAGTCTTTTATCATAATGAGAAAAGAAAATGAGTTCTAAATCCTTCCTTCTCTCTCATCCCTCCTCCAGCAGATGCAAAGACTGGACTGCATTTGCTGAATCTTCTCCCAGGCCGTGAACCATGCTGAGACCAAGAACATAACCACAGAGCATCTGCCTCTCTAGCTGGCACTTCTTTGGATACTTACCCCTCTGACTATAGAGGAGAGAGAAGCCTAGGAGACTGACCCCTTGGGAGAACACCTAGAAGTAGGGATCTTTGATGAGTGCTGTGTCTGCAGGGCCATCTGAGAATCTGAGGTCAGAAAGAACTAACCTGTGTGTCCTATTACACTGTCAGGAACTAGATTGTAAGGGAAGTGAAAAGGGAACTGAGATTTCCAGTCCTACGTTCTCTAAGTACGATACGGCAGGTCAATTATTTAACGCCAAGTCATCAGTTTACCCTCGCCAGGTAGCACTAAACTTTCTCTGCAGCCTTCATTCTGAAGCAAGGCAAATTAAGCAATACATCTTTTTATTGTTTGAGAACTTCATCCAGGAATATAATGGGGCTTTGAAAAAACCCACTTTGAATCCCTCCTCTTTCAACTCCTCCTATATTCCCACCAAGACTTTCCTGGTCCAGTGTCATATATTCTCAGTGCTGTTTGTATGCACATGGATTTGGGTCATATGTGGGAACAGGGAAGCCTCTCGGGGCCCACATCTGAAGAACATGTACTCTCCTTCCCTCAGCAATCAGCTATCAATACCTTGAGGCACTTTGTGAGTCCCGTCCCCTATATATCTATATCTATATCTACATCTATATCTATATCTATATCTATATCTATATCTACATTTACATCTACATCTACATCTATATCTACATCTACATCTACATCTATATCTATATCTATCTATCTCTCTCTATATATATCCCATCCTATATATATACATATATGTATATATATCTATATCTCCACATTAAAATCATGACTGACTTGAACTGGTTGGCCTGGAGGACGAAGCCACAGTGGCTGTGAGGTCATGCATGCAAATGCCCTGTCCTGTCCGGAAGGCTGATTTGCAGATGTCCTCTGCCGTCCTCCGGTTCATAATCTTTCCTCCATGACCCTAGACCTTGGGTGTCCTATTTAGAACTGAACCCTCCACATTCTCTTCTCTGTTCCGAGTCTCTGAACAATCATTTGATGAAGGTTGAGGGCTATGCGATCAGCGAGCACACAGTCGTGGATTTGGAAGCATTAACTAATATTCAAAGAAAAAGATTTTTAGAGAGACACTATTCAAATTAGCTCAAATATTGGGAAAAGCGGTAACAACGAAGTGTCTGTTCTGTCGCCTGCACGCAGCACACTGCCTAAGAGGGCTTTCAGGGCGTTACCTCTCAATCCCAGCCGACCTGTGTGGAGGCATTGATTACCCTTCTGTTCAGACTTGGAAAGAGCTACACAGCAGGCCGAGTCACATCACTAATAAGCAACGGGACTGGGACTTAAATACAGAGCCACCTTGCCGGAACCAGCACTTAACTTCTAGACTGTATTTACTGCTTTAGGAGACCAGGTTTCTTCCCAGCTTCAGCAGAGTCCCAAGCCCGGCAGGCGCTTTATATACTATGCCATTATGTAAACTGTGAAGAAAAGCACGGTAGCTATGGTGTAAGATAATCATCACTTAAACCTTCAACACACAGTTACATAAGAAAAAAAAAAAAACAAAACAAAACAAGAAAATGCACGACTCTTGAAATCTGCTGTCATTCTCTAAACCTATATACAATATGGAAAAAAAAAAATCCAGAACTAAACCAGCTTACCGAGCAACGCATGGGTTCCCACACCTATAACCAGAACACTGCAGAAGAGAAAAAGCAGGAGGTACATGAGTTCGAGGCCAGTGTGGGCTACAAAGCAGCAGGTTGGACGGCGGCTCAGGCTACAGTAGGACCCCTCATGAACAACTTAAAACTGAGGTTTTGTGGTGGTAGACATTTTTAATAGGAGACGCTGCTTTACCAACCACGAGCATAACGGAACATACGCAACTGTTTGCCAAAACAAAATACCGCAGGTATGAAGTCAACCACAGACATTTATTTTCTTGCAGCTCTAGAGGCTACAAGTCCAAAATGAAAGTGCTAGATGTGCCTTCTCCTGGGGCCTCTCTCCTTGGTGGATGGAGGCCTCCCTGGAGCTGGCGGGGTCTTGTCACTAAGTATGTACATCTTTGGGATTCATAATCTCTTTTTCCACCCTCTGCCCCCTATCTGTACTTAAGGCATACAAATCTGGGGTCCCACAATTTATTATTCTACAATGGCTATACAGTGACAGGGCTGTTACTAGAGCCCTGCCCTAGCACATGAATATTTCATCTTTCATTAGCCACTGCAGAGCTGACAGTGATGTAAAGTTATTTCCTTACTAGGGGGAAGAAAGAGAAAGAGAAAGAGAAAGAGAAAGAGAAAGAGAAAGAGAAAGAGAAAGAGAAAGAGAAAGAGAAAGAGAAAGAGAAAGAGAAAGAGAAAGAGAAAGAGAAAGAGAAAGAGAAAGAGAAAGAGAAAGAGAAAGAGAAAGAGAAAGAAAAAAAGAAAAAGAAAAAGAAAAAGAAAAAGAAAAAGAAAAAGAAAAAGAAAAAGAAAAAGAAAAAGAAAAAGAGTAGTTCTTCATTCGAGACTAATCTCAATAAGTACCTGGGGTGCTTAACATTTTTGTAGGGCCCAAGAAAATGTCCTTAATGTTAGTTCTTGCTAAATAAATTACGCCAGAATCAATCTACAATCTACATGATGATGTGGTCTTCTCTACTATAATTAAGAACGTGACCATTGTTTATGTTTGGCCCACTAACGCCTTGGTAACGGATCTGCATACAGCGCTTGCTCAAGAAAATCCAGGAGGAGGAGAAAGACCAAGGCAAGCAAGAGAAAGTAAAGGGGGGCTGGGGGGCGGCGGAGGGGAGGGGAGAGATCCTTTTACACTACAGTACTTCATCCTTAGATATTCTGGTTGGTACTCTGCAGATTGACAGAAAACAATATTCAAATAAGGTATGAAAATACCCAGAAATGCAAGGTATAACAAAAGCTTGATTGTTTCTTGGCTCCATGCCATAGCTCATTAGAGAGCAAGAAAATCTCCTGATCAAACACACACACACACACACACACACACACACACACACACACATACACACACACACACACACACACATACACACTTGCACACACACAAATGATCCACCAACAAAAGGAGAGCCATTTAAAAGCCTTTCCACCGTTCACAGAACCTATAGTTGCCAGGAGTGCATTAGAATTATTTTTGGTAGGGCTTTGACACTGAGGATGGAACCCAGGCCTCGAATGTGGTTTGAAGACAGCTAATTCTGCTGTCTGAGCAAGCCAATTATATAAAACTGCATCTCCCCAGCAAGAGGCAGTCAGTCCTGAAGGCATTTACATATCTATTTCCAAACCCTAGATATCCAGGAACCATCCTGTGTATGCTCATAGCAAGGTTCATCTACATGTGTGCGTCAAATCTACAAAGGCAAAAGACAGAGGAAAGGACAGAGGCAGACGAAGAGACAGGGATAGGTGCCTGTGGTCTTCAACCATCGGGGGGAAAGCCTCATTTGACATAGTTAAAGGAAAGCAGGCCTACACTGCGGGTACCCAACCATCCACAGCGGGCACCTAATCATCGGAGACCATGTACTGGTCCCAGGCTGAGCAGCAGATCAGCAGGTCATTCTTCCTTCTCCCACACTCAATTCAGCCTGAAGCCATGGGGAGGCAACAGCCCTGCTCACCAGCTCACACGTGTCAAGCCAGACATTAAAACAACAGTCATTTAGAAGGGAAACATTCTGTTGACGCAAACAGGCTCATTATGTGGATGCTCCTTTTTGGAACTGAAATCTAAGATTTGTCTAAATTGCCAAACTCCCATTACTGTTGGGTTTTAGTTGGTCTTCAAAAGACCCAGAGTTCCTGATGTATCAGAAGAACAAAATAAGACCTTTACAATAAAAAAGAGAGAGAAAGAGAGAATAACAGAATAGCTTCAGAAAGTAAGTTAATTCTGTCTTAATTTTAACATTTCTTGGGAAATACTCTTGCAATGCATTCTTTGCAAAAAGCCTTTTAAAGAATGATAATCATATGCCTTTTGCATTACACAGTTCAGATCAAATTATATGCCTAACAATTACAACCGCGAAGTATTCATTTACATACCTTCCCTTAGTGTTCAGAAGTGTTCTCTGCCATTTAAGGTCCCTCAATGGGAGACTTAAATGGGACACTGGGTAACACACTGCATATCTTCATCCCTTGCTTGCATTTCTGTTGCCTTTATCAAATAACCAGTGGTTAAATAATTCCTTTCTCCAGAAACTTGAAAAAAAAATCCCATTACTTAAGGTTAAAGACAGCAGAGGAGGGGTGGATAGGGAGAGGCCGGTGGAGGGAGAGAGGAGGGAGAGAGAGAGAAGGAAGGCAGAAAAATTATAAACAAAGATAAGCTTATTGGTGTTTTCATTTTCACTTTAAACATTTACACACACAGCACACACACATACACACTCACCCACACACACCCCCATTAAATGAAAGAAAATGGTGTGTGGCCACAAAAATGAAACTTAAAGTTCCCTAAGATTATAAACAGACAAGTCCACTTGTCCCAGGGTTCCCATTTCTGAAATAAAAGATGGAAGTTCTCAGTCTGGGCACAAAGGCACACTAGTTCCTTGACTTCGCAAATTTTTTGTGGGAAACAAATTCATATCCCAACTCTCTAACTTATGGCAGTCCTGTTAAAAAAAAAAATCAGATACTCGGGCTGGAGAGAGGGCTCAGCAGTTAAGAGCACTGGCTGCTCTTTCACAGGTCCTGAATTCGATTCCCAGCAACCACGTGGTGTCTCACAACCATCTGCAATGGGATCTGATGTCCTCTTCTGGGGTGTCTGAAGACAGCAACAGTGTACTAATATACATAAAATAAATAGATAAATTCTTTTCTAAAAAAAAAAATCAGATATTTACTCTAAGCACCAAGTTTTTAAAAACAAATTTCTTTATGAATTAAAAAAAAAAAAGAAAAGAAAAGAAAAGAAAAGAAAAGAAAAAGGAAAAAGGCCTCTCTCCCAAATCACCATAAAATAGAAAATGAAGGTAGGGGTCCCAGGCTCATTCTGAGGATTAAAAAGTTATGCAGTTTGTATCCAGCCACAAAGAACTTTCTGTTGATTGACATTCTTGGGCTCTTTGAACCGAAGCAGTAAATACACAGAAGAACAGTGATACATACAGCAAATGACCTTCGGGCTGGGGCTGGTGGCTCACACCAGTCCTAAATATTTTATTTGAGAGGCTGAGGCAGGAGGATGCCAAGTTCAAGGACTCAAGTTTACTCCACATCAACCTGACAACTTAGAAACCTTGCCTCAAATTTTTTTTTTAAAAAAATGCAGTTTGTAAATTTTCATTTATTTAACTTTCACCTTATCATACAGGACATCTTTAAAAATGTGTTTTAGTAGAGGCAAAGGGTTCTGTCTCCCTGTGAAAAGATGTCTGGGCCACGGGCAATAGTAAACTGAGAACATACAGATATGGTACACACTGGAATGACAATGGGAAGAAAGCAAAACCCAATGAAATGTTGACTAATGTGCCTTATCTTAGGATCAAAAGTCTGCCAGAGGGTGGGTGGGGAGGGTAAGTCAGTCTGTAAAGTGCTTGCATGCAAAGATGAGGGTCCCCAGAAGCCATGTAGAAAAGCCAGGCGTGACAGGACTCACTTATAACCCCTCAAGACTGGAATGGTGGAGAAAGGTTCCTTGGGGGTGGCTAGTCGGCCTAACCTAGTTAAGCAAGCTCCAGGTCCCAGGACAGGACCCTGCCTCCAGAGACAAGGAGGACTGTCCCTGAGAACAAAGGATAGCTGAAGTTCTTCTCTGGCCTCCACGACGTGTGCACATCCATACTGCATACACACACACACACACACACACACACACACACACACACTCACAAACACAGCACATAAATGCTGCTAGAGCTATGTGAAAGCTATGATAACATATATAAATGCCCCTGAAGTCTCACACTTTTCAAGAACAATCCATCTCGTTCCCTCTCGGCTCCACTCAAGTCTCTCTGTGGCTTTAACAGCCTTGCTCCTCTGTGGTCATCTCTGACAGAAAACGCTCCCTTGTCCTGCCAGGACATCTTACTTTTATGGTTGTTAGGAAAAAAAAAAAAAACAAAAAGGGCGCTTCCAGCTCAAGACTCTTCAGCAAGTTAACACAGATCTTAGCAACATTTTATATATATATATATATATATATATATATATATTTATACATACACACATAAATGTGTGGATATAGATATAAATATAGATATAGATATAGATATGGATATGGATATGAATATAGATATAGATATAGATAAAGATATATAGGTATAGACATAGATATCTCCAGGTTGAGCTGGATCCATGTTCTGTCCTCCATAAACCTTACGGAGCTCCTTTAGCCCCCTAAGCCTGGCTCTTCAACACCAGGAGCATCATTTTACATAACTACAGGTTTGATGACATTCAAATGGAGTTGTCATTATGAAAGCCGTTTGTAAACTGCCACAGCCTGAAGTCTACATCCTCCTCTCAAGTCACTGTCCAGGAGGCACTGTTAGCCAATGGACATGAAAGAGCAAAGGAGTTCTTTGCATGGAACCTCAAGGTACATGCAGAAAATAAACAGGTTATAATAATAATAATAATAATAACAATAATAATAATAATATAACCAGAGTGAAGGCGTCTTAGAACATATGACCTCACTGCACAAACCGAAGGCAGGATGAGACGGCAGCTTAATGTAAAAGCACTTAAGGAGCAGATGAACAGCTAACTTACCAGAGAGGGGAAAGCAAAGTGAACACATGTACCAACTGAACACAGAGGACAGTGTGTCCAGGACTTAGAGGAAAGAACGAGGAGCCAAAACATCTGAAGTCTCCACAGCACAGGGGAAGAAGGGTCAGTGGCTGGAGGAAGAATGAGGACCCCACCCCGCCCCTCCTCAGTTCAGCCAACTATACCCTCCTTGTAGGAACAGTCTGCTCTTCCCAAGTATCAAGCCATAGGGTTGCTGGACTGAGCCCCCCTGCAAGAATAGGGGAAAGAAGGGAGTTCTGCAACAGACCAGGGGTTAAAGTCCATGCACACCGCAGCGGCTCTTCCAGCACCTTCCCCGCGTGGATAGCGACCACTTGATAAAGAGAGTTTAACCAATCAGGTGTCACTTTCTGGTGGGTCCACCACAGTGTATTCAGTAAATGTCTCTAATGGTTCTTGTCCACCACAAAGCCATATTGCACCACTGGGGAAGAGAAGAGATGGGCCTATGCTTAGACATTAGATGGCCCACCTAAGGGCTACACTAATGAACATGGAGATGGTTCAATACAGCTTTAGGTAACAGTCAAACAAACTTATTTCAATATGTATTAGAAAAAAGTCTCCTGAGCCTGTGATTTCAGGCAATGACGCCTAGTCAGGAACTACAGTTAGAAAGTGGTGGGTGAACACCATCCTGAGTGCATCCAACCAGCAGCTGTACATGTATGTCCAGAGGTTGTTGACTTTAACCTGGCCAGACAGACCCAAGTCCTACCAATGTGGATGACCCCTTCCCATGTCATTCTAGAAACTTTTTATGAGACTTTTAAATTTTATATCTATGGATGTTTTGCCTGCATGTCTGTCTGTTCATCCCATGTGTGCTTGGTGCAGAAGAGGGCACTGGATCCTCTGGAGCTGGAAGAACAGACGGTTGTGAACCATGATGTGTGTGCTGAAAACCAAACATCAGCTCCTCTGAAAGAGCAGCCAGTGCTTCTCTAAACTGCTGAGCCATCTCTCCAGCCCTAGTTCTAGAAACCTTTAAAAAAGGCATAAGGATGTAGACCCCTTTGGAATTTTACTGACAACATAGGCTGGCCACAAACATTTTCCTAATAGGAGTAAACACTTAGAAAAATGAGGTCTTTGAGCTATGCTAATTTAAGGTACCTCACTTGTTACTGTAGTCACGGAGAAGACATCAAAGTGGAAAGGGGTGAAAAACTCTAGTCAAATTCCCAATATATGTTTCTAACATTTCTCTCCTTATGACTCCTTATAAAATCTGTAAGGTATTTAAAATGACTTTAGATCTATAGGCAAGCAAATGGCCAATACATTAGGTTTGCTGTTTGGGCATCTCAAAGAGGTACTACTAGGCCCTGCCTGGGTCAGGGGAACCAAAGCTTTCATTTTACATGCATATGCACATACATACCCATCTTTCGGTTATATGCTTTATACTTCTATGGTTTGTGTTCTTATAAACCAAAGGATGCTGGACAACTTTAAACTTAAAATTCTTGTGATGGTTTGAATATGCTTGGCCCAGGGAGTGGTACTCTTAGGAGGTGTGGCCTTGTTGGAGTAGGTGTGTCACTGTGGAATGGGCTTTAAGACCCTAGTCCAGCTGCCTGGAAGTCAGTCTTAGAGGCCTTCAGATAAAGATGTAGAACTCTCAGCTCCTCCTGCACCATGCCTGCCTGGATGCTGCCATGTTCCCATCTTGGTGATAATGGACTGACCCTCTGAACCTGTAAGCCAGCCCCAATTAAATTTTTTCCTTGTAAGAGTTGCCCTGGTCATGGTGTCTGTTTGCAGCAGTAAAACCCTAATTAAGACAATTCTCTACAATTTCAGAAGTCCCTTCCCATTTATATTATCATAAGAAGAGGGAATTTGGTAAAAGTGAAAGGAGATCCAGCTATTCATGTTTTCAGTGTCCTTCTAAATTTCCTTATGACTAAGGGCTCTATTAATGTCACTTGGGAAACAGAAGGCTCAGTGAGCATCAGGAGAAGAAAGGAATGTTTTTACAGGCACAGTTGGTAAATATTCCTGGCTCTAGCTGAACCTTCTTTCTCAACTGGAAGTCAATCAATTAAACTTTAAAAATGTCCTTGTTCCACAAAGCAATGGGAAGCCTTCCCGCTTCAATTATTTCTCTGGTTAACACTGATGGGTTAACCCATTACGTTAAGAATGATCAATATCCACTCTTTTCTATTGTATTTTCACCTAAGTCCATACCAAGAGGCCATGTGAACTCAACTAGTAGCCACAATGTTCAGAAAGTGTGAGCCCTTCCAATTAGGCATCCAGAGGCCACTAATACACCGCATGCATTCATTCTGATTATGCAAACATCCAATTTACAAGTTACAATGCATGTGTTCGAAGGAAGAAAAACAATTTGTGAGCCCCAATACAATGTATTAATGCCGTCATACAAACACTATCCACAATCTGATAGAAAAGTGGACTGTCATCAAAGAGAGAAAACTTGTTAAAGGAATAATGATACAAAACTTGTATTCAAAGCTTTACCTCGCAAGCCTGGATCTGGTGCCAGATTATATAGTCTTCCAAGTTTTAGTTCAGACCCTGTGAATGGAGCTACCTTATCAATCCGGAAGATTAAACTATTCTCATATATAGGCCAGGCATCAAAAACAGATGCTGAAAACAACAATGAAGAATTGTACTGTTCCTACCATCCAACTCCTCGGCACCTCCTATAGGATCATGGAAGATACAACATGATCAGTATTTAACATGTGTGCTATAAAAAGAAAGAAATGGAAGCAACCCTGTGTTCACCAACCCATGAATGGCATGGGTGAACTGTAACATAAAACATCAAAGACGAAAAGCATTAATGAAGAAGGAAAATTCTGGCATGTCACTATAGGAACAACCATAGAAGACACTGTGCTAAATGAAACAAGCCAGTCATAGAAAGTCAGACAGTGGACTTGTCCCACTTGTGCGAGAAGCACCTTGGGAAATTGCATCGACAGAGACACAGAGTGGCATGGTGACTGCCAGAGGGTGGGGCTGGGAGCTCCCCAAAACACAAAATTCTTGAGTTCATGGATCCCCAGTTTCCGTTTGAAAATGTGAAAAGGTTCTGCAGACAGACAGTGTGGTAGCTGGACAACACGCATACGTGCTCAATGCCCCCCGGATGGTATAGTCCGAATGGCAAATTCTACATTATGCACACTTTGCGTCAACAAAATGAAAGAAAGCATGAAAGCAGTTAAGCTTACAACCGCTGTAAAGACCCTGAAAGTCTTTCCATATTCTCCATGGAATATTTAAATATTTAATTTACTGATTCAGTGAGTCTCATTGGCTAAACAGACTACAAAGTGAGGGTGAGAACCTGAGCTCATTAACGAACAGCTTCCAAGGGCTACCAGTGAAAAGGCTTCCAGATCGCAGCCTCTGAGGGTACACGTCCTTTCAAAATATCCTTGGAAAGAGTTCAGTCATCCGATGGATAAAAACACACAGTGGATCATGAAGTTACTTAATTTTCCAACCTCCTGTATTAACCTATGCCTGAAACGTATTTGAAAAGAATGCATGTTTGGCCACAGATCTTTCTATCAATCACCATCTGAAGACCTTTGGCAGGGACACTATGCATTCCTGGGAGGACTTAAATTAGTTAGTGAGGGACGGAAACCTGGCTTACAAACACAGGGTTTGGATCTAGGACTTGACAATGAGGTTCCTTCCAAACAACGCACACTACTCCATCCTAAGTCTTCACACTTAGGTTTTTCCATGCACCAGTAAAGCAACGAATCATACAAAATCTGGACTAAGAACATTTACTGATGGTTGGCGACGCATTTCTTGTGCTGGCCTTATCTGTCTCCCAAGACATAGTACTTTAAGTGACTTTTCTACCTTCAGCCAAAAGATACAAAGGTGGGGTGTGGAAGAATAGGAAGGGACGAGGTCACGTATCTAGCAATGCAGTGGCTTAAGACCTAACACTTGAGAACCAGTTATCTACTAGGAAACAAGATAGGTTTGGGCTTTTTGTTTTGTTGTTTTTATTTTTTGTTTGTTTGTCTTTTTTTTTTTTAATTGTTGCAATTTCAAACTCCTTAAATGTTTTTCATTTGAGGATTTTTGTTTGTTGTTTTGAGACAGAGTTTCATGCTATAGGCTGGGCTGGGCTGGGCTGGGCTGGGCTGGGCTGGGCTGGGCTGGGCTGGGCTGGGCTGGGCTGGGCTGGGCTGGGCTGAAACTCACAAATCCTCCGGTTCTTCAATTAAGAGACATAGTGTCCCAAATAAATGGCCATCTCCCAGCAATGCTGGCTGGTATCCATGTGCTTAACACAAATGTCTGCCTACGTATGATTACACTTAAAATTTATCTCAAGTACAAATACTATTGCACCAAAAGAAGGAGATAATATGGACTAAGCAACCTCAAGGTGACGTGACTATTACTACTACTACTGCTGCTGCTGCTGCTGCTGCTGCTGCTGCTGATGACAACTGAACTGAAATATAGCTAGCATGTTATTAAAAAGAGTCTCCTGCAGAGACAAGTTTCACATCAATTCTAAGACAATGGCTCAGGAGACAGCTCTTCTGTCCCCTATACAAAAGCCATGTGTTACTCTTTACCACATGGCCAAACAAAGGTCCGCAGAGACGGCTTTCCTTCTTGGAGAGCAGCTCAAAAACTGAGTGTTTCAGCACCCCAGGGGAAGAGAGTTCCCCACTGCCTTCTGTCCAGAAACTCTCTTTCAGCTTGCTGTAGTGCCTGGTGATAGACTCTGAGGGAAAAGTTAAGGAAGTAGAAATAATTTGATATCGAGGTCACGGAATCTTTTATTAGTCTTCCATGGAGTTGTCCAGATGTTTGATAAACTATGAATCAGATCTATTTTTTTTAATTAAAATTTTTTTTTTTAAATTTTTCTTTCTCACTCCTCTGTAGGATGGTTGATTCTGAGCCCGCAGCGGGGCAAGCTGGTCCCAGACCTTTCCAAACCCACCACATTTCTTTGCCTCCGATTCTTTTGTTCCAAGGACAGGGAACCAAAACCACGCCTTTGTAGGAGGATATATGAATCAGATCTTTAAACAATCTCCAGTTTAGTAAAGAATGCCATTAAAAGTCTGCATTTTTAAGCAGACCCTGAACTACAGTAGTTCTACCTGGCAACCCTCAACGCCACCCAACCTCGGGCCTACTCTTACCTCACACCACCAACGGACACAAGAAAACAGCTCGGAATATGAATTATAAAAGTGAAAGTCCAGGAAGACCCAGGCAGTCAGCCAGAGTCTCCCTGTAGTCTGTAGTCTACGGTGCTGACCAGCATATGCAACCTGAGGACATACTCCAAGGCCGAGAGGAAAGCCACCTGCAAGCATGCAGGCGCGCCCAGGTGTATTATCGTATTATCTACAAAGTCCATTTTCAAGATTGTGTGATCAAGCTTCAAACACTCACCTACCCACCCTCATACTATCATACTTTATGATTTTTTTCAATTTTATGTCAGGTTATAAATTTTGTGTAGCTAGCATTTATAATTATCCTAGAACCCACATGTCACAGGATGTTCCCTGTCCAATTAGTACAGAAGAGGCCTGTGATTGGACAGGGAAAGGGGAGGCAGAGCAAAGAGTTGCAGAGAGACAGAGAGGGTAGAAGGGAGAGGGGAAGGAGAATAGAGGCGTACGTGAACCAGCGTGACTTGAATCAGCCACAGTTATGGTATCATAAGGTTAGAATAAATGGGATAAAGCTTTTATCATTATCAATTGGCTCTGAAATTATTGTATTGGCATCTTGTAAATTGTGATTTTATTGATACATAAATCTGATTGGTCAACTATAAGCTTTAAGAGCTTTAATTCTACCGGGTAATTGGGTGTTGTGATGGCTGACTGTGTTTCCCGCAACACCCACAGACCCGGGGCTAGCTACATCTTTCATATAGGCAACATGGATTAACCTCAAATGTGTTAAGAGAAGCCAAGCTTGGGGGTGGAGGAAATAAAATGTGGATATGCATAATTGTATTCACATAAATTTTTGGAAACTATGAAGTAAGCTATTGTAGCCAATCAGAAGGTTGGGAGATGTTGCAAAAGAATTAGGGGAAAACCTTAGGGGAACTGTCTCTTAAATATCTCTTAAATAGCCGGGCGTGGTGGCACATACCTTTAATCCCAACACTCGGGAGGCAGAGGCAGGTGGATTTCTGAGTTCAAGGCCAGCCTGGTCTACAGAGTGAGTCCCAGGACAGCCAGGGCTATACAGAAAAACTCTGCGGGGGCTGGGGGGGGGGGGAAATCTCAACTGTATTGATAGCTTTATGGCTTTATGTGCTAAATCTAGTCAAATTGCAAGCGAGCACAGGTTGGTGGGTGCTAATTGTACCTCAGTGAAAACCTGAAGACACTTATCATCATTCACACAGTTAACTGCAGCTATGGAATGGGCTCAAATCCCAAGAAATACTACGCAGCTTGAATCAGAAGGACCAGAGTAGGATGGATTAAAAGAGAAACAGATACAAAACGCGACCACCATTTAAGGAAGTAGCAAAGCGATCAGGCAGGAGCCTCGGTGCTAGAACCGACCCTCTGAGGGCCTGGCATCTTTGAAATAAAGGAGAAGGTGGTTTGGGGGTATGTGAGGGGTAGGGAGGAAAAATGAAAGAGTTATCCTTAGTCAAACATGAGGTGAGACCCAAGTTCAAAGTATAGGAAGGAGAGAGAGGGGGCGGGAATGAGGCAGGAAAATGGGCATCCCACAAACAATTCTCACCCTTGGTCTAATTATTTGGCACTTTTCCTGAATACATAAGAAGCTGTTGGGATTGGGGGTTGGGGGTTGGGGTTTGGAGAATGCACCCCTGCGGGCACCTGCCCTTGCAAAGAATGCTCTCCTGCCAAGTCACCTCTCCAGTCCCGGAGGAATTCTCAGTGGACAGTGAAGGAAGCCCAGAACTCTCAGGTACCCAAAGCTTCCTGCATTGGCCTTCTAACCTTCATGATATATTCAACATAAACAAGAATTAATTGTCCTTAATTGAGTCTTTAAAAGAAATTAAATCAGAATTAAGCAGAGTTATTAATGCATACCCTCATTAAGCACGAGGAAAAGTTCAATCCAGAGAGCTATCTTTTCATCTAACTGTAATAGGAAACTAAATACTTGAAATCCTTCCAGTTTTTCTTTTTTAATGAGTAACAGGGCTATTTATTTTCCTAGCAGACAACCAAAGACAGAAACACGCTTTTTTAAAGCTTGGCATGCTATAATAAAAGCCTGTTTACATGCAGATGCCCACCACCTACCCGTGCCTGCTATACTATCTCCTCAGACTAAATGAGGTGAGCACTCTTCAAGACACAGGTAGATTCCTGCTGCAGAATGTATACACGTTATTAGCCCAGGCCAGTCATTCCTTAAAGGAGATGTGGGAAGGTGGTTATGTTCAATACCTAGTTGTTTTTGTTTTTGTTTTTTCTAAACATTCAATTTACTAAGTATCTCAAAGTGAATAGTTTTATAAAACAGCTTATCTAGTCTCCTGACTCTCGGCCATCACTTAAAAAAAATTAAACTTTAAAAAAAAGTCATATATCATGAAGCATTAAAAAAAGTCATATATTATGGAGAGATACTTTAGACTGATGAAAATAAGCAAATGTGGAAGGCAAAACACAAAACAAAACAAAACAAAACAAAAACCCCATAGATAGTCACAACTGGCTGTATTTGCTCATGTCCTTAAAAACACTGCCTTTGTCATGTCCCCATGACTGTCTCCATGTCAGTAGCTAAATCTCCAATTGTACAGATGTGACACAGGAGAAAGGCTTCCAGCGCACAGAGAGTCCCAAACAGCCAATAATCCCTGAATAAGATCTCAACATTTTAATAGCAAATATTTCCTGCAGGCTGTTTCACAACTGTGCACATTTTTACTCCTCAGAATATTTATTACATTCTTATGCAACTAGAGAGAGAACTCCATTGCTGAGAGACCACATTAATAAAACGTCTATCTGTGATAAAACACGCAGTTAACTTTTGAAAAATTATTTTGCTGTATTCATAAAAGATGTTGTCTGTGGTCCATCCTGTTCACATTTTCCTCCTGGCTACTTAACAAAAGAAAAATATTTGTGTTTAAAAGACCACATGCACCTCTAAAGCAGTTTTACAAATTGTTCAAAAGGAGATGAAAGACAGGAGAGTAGGAAGTAAGCCGTGGTCAGAGCTTCACTAGTTGACATTATTTTATTACACAAGGCTGAGAGAAATTACAATAAAAAGAAAACACTTAGAACAATACATTGCCTGCTCTACTTAGGGGCTCCACGTTAACAGTTTAGGAGATACATGGCAACTAAACACACCCCAGACACAGCATTTTAAAAAAGGTATTATTTTTTTTAAAATAACCCTGACAGTTTTATTCCAGGGAAAATAAAATAAAGGAAACAGCTAAAATAAGACGCCTGATGCTTTTTCCACACGGACAAAGGTCGGTATGGCCCTTCCCTGATGAACTCGACACACTAGGCCGAGAACCAACGGAATCACGAGGCTACATTCTACATTGATGGTGACAAGACAGAAACAAGTAACAGACATGCTCAGAGGCAACACCCAGAGAAGGAAGGAAATGTACCGGGACTGAGCAATGGGGGCAGAACGTAACAACGATGACGTCACACACGCAACCATCACCACCAACAGAACCTCTCTCGCTCACGAGGTCAGAATCCCACCCTCTGTTGCAGACTTGCGTAAAAGCCTGCCCCAGTTCTTAACTACAGAGTGCAGCAACAGTGCCTGGGAAGTTTGCTAAAAGAAGTAGTTTTGTGGTGAGGTCAGAGAATCTGCCCATCTACTGAGTTCCTAGCTGATGGTCCGTCAGGAACAGCACACGAGAGGTTCAGCACTATACTTACCCTTCTGTAACCTGCATCCAGCTCGTGACCACTGACTAATGTCTGTCTTCTCAGAGGGGAGGACCTCTATTACACACATCGTTCTAAGGTCTGAAGCGCACAGAGACCATGGCGAAACACATGGAAGGTTGAGTGGAAGAAAGATGGAGGAAAACTTTCTCGCAAGGATGCCAAAGAGGTGATGCAGAATGTATGTTTATACCAGGGACCACTCAAGTCTTGTAAAAATGAGTTATTTGTGGGTTTTTTGTGGGGTTTTTTTGGTTTTTTTTTTTGGTTTTTTCGAGACAGGGTTTCTCTGTATAGCCCTGGCTGTCCTGGAACTCACTTTGTAGACCAGGCTGGCCTCGAACTCAGAAATCCGCCTGCCTCTGCCTCCCGAGTGCTGGGATTAAAGGCTTGTGCCACCATGTAATCGCATTGGTGGGTTTCCTGTACCTATGCTTGTGTGAGAGTGATCCTGGGTTTAGTGACTGGCCAGCCTATGGTAGTTTGTGATTCTCAGGCCAGGATAAAATCCCTCTGTTTAAATTAGGTGAAAAAAAAAGGTGCCGGGGAAATGACTCAGGTTATCCTCTGACCCCCCTCATGTGTGAATGTATGTGTGTATATGTACCCACATGAATATAAGTATGCATGTGTACACACACAGGCATACACCCAAGAGATTTTCACAGTGCAAAGTTCCATTAATTTTTAAAGTATGTGGACACATTTGATGGATGTGCTATCTTTAGGTATCTAGTACCTTAACCATCATCACTATGGTCATTAGGTGTCTATGGGTTGAGTGGACACAACATTAACCGCTCCCTCCAAGAAAGCTATTCTCTACAGTTTATAGATGAATAATCTCAGCTAGAGGTGGTCAAATCATGTCCTTGACTGTAAGACCAAACACTCTATACTGGAGCAGCAGAGATGGCTCAGGCCTTAGTGGCTATGCTCTCAACCAAAACGTCTAATTTGGTTTTCTTTTCTACCTCACCCCAGTAGAATGACCTTGGGAAAACTTTTCTCTCTTTGTCTAAATGGGGCTCCCCCCCCCCCACTTCTTACTTGTTATCCTTTGTAGTAAATCGTGTTGCGTTGTAATGGTTTTATTTGCAGTTCGTCTTAATCTGCGATTTAAGGATGATGAAGGAGGAGCCTCATGGACTAAACGACAGTCCAAGTTGTAGAGGGTCAACCCCATGAGCACAGCAGTTCACCGGTCTGAGTTCCAGATACGGTTTCCTCACTCACAGAACAGGGAATCATGGTGGCCACCACACTCAGTAACAATCCTGGCATCTGACTTTACCGTCAGCGCCAGTCCCCATACTAATGCATGTATCAAGACAGATAGAGGTTAGCCCCATTTTCTAAGGGAGGAAATCAAAATTAGGTGCCTCAGGACCTGAGATGTAAAAGTCAGTTATATTTACTTTGTTATCTAGTGAGCTTAGTTTTTTTGTTTTGTTTTGTTTTTTGTTTTAAATCTATACCCCAAATCTTGTCAATTCAAATCATTTCTGGACAAGCGCTGAGGAATGTAAGAGAGAAGCTGGACCCTCAGGACAGACTCTATTTGAACAGCTCCCCTGGCTCAGAAGCCATGCTTCTGATTTTAGGGAACGTGTACATACCTAAGATTACAACCCGGTACCCTGGTGTGCAAAAGTGCACACGGTGTTGACAGAGTCCCACAGCACTGAGGGTATTCAGACAGTAACAGGCCAGGAGACTAAGACCTAGGCCATGGCACCACAATTGAGTGCCTTAGGAAAGTGTACCCAGTCCTACCTAGAAGTCTCCATAGTTTGAGAAGCATGGATCTGCACTATGACGGAACATTTACTCTCTCTACAGTTAGCAAAAATGAGGGCCATATAATCATATTTATATAATATGTTTACACTGTGTAACTAACTGTTGGCTTTCTCTCCAGGAAGGAAGGAAGATAGATTTGGGGTTTTGCTGTTGTTGTTGTTGTTTCTTGTTTGAAACAGTATCACACTGTGTAGCTGGCCTGGAATTCATTATGAAGTCCAAAGTGGCCTCCAACTCACAGAAATCTGCCTGCCTCTGCCTCCTGAGCGGAAGGATTAAAAGCATATGTTATCCCACCCGGGCTAAGAAAAGTCACATTTTTGTTGTGTTATCTTGTTTTAACTGTTTATTGATTCTTTGTGAGTTTACATCATGCACCCCAATCCCACTCATCACCCAGTCTCTTCATATTTTCCCTTTGCCCTGCTACCTCCCCTCAAAATAAAAAATAAAAACAAATGAAACAGCAACCATCTCTCTGTGGAAGCTGAAGTGTGCTGGTGTGTCCCACAGTCTACCCTTCTGTCCACAGGTCTTTATACTTGTAAACGTTCATTGCAATGAGTCATTGGCTTGGTTTGAGGCCTCTGGCTTCTGTTGTAGTAACTAGCAATACTGGATCTTCATCAGGTCTCCTCTCGGATCTCCTGTTGTTGTCATGGAGATCCTGCCGCTTTGGATCTGTAAGACCAGCCTCTTCTCATGCTCCAGCAGTTCATAGATGGAGTAGATTTGGGGGTAGGACAACACAAAGCCCTGGATTTGGACCTGGGTAGTAGCTGAGTTGGTCAGCGGACCAGCTCTCCTCAGCCTGCACCACCAGAGTGAGCTCTCCAGCACCTCCCCTGCTATCTCACTCAGTGCTGCAGCTGGCAAGGGGTAGTGCCAGCTTTGCCATGATCATACCCTTGCCAGCTCACCTGCACCCATGCCACCAGAGGCAGCCCTACTGTGCTACCCAGGCAAGGTGCAGGGCACCCTCTCCTGAGTGTTTCAGCCAGTGAGAGGCAGAACCAACTCTCAGGCTCTCCCGACCTGGGGCCAGCTTGTCTACCTGCTGCAGGTAGCAGGCAGTGGGGGCGGGGCATGGAGTGGGGGCTGGGCATGGAGTGGGGGCTTGTCCTCTCCCTCACCAGTGCCCCTGCACAGCAGATGAATGGCAGGGCCAGCTCTCCCGCTCTTACACTCTGGAGGCCAGCTCGCTCACACCCCTGCCACCAGGGCCAGCTCCACTGTGCTACCCAGATGCAAGGTGCAGGCGCATGGGGCAGAGCCAGCTCTGCGCAGCCCTAGGACATAAACATGGTCCTTGGTGGCATCCCAGACCAGAGACATCTGGATGGCCTTTGTGGTAATATGAGCCAGGGACATTTACTAGGGCTTCACCATGGCCTCAAGGTGGCAAGGCAGGCTACCCACAACCGGCTGTTCCTCTCGATCCTGAAGTCTCTTCATAATGCCCACAGCTTACCTCTTCTGAGTCTCTTCCATCTCTCCACCACATACTTGCATGTCACCATGGCTCCTGTGGCTAGTGGGCTACCTGGCTGGCAAGCCACACGCTGGCAGTCCCCTGGATGTGGGCCACACAACTGGTGGGCCTCTGGGTGTCTTTCCCCTGCTTATCCTGTCCATAAAAGTAACTTTTGTAGCTGACACTTATAGAAGATCCTCTGCCACTGTATCTTTAAAATGTATGTGCTGCCGAGAGGTGGTGGTTCACGCCTTTAATCCCAGCACCCAGGGACACAGGGAGGAGGATCACTGAGTTTGAGGCCAGCCTGGTCTACAGAGCAACTTCCAGGATAGCCAGGACTACATAGAAAAACCCCATCTCCAAAAAAATAGAATAAAATAAAATAAAATAAAATAAAAATATATAATATGCCAGTCAATTCTGACTAGATGACTGATTTTTGTTAACTATTTTATGACGCTGTACATTTCACTATCCAGATTACCTTTTGCCTTCCACATAATGCTTTTGGTCTATCGTCAAAGTATCAAAGGCTGTATACGTCTACTATGGCTTTCCTATCTCTAAATCATTGGGGTTTAGTAGAAGCAAATAACCAAAGCAATGGGCTTGTAGCTCGGTGGTACAGCGTGTGCTCAGCAAGCATGCACGCGGCCTTGGACTGCATGCCCAAGGGAAGTGGGTGGGAAAGAGGTCAAACATATAATCTTAAATGTTTTAGTAGCCACAATTATAGTAGTAGAAGAGGAGAGGGAGGAGGAGGAAGAGAAGAAAGAGGAAGAGGAGGAAGAGAAAAAAGAAGAGGAGGAAGAAGAAGAGGAGGAGAAGGAGGAGGAAGAGAAACAGCAGTAGCAGTAGCGTGTAATGACTTCTGAATACCTTTAGTCCCAGCACTTAGAAGGCAGAAGTGGGCAGATCTCTATGAGTTGGAGGTCAGCCTGGTCTACACAACAATGTTCAAGCCACGCAAATGAGCTACATAGCAAGAGCATCTCAAAAACAAACAAAGAAACAAAAAAATGGAAAAATAAAAAGTAAAATTAGCCTTAACAACATAGTCTACTTAACTCAACATATAAGCTATTTTAGTGTTATAATTTGTAAACTATTAAATAGAATTTTTAAAACTCTAATATCAATTCATCATTACCACTGTTTCATAGAAAAACTGGTGTTTGTTTTACAGTTACAGTATGGCTCTATTCCAGACTCTTCTATGTTTCAGGTGCTCAAAGGCTACAAGCGGCTCAGGAATCAGACGGCGAGTGAGAACAACAAAGGTCTCAGTGAACAGAAGGCTCCAAATTCCTGGCATTCGCGCCTAGCTAATCTGCTAAGCAATTAGGACAGACAGAAGGCCTTTATTCACCTCCTCTTTGGTCCTGTATCAGAGTAAAACTCTGACACTGACTGTATGAGAAAAATCAGAATGTATCACCAAAGGAATTAACCTTTCCCCGTTAAGGTTATCTGGCAAAAGTAAAAAAAAAAAAAAAATGTATCAATGGAGTACCTACTGTGTCTAACATTCATTCATACGGAGCACTACCAGCCTCTGCCAGGCAGCAACTCCTGAAGACTCATTCAAACATGAGGAAAGGAGCTTCTAACCTGGGAAACC
Source organism: Mus minutoides (assembly GCA_902729485.2). Taxonomy (NCBI): domain Eukaryota; kingdom Metazoa; phylum Chordata; class Mammalia; order Rodentia; family Muridae; genus Mus; species Mus minutoides. The sequence goes on along the minus strand of LR749559.1, from coordinate 2,771,884 downwards.
ACTAGAAACTTCTCGTTACTAACAAGTTCCTTTGGTCATAAATCCAGATGCGATTCCTTTAGCCACTACCACCTGCCGTCCCCACTTCCCCAAGCCAAGCTCAGCGCGGATGAGCCGGCTGGCTACAAACCTTCTTGCTGCTTTCCAGGCAACTACAATGTAAGTTTACTTCAAAGCTTTGCTTTTCCTTCACTGAGTCCTCAGATCCTTCTGTATACTTGAGTAAAGGCTGCTGTCCAGGTCAGGACTTTACCACTGACTCCACAGACTCTGCCTCCGCTTTTGTATCTAGGCTCTCTCCCCGGAGAAACAACTGTATTACTGGGGGAACAAGTCAGAGATGCAAATTATCAAAGCCCATCAATTGATGCTTACTGAACGGGGAACCGTTTGGGATCTACCATCATCCCCAAGTGAAGCTGACGTGTGTGCCTCATGAGAGCCACGGCCACCAGCTGACGAGCATGAAGTCCTATTTCATGTTAGACCTCTCTCCTCTCAGCTAGACTAGACAGATCTAGTAGGATGGCCAAAAAACATTTGCTCGTAGTTTTTAAGAGGACAGGACCATACACATGACACAATTAATATGAAGAATAAAAATACAGGCAAACGAGAGTCTGCTTGTAATATCTTATATTTCTACTTTTAAGTATAATTTTGAGGGTTTTAAAAAATAAATTTAGTATGTGTATGTATGTGTATGTATGTATGTATGTATGTATGTATGTGTATAGGTTTGTGTATATCAGTGCAGAGTCTCTCAGAAGCCAGAAGAGGGTGTGGATCCTCTAGAGCCACAATTAAAGGTACAGACAGGGGTGCTGGGAACCAAACTCATGTCCTCTGGAAGGGCAGCAAGTGCTCTTAACCACTGAGCTGTCCTGCCAACCCCTTAAATACATACACTGTTTCTAACTTGCAGAATATTTCAAATCCATTATCTTGTAATGATCACAATCTTGACAGAAAAATCTCTGGGAATATGGGTAAAGTTTAAAAAAAAAGGGGGGGGGATCTAAAAGGACATTTAAAATGTAACTTTGAAAGCTCCATCAAGGGCAGGAGAAACCATTCAGGAGTTGAGAAGACTTGCTGTTCTTGCAGAAAACCAAAGTTTTAGTTCCCAGCACCCACACCAGGTAGCTCGCAACCACTTACAACTCCAGCTCCAAGAGATCTGACGAACTCACAGACAGACAGACACACACACACACACACACACACACACACACACACAACATGCACACACAGAAAGCTCTTTTAAAACTAGAATAGCATGCTAACGGCGAAGCTTGCAGACAATACACAGCATCAATCTACACACACAGGAGTAAAGCCCCTCCCTCCCTCCCTCCCTCCCATCTGCTCCTCTCATCCCTACGACTTTTCATGAGGCATCATTGAAAAGCTTCCGTGCCATCTAAATGGAATATGGAATGGGACACTTCCTGAGGAGGGTTCAGGCTGAATAGTACAGCCAATATAATGTGTTACTTAACGAAACAAAACAAAAAAAGGTAAATCATGTCATATGGTTAAAATATCGCTCTCACGTAAGCCACTGATTTATGTACAGTTACATGCTCACAACAGATTTCCAAATGGTAGAACCCTTCCCTCTCTCCCTTCCGTTCTACCCCACCCCCACCCCTGCCACCTGCCCTGGTGCATAGTAAGCCTGTGCTCGCACACTGAGCTATTTAACTGAATCAACCTAAGTGTCTGTCAACTGAGGGCGACTAAGGCAGCGCAGTACATATACACAGCAAGGCATTAAAAACCTTATAAAAATTCTGACATTCGCTAACAGGAATGAAAATGTCGAGCTAAGGACGGTCACAGATGCTGGGAAGCCAACTCAGGTCCTTTGTTGGAGTATAAGTGCCCTTAACTGCTGAGCCATCTCGCCAACCCTTAACTATAGTACTTTTAACTCACAGGAGATTTCAAATTCATTACAGAAAAAAAAAAGAAAATATAAAGTAGAAAATGTCAAAAAAAAAAAAGAAAAGAAAGAAAAAGAAAAAAAAGAAAAAAAGAAAAAAGAAAAAAAAAACAAAATGTCTCTGAAAGGTATTTAAGACAGTAAAGAAACAATAAGTGTTTGAGTAGGTATGTTTTGTTTTTGTTTTTGTTTTTTTTGTTTGTTTTTTCAAGACAGGGTTTCTCTGTGTAGCCCAGGCTGTCCTGGAACTCACTCTGTAGACCAGGCTGGCCTCGAACTCAGAAATCCGCCTGCCTCTGCCTCCCAAGTGCTGGGATTAAAGGCGTGCACCACCATGTCCGGCTTTTTTTTTTTTTTAAAGATTTATTTATTTATTTATTTATTTATTTATTTATTATATGTAAGTACACTGTAGCTGTCTTCAGACACTCCAGAAGAGCGTGCCAGATTGTTGTGAGCCACCATGTGGATGCTGGGATTTGAACTTATCACCTTCGGAAGAGCAGTTGGGTGCTCTTACCCACTGAGCCATCTCACCAGTAGGTATGTTTAAGATCACAGGTTATTTTGGAAAAAAATGTTATAGATCATCAACATTTTTTATTAGATATTTTCTTTATTTGCATTTCAAATGTTATCCCCTTTCCTAGTTTCCCCTCTGAAAATCCCCTATCCCTTCCCCCTTCCCCCTGCTCCCCAACCCACCCACTCCCATTCCCAGTCCTGGCATTCCCCTACACTGATGCATAGAACCTTCTCAGGACCAAGGGCCTCTCCTCCCATTGATGACCAACTAGGCCATCCTCTGCTACATATATAACTAAAGTCACAAGTTCCACCATGTGTTTTCTTTGATTGGTGGTTTAGTCTCAGGGATCTCGGGGGTGGGGGGGTGGGGGTACTGGTTGGTTCATATTGTTGTTCCTCCTATGGGGCTGCAAACCCCTTCAGCTCCTTGGGTCCTTTCTCTAGCTCATTCATTGGGAACCTGTGCTCGGACCAATGGATGACTGTGAGCATCCACTTCTGTATTTGTAAGGCACTGGCAGAGCCTCTCAGGAGACAGCTATATCAGGCTCTTGTCAGCATGCTCTTGTTGGCATCTGCCATAGTGTCTGGGTTTGGATCATCAACATTTTAAATGTAATATTACAAATAAAGTCATAAATGTGATTCAGGGTCAGAGTATCTGTTTTGGAGCAGGCTGGCCTAAAACTAATATGGGTGAGGATGAACTTAAGTCCTCCTGGGTACAGGCGTGCTCCACCAAACCCCGCTTCTGTGGTGGTGAGGACTGAACACGCTTTTGCATGTTTGACCAAATATTCTACCAACTATGCTATTTCAGGTTCCAGCGTACCTTTCTTCATTTGTATTTATTTATTTAGTTAGTTAGTTAGTTAGTTATTGGAGACAGGATTTTTCTGTGTAGCCCTGGCTGTTCTGAAACTCATTTTGTAGAACAGGCTGGCCTTGAACTCAGAAATCCGCCTGCCTCTGCCTCCCAAGTGCTGGGACTAAAGGCGTGCGCCACCACGCCCAGCCCAGCATACCTTTCTTTAAGCTCCAGAGCATATGAAGGGTGAAAAAGAAAGAAAGGGAAGAAGAAAGAAAGAGGACCTAAAGGTTGGTACTCGCAGCAGCACATGCCAATCACCTCCCAGGAAGTGTTGAATTTGATCACTACCTCTCTCACTTCCTCCGACATTAACCCTTCATTCTCCAGTGTGGCAGGAGGGACAGGGCAGTTCACTAACCCTTTTCCCAAAAAGCCAAGAAAATGTATACTTTGGGGCTTGAACTGTAACATTTGCTCTATACCTCAATAAATATGAAACAGACTAAAAACAATGAAAGAAAAGATCTCATCTCTTCTCCAATGTAAGATGTATTTCCTCGGAATGATTACACGATTTATAAGCTTCTCAAAAAACTCTAACTCTGCTTGAGGCCTCACAGTGTGAACATGAGGCCATTCTTTTGCCTCAGCTTCCGAGTGCCGAGATCACAGACATAAACCACCCCAAACCTGATTCATTTCTTTTTTCTTCAGGCAAATTTTATAAATACAAAATCTATTTCAATTTTTTTTAATTCATAGTCTACAAATATCTAACTCGGAACATTCTTCAGGCTGTAACCATGCTATTAACTTCTTATCTCTCAAACAATTTTTCACTGGGTCCAAAAACAACAGAAAGCAAGTCTAACTGGGAAAGATTTATTTTGCTGACAGATTATTATACTTGGTCTAGCTTTCCTTCCATCCTCCAACGCATACACTTCCCACTGCTAACTCACATTAAATAGCTATTTCAACTGCCAAATAGCTTAAGATCTATATATAGTGAGCTCAATAAACTTGTCTCGTCTATTGTATCATAAAAATTCCAGAAGTCAATTAAAGTACCCATTTTTTAAGTACAGCAAAACTGATTTCACATTTCACGTTTCCTCTCAAGTATACACAAGTAAGCAAGCAATTAAGATGACCCCTTTCCATTTGTGGCTAAGAACAAGAATTGAGTTTTTATTATGCCTAATTAATCTACTGCTTACACTGTTGTGACTTGCACCTCCCTCTCTCCACTTTATTCCGTTCCAAGTTTTAGGGTCTGAGTTTTATCATGCATGTCTTCTTACAACTTCCTGTCTTTACTGGGGAGTGCTCAAATCTGGGAAGTAATTTGGAAGCACATTAAACAGGTCAGATTTTTAAAGACCAAACTGGAGCAAAACTCTATATCCTGTAACAGAGTCTGTATTTTTTTTTAAACAGTAATCTGTCCTATAATAAACAAGCTCTTTAAACTATGCACATATGTTATCTTGTTGAACTTTACCATATTTCTACAAGGAAGCTGAGCGCTGACACCATCTAACTGCGAAGATCCTGTCCTTTTCTGAGTCCTCAAGCAAGCTTCCTTGATGATAGTGTCCTTTGATATGGTACTAAAGCACACAGCCTAAGATGCAGCTCCTTCCTAATAATTCAAGAGAGCAAACAGATCCGGAGCCTTCCTCCACCTGGAGGCTCGCATGCTGGCGTGTACAAATCTCTCGGTTCTAGCTCCCTTAGATAGGACCTTAACTTTGCAAACTGCATCTCCATAGCTAAATAGCTCATCAGAGGAGATCACTGGTGTACATGGAGAGAGAGAGAGAGAGAGAGAGAGAGAGAGAGAGAGAGAGAGAGAGAAAGAAAAAAATCTCAAATCAGAATATCTCCATTTTGTAACCACTTTGGAGGGAGAGGCAGGCAGATCTTCAAGTTCAAGGCCAGCCTAGTCTTACAGAATGAGTTCCAGGACAGCCAGAACTATAAACTCCGTCTTATAAAACCAGAAATATCTATGGATGGATGGATGGATGGATGGATGAAACAAAAATGGACTAAAAACTAAGTGTTCCAGAAGCATAGTCTAGGAACCATGTAGATCCCAAAGGCTCATCAGAGTCTGCAACATCAAAACAGTCTCCACAACACCGCTGTGTGCCTGGCCCTCCGCTGTGTGCCTGGCCCTCCGCTGTGTGCCTGGCCCTCCGCTGTGTGCCTGGCCCTCCGCTGTGTGCCTGGCCCTCCGCTGTGTGCCTGGCCCTCCGCTGTGTGCCTGGCCCTCCGCTGTGCGCCTGGCCCTCCGCTGTGCGCCTGGCCCTCCGCTGTGCGCCTGGCCCTCCGGCCTCTCTCTCCCTCTCAGGAATGCGCATCAAGCCGCAAGGCCCCATGACCCATGGTTTCACCACAAGCAGAGGAGTGATGCAGATAATGATGAGAATCCAGCTGTGCTCTGCAGCTGGGGAGCAAAGACACAGAAGGCAGAACATCAGTCTCCTAAGCTTCTGCCTTGTGAAACAGCCTTTGCAAAGATGATGTTCGTGAGCATACACAAGACAGTTTATCCCTGCTATTTCTAAACAACATAAAGTTCTAAAGTACAGGTGTACATCCGACTCATCAGTCACATCACAGAAAGAAAGGGCCAGACTGTGAATCCTCCAGAAGCAGAGAGCCACCTAAGAAGAAGCATTCTTCCTGCAAAAGCAATGACTGAACCTGAGCTTAAACGTAACCTACACTTGACAGGAAATAACAAATTCCATTGGTTGTGTTGAACTTTAAGATAAACACTGCAGTACAAATGATCATCTCTCTTCAACAAATATATTACAAACACAGACTGGCAGACAGACCTGCAGTATATAAGACCTTTTTTGGTTAATATATAAAAAATCACACGACAAAATTGGAAATTTGAACTCTTAAGGCTTAACTAGTATTTATATAGTGATGCGGTAGTTATCGGGAAGAAAAAAAAAGATTTCTATCTTTCATAAATTCATTCTATTTATGAGTAAAATGTTAGGAAATCTAGGACCATATCAAAATAATGTGGTTAGGAGAATGGGTGAAATCAGATTTAGCATAAATTGATTAATTACTGAAAATATGTATGCAATGGCACATCTGTTTCTTTATACAATGTCGTTTACTTTTCTTGCTTTTTTTTTCCTTAATAAAAGTGTGGGATGTTTTAATATTTCTAGCAACAAGGAAATTTATTTCCCTAGGGTAAGTGAAATGGTTCATGCTTCAAGCCTGGGGCATTAAACCCGGGGGATAAAGTAGCGGAGGTTCCAGGAGGAGCTAGCTCTGTGTGTTTCCAGGGTGCCTGGGTGCTCTGTGTGCTTCCAGGGTGCCTGGGTGCTCTGCATTGCCCTTCTATACTCTATCAACACCTGAGGTTAGATTAGAGATGGTGTGTGTGTGTGTGTGTGTGTGTGTGTAGAACCAGGACAAGGGTTATGGGCATGCACTACTCCCACTAAAGGCAAAACAGCAAACTCACACAGGCTCCCTTGATTGGTTTTATTAAAAGGATTTCAGTTTTTGAGATCCTGGAGGACTAGCCCTAAATGCTGGTTACCTGAAGTGTGGACAAAATTCCCCATCCTAGAGCATGAAGCAAAACTAGGGAGGGCCAATAAACCTTGGGTACACTGATTTTAATGCAAGTTACAACAACAAAAGGTGATTTGCACTCTCAATACACACACACACACACACACACACACACACACACACACACACACACGCACACGCGCAAGGCTCAGAAGTTCCTTTGCAATGCAAAGCAGGGCTAACGATGATCCCTCCTCATGCAAATTACCTACACTCTCATCAGACAGTAACTTAGAAGCATAATAGATAATCATCCTAATGGGTATTATCACAATCCTTAGTTAAAAGACTCTCAGGTACTCCTCTTTAAAAGGTCTAAAGATATATGGGGGGGAAAAAAGAAAATATTCACTCAAACTGTTAAATACATTATTCAAAAATAATAATCACTATTCCTTTCTGAATTTTGATTGGGGTGCTCGCCTAAGGAGGGAAATGTCAACAGTTTTAACCTAAGAGCCCACAAAATGGCAAAAAATAGGTGTTTATTTGAAATAGCGTTAGTCACATTTTTCAGTTCCTTACACTACAGCAAGAGGAAGCTCGCTTCATTTTAAAATCATAAAGTTTTTGTTTTCTCTTTTATGAGTATGAGTGTCTTGCCCACATGCATGTCTGTGTACCTCTTGTGTGTCTGGCACAGAGGCCAGAAGAGAGCACAGATCCCCAAACTGGAGTGATGGCCAGCTGTGAACTGCTCCGGGGGTGCTGGGAACGGAACTCCAGTCCTGAGCAAGAGTAGCCTGGGTTCTTTACCACTGAGCCACCTCTCTAGTTCCTGCTGGTGCTAAAGACAGCACACGCAATACATTTTACCACCTTATGAATTAGTATCACTAATTTCTTAAAGGGCAAATCAAATGCCTACTGAATTTTTTTCAGTACAAAAAATGTTTATTTTTTAGTCGGTTGGTGGTGGCATATGCCTTTAATATCTCAGCACTTGGGAGGCAGAGGCAGGTGGATTTCTGAGTTCGAGGCCAGCCTGGTCTACAAAGTGAGTTCCAGAACAGCCAGGGCTACACAGAGAAACCCTGTCTCGAAAAACCAAAACCAAAAAAAAAAAAAAAAGGGCTGGAGAGATGGCTCAGTGGTTAAGAGCACCAACTGCTTTTCCAAAGGTCCTGAGTTCAAATCCCAACAACCACATGGTGGCTCACAACCATCTGTAATGATATCTGACGCCCTCTTCTGGTACATCTGAAGATAGCTACAGTGTACTTAGATATAACAATAAATAAATAAATCTTGAAAAAATGTTTATTTTTCTTGGTCAATAACATTCAAAACAAACAAACAAACAAGACAAAACAAAACACCCACCCTAACTAACCATCACCATCATCATCATCATCAGGCTTCCCAAGACAACATGGGATCAATTTGCATGATATAAAAGTTAACAGGAATGGCTGTAACTGTCCAAACAAATAATTAGCGGATATTTCCTAATATGCAACGTTAAAGCTATAGCTTACATTTTCCAAAAACAGATAGCTAAGTTTTGCTACAAGTTTTAAGTGTATTTCTCAATAATTGAGATGTTTAGAGAATTCTAGGAAGAAAAAAATTAAATTTAAATAAAATCATCACTCCATCTGAATATACTGTTCTTTTAAAAATTCTTCTAATTCTTGTGTTGCAGGATCTTCGATCACACTGTGAACTCTGAGATTATGTTATTTACTAGAAAAAGTTGTTTCTAGTTGTGGTATGGATTAATCTTAGCACACATATTTAATCCCTTTGGCTAGAATACAGACATGCTCTCAGGACACACCTTTAATCTCAAACAATGAGGGTAAAGTTACTTTGTAGAAGGAAGCAGCCATGTTTGAAAGTGATGTCTAATTGAGTGACAAGCAAGGTGACTAATCAGAGATAGGTTTGACAGAATAGGATACGCCCAAGTCTTTCCAGAAGAGAGAGGAGAGGGGAGCTACTTAAGAGAGCAGTGCAGAGAGAGAGAAAGAGAAGGAGTGGGTTTACTGGGCCAGTTGCAGAGAGAGAACAAGCTAGACACAGGTGAAGACAGAATCAGCCAGAGAATGAGAAGGAGCAAGAAGATTAGAACAGATTGCCAGAGTTAGTTTGAGGTCAAGCAGAGCAATTCAGTAGAGGCAAGGAGACAGAAGCCAGATTGAATCAGTCGGCTTGGAGAAGAGTTTAAGCCGGAACAGCTGAATTGAATCAGCCAGCCAGAGTTCAGAAAGAACTAGGAAAGAGTAAGCTTAGTCCACAGTAAGTCCCAAAGGCTGAATACATTCTATCTAGGCCTAGGCTACATTGTACAGAGGCCAAGGTTAGATTGTACAGAGGCCAAGGTTAGCAGACTGAGGCATTAAACTGTAAAACGAAGATTTGGGGGTGTAATGAAAGGAAGTAGCCATCTGGCAGGACACTCACCTAGGGCATCCCGGTTCACCTGCAGGATGCACGCTACCCCTCGAGAAGCAGGATCAAGTCAACTTCTAGTCACTGACTACGCAGCTTCCTGTCGCCCTTTACCTGTCAAGACCTCTTCGTACACAGACATCAGGCCAGATATGCGACCTTTCTAATACAATGCACACTGCAAGATCACGCCCCAGAAGCCAACGCTGTACTTTCTACCAGGATCTTCCCTTCAGCTCCTTCCCTTAATGTGTACACAGCCGGCTCATTCCCCAAATTCAGATCTCAGTTCAAAAGCCTGCTTTCACGAAAGCCTTCCCTGACGGCCTTGAAGTACAGTCGCCACTCTGTAGCCCCCTTGCCTAGTGTCACTCAGGCCTCCCCACAGGACTATCGCCAGACTTTACTATCTGCCTTTGACCATACGCATACTCTTCTATCAGAATCAGTTAACTTACACATCACACGCATGCATGCACACACACATGCACATATACACACACCTAATTTTTCTCTGTAAAACTGAAAACATAGGCAGTAGAGGAGATAATAAGCTGTGCTCTCATTCGTCCATCACTAGTCTCAATTTTAAGTTTCATTCATTTACGGACTCTATTTGCAGACACAGCTCATCAAAACAGAGCAAACCATTATCACAACTAAAAAAAAAAAAGAAAAGAAAAGAAAAGAAAAGAGAGGGACCAGGACTTCCCCAACACTGTGAAATACACGCTTAGGAGCTGGAGAAGCGGCTCGTGGTTAAGAACACTGGCTGTTCTTCCAAAGAACCTGGGTTTCATTCCCAGCACCCACATGAACTTTTACAACCATATGTAACTCTGGTAACAAGGGATTCTGGCCTCTGAGAACAGTTCACACATGTTGCGTAGACAAACATGTGGGTCAAACACCTAAATTTAAAAAAAAATGCTGGAGAGATGGCTCAGTGGTTAACAACACTGACTGTTCTTCCAAAGGTCCCAAGTTCAATTCCCAGCAACCACATGGTGGCTCATAGCCATCTGCAATAGAATCTGATGCCCTCTTCTGGTGTTTCAGAATTATCTTAGGCACACATATGATGCACATGCATACATGATGGCAAAATGCTCATACAGATAAAATATGTAAATCTAAAACATTTTTAAATGTTAAAAAAAGTAAAGATTCATGATATAATGTGAAACTTAAAGGATGCTTATTAAATATATACATAAAACTTAATATGTAAAAAAGAAAATCTATCAAACTGGTAAATTTTAATCTATAGTTCATCTTGCACAAACTTAATTTTTTTATTTAATACTTTTTAAAAAAATTTGTGTGTGACACAGAGTATATGTGGTGGTCACAGGACAACTTTTGGAAATCGTTTCTCTCCTTTCTGATTACTTCTGCCATAATAAATGGTCTGGGGAGATGGATCCGTAGATAAAGTAATTATTATATAAACAGAAGGAGCCGAGTTCAGATCCAAGTACCCAACTAAAAACTGGGTTGGCTAATGCACATCTGTGACCCTAGCACTGGGCTAGGGGAGGGAGCAGATATTAGAGCCTGACAGCCAGCTCTGTCTACCCCACCTACCCACCCACCCAAAAAAAAGGCAAGTTCCTCAATTTGTTGAGAGATTATCTCAAGAGATAAGTGAAAGGTGGGAGATGGGAGACGGTACAGGAAATAAGAGAGTGCTTGGTATGGGAGCATAAAGTGGAGGTTTGAAAATGCTTGGCCAGAAGGGAGTGACACTATTAGGAGGCATGGCCTTGTTGGAGGAAGTGTGTCACTGTGGGGGTGGGCTCTGAGGTCCTCTAGTGCTCAAGCTCTGCCTAGTAGTGAAAGAGCGCCTCCTCCTGGCTGCCTTTGGAACAAGATGTAGAACTTTTGGCTCCTCCAGCACCAAGTCTGCCTGCACGCTGCCATGCTTCCCACCAGGATGATAATAGACTGAACCTCTAAAACTGTAAGCCAGCCCTAATTATATGTTTACCTTTATATGAGTTGCCTTGGTCATGGTGTCCCTTTACCACAATAAAACCCACAGACACACGAGGACTTGAGTTTGGATCACTAACACCCACACAGCAAACAACACAGCCACATGCACCTTTGGGGTGGGTGCAGAAGGAACAGGCAGATCCTGGGAGCCAGCCTAGCCAGAACCCTGGGAGCTCCAGGTTCAGCGAACGACTTTGTCTTCCAGAATGGGACAGGGCAGTATAGAGCAGGAGATCTCACATCCTCTCTGGCCTCATTGCATGAATGTGCAGGCATGCATGCTCGAGGACACACACGCACACACACACAATCACTTATACATCATGCACTTGCACACATGAGACAAGTGTCATTCCTAAAACCATGACTGGGAAAAGTGCAGAGTTCCTCAAAAATCACAAATGGGAAACAAAGAAGAGGAAGGAACACTCGGAGATGCTGGAAAAGGAGTGAGGAAGGTTCCAAGGTGGAGCCTGTCCTCTAAGGAGTTGTATTCCAAGAAGGATAAGAAGCAGCTATGGGGCTGGCGAGATGGCTCAGCGGTTAAGAGCGCCGACTGCTCTTCCAAAGGTCCCGAGTTCAAATCCCAGCAACCACATGGTGGCTCACAACCATCCATAACAAGATCTGATACCCTCTTCTGGAGTGTCTGAAGACAGCTACAGTGTACTTACATATAATAAATAAATAAATCTTTAAAAAAAAAAAAAAAAAAAAAAGAAGCAGCTATGAAGGCAACAGAAACCTGCCTTTCACAGTCCAAACTCAAGAAACAACAGAAAGCTGTAAACTTCGGAGTGACTTACACCCAGATCATATTCTGGCAATTAAAAAAAAAAAAAGATATTGCATCTTTTTATTTATTCATTTATTTTGGAGGCAGAGGGAGAATGGAGAGTGTCTACCATGATGTCTACATGGAAGTCAAAAGTCAAGTTGCAAGAATCTGTCCTCTCCTTCATCACGTGGCCCTAGGGAGCAAACTCTGGTTTTCAGACTTGGCCACAGGCTCTTTACCTACTGAGCCCTGTCACTGGCCCAGCCAGATTCAGGACGTTTGCTATCAGCGGACTTCCTTTATCTCATCTCATTTCATTCTGTCCAAGCCCAAAGTTATTCACCAATGTATTTGTTATAAAGTTACATTTGTGTTAGATTCTATGCAGGAGTCATTTACTTCCTTTTCTTTCTTTTGTTTTCTTTTGAGACAGAGTTTCTTTGTGTAGCCCTGGCTGTCCCAGAACTCACTCTGGAAACCAGGCTGGCCTTGAACTCAGAGATCTATCTGCCTCTGCGTCCTGAGTGCTGGGATTAAAAACGTATGCTACCACCACCACCCAGCCACAGCTTACTCTCTAACGCGGGAATCTGAAATTCTTTCTTTTACTACGCAGCTATTGCTTGACTCTGCTTTATACAGCTCATTCCTCTTCAGGAGATTTATCTGTTCCTAAACAAAGAGTCCTCTCAGGAAGGATTTCACATTAGACAGGTAACCTTTTCCTTTTCAGAAACTAATGAGAGTTATTGTACAAACAGGTATGGACAGAGGAAGGAAGCGCCCTGCCAAAATACTCATAAAGAGCAACAGAAATCAGTTGGATTCCTTGTCTTGCCGCTGGGACCCATGCCAAGCTGATGGTCGTTCCTCAGTAACTGTCCTCTACTCCCTCTCACCAGCTTAGATCCTCTGCAAAGTTACTTCTAATACAACAGACCCAAGGTGTTTCCAACAATGATAACCGACCTGTGAGCTCTGCGTCCCAACAGATCAGAAGTCAAGGCCATGTTCTGTCAGGACAGCCTTTGGGTAAGACACAGCTTCTTTCAGGATCAAATTCTTTGGCTTGTACAAGAATGGTGGGAAAAAAACCCACCTTGCAAATAAATGTCAAGACATAATTCAGTGAATTCCCCTACTCTGAATGGCACAGACAATAACTGACATATACAAAAGCAATTTTCTCCCCGCCCCACTCCCCCACCCCTGTTCCTGCTTCAACGTTGGTCAGAGTCTGACTGGATGTTGTAGAATGTCAAGAAGTTTGTCAAGGACTTAAATCCTAAAAGCATCTTCTCTGCCTGGTTTGGTGAGTACAACCTCTATTAGAATAACTGAACCTCCCTGGCTCTTTCTTTCTGCCCAGGGATCAAACCCAGAAACTCACACTCTTCTACCACTGAGCTACACTTTCAACAACTATCTTAGAAGATCTATTTTTGTTTTTAATTGTACATACACACACACACTAGAGTTCCACGTGGTTTGAGCTACGGTCCTCTGGAAGAGAGCTTCTTACCCACAGAGTCATCTGTCCAGCCCCCAAACGGTGCACTTTAAAGGAATAAATTGTATGTCTGTGTCTTTTACTCATATTCCTAAGCATTATCTTCTGAATAATTCTGTTCTTCACAACAAAGATTTGCAATCTTTTCTAATACCAAAAATATTCTGCAACTCCAAAAATAATAATAAAAAAGTTAATCCACACATCATACAGCAATTTCTCAAAGAAATAATAGATTGTTTACATACCCTTAGATAATTAGTCTTGAATTAGATTATAAGAAATTAGACAGTGGTTTTCACTTGATTCTCTTTTCGGTAACCCTATATAATTACCCCGCGCGTCGATTACAGATCTGTAAACTGATCTGCACCATAAACTTTCATATCCAACCATTCCAGCAAAACCCTAACTAAACAAACCTAATGGCTTTCAAACCTAATGGACCTATTTCTTGATATTCAACACAAAACAACACTGTCTGAAACATGTTTCAAGCATTTGTTTCCTATGAACATATTTGACATATGGGCTGATAGTGCTCTCCTGTGATCCCCACCCTTTTGAAAGCAGAGGCAGGACGATATCTGTGAGTTCAAGTCCAACATGGTCTACATAGAGACCTTGCTGTCTCAGGAGAAGGGAGGGAAAGAAGGAAAGGAGAAAAGGAGAAAGGGAGGGAGGGAGAGAGGGAGAGAGAGAGGGAGGGAAGGAGGGAGGGAGGGAGGGAGGGAGGGAGGGAGGGAGATGGGGAAAGGGAGGGTCTGGGGAAAGGGGAAGGGGAAGAGTAGGAAGGGGAAAAGGAGGAGGGAATTAGATGAATATTTCTATAAACAGCAAATCATATATTAAGATTTGAACTTGGAGTTATTTCTTCGCCCCCCCCCCCACTTTTTCTTTTTTATAACTAACAGCAAACTTTATTCAGAGCACCAGACAATTTATTCTCTGAGGATTAAGAGGAATCACATTAGTAAAGTATAGAATCCCAAGGGCAAGCCACATGTGGAGCATGTGGCAAAAAACATGGTTTTCTGAAGAGGTATATCAACAAAAGCCAATTGGAGAAATAACGGACATAAACTCACTCTTATCCACTACACCTAGGTGGGGCATGAAAACACATTTCAAGAACAATCCCATGTTTTTCAAGACACTGAAGTTAGAAGACTCGGTTTTCTTGGAGTTTTCTCATAAGCACTCAGAGTTCCCTCTTGACTCCATTCTTGGATGGAATTCTGATGATAGTATACTAAAGATCAAAGTGTGTGTTTTAAAGTTATAACATCAGGACTAGTATATGAAATTAGAGCTGACTCACGTCAACACTATGAATTTCTTAGGTATGCCAGGAGAAAAAAATAAAAACTACATAATCTTGCACTGATAGTAATGATTTCTAAAGATATGCTGAGCTATGTCTACCTTTGAGATGTACTATTTAGCCACTTTTAGAGATTCAGAGTTCTTATAGGCCGAATGTGTCTCGGTGCGGTGCCAGGCGTACAGGTAAGCTAAAGGCACACCTGTACTGAGGCGCCATGGCTCTAGTGCAGTTGGGTAGAACAAACAGGAAGTTCCCTCTTCTCCAAGTCTGTAAAGAATCAGCTGCTAGTCCACAAAGCTATTGGCCTAACAAAAGGAAGCAAAGAAAAACTAATCTAACCTGATACATCCGCATCTAATACAAGCTAATCTAACCTGATACATCCGCATCTAATACAAGCTAATCTAACCTGATACATCCACATCTAATACAAGCTAATCTAACCTGATACATCCGCATCTAATACAGGCTCTAATAAGAAGGTCAGAAAACCATTACAGAGTTTGAACTGTCCATGGTTAAAAGGTTTCCATAAATGTATCGTGAGTGCTTCCCCCTTTTCCTATGTAAAACATGAGTGACAGATAAAAGTTCCAGTTACATATAAATATTACAGCGTTTCTCTGTCGTTTAGGCTAGTGACAAACACAGAACAAAAGGACAAGAAGCAAAGGGAAAATATTTTGCATTAAATACATGCCATTATATAAATGTTTAAAGTTATATACATTTCCAAGGCTTCAAGTTATTTCTGTTAAACTGTCTATAAGTTTTAAGGGAAAAAAAAAAAAAAAAGATTGCCATCTTTGTATTAAGCCCAAACTATAAAGGCTATTCAAGTCAGGTCTTCTCAAACTTATAGTATACACACACACACACACACATGAATCCTTCAAGAACATGTCAAAACACAGTCTCAGGTGACTCCCTCTACCCAGGTGGGTCTGGGAAGTCTGCTGAAAATAACAGGTAAGTGTCACACAGGCGATTTGTCCCCGACCCCAGTCACAAAAGATACTGGCTTTAGCTAACACGGTTCAACTTTCAAGCCATGTCAAGCTCCACTGGTTTCTCCCTACACATTGATATTCTCAAGGCACGAAAGCCTCCATGAAAACCCCCAAAAAAGTATAAGACTTTATATTCCCTTAAATACCTCTAGCACCAAGTTGCAGCAGAAACCATGAGTAGAAGGTGCCCAAGTTTTTAAAAAAATAAAATGTAAAAATGAAGAAATAGTAGATCAGAAGTCCTTTTCTGTGAAAGGCAGGAAAGATTGCTATTAAATTACTTAAAATTACTACCTTTTCAGTTTGAATACTATTGTACTTTGCTGAGTGGAAGACCGGACAACTACAGGTTCCAGAACATAAAGAAAACTCCAGACAAAACTATGAGGCTGTTTATAGAGCACAGCCTTGCGTACAATGAAGGAATACAACTACCCATTCATTTCTTGCTCGCTGGGAGTCCCATCAAGGGCCTCATGCATGTTAACAAGCGCCCTAGCGATGAACAATAGTCCCCAGCCCCAGAGTATACACTGCTAAAAGGATGGATTTTACGGTATGTGGCTCTCTCCGCTTTTAAAGGAGGAAGAAAATGAACCTGAGAAAATGGCAAGCCCCTGACATTTATTAACAATTTTAAACTTCCAAGACATTTTCTATCAGTATTTCTTGGGTTTTGTGTTTGTTTTGTTTTGGGGTTTTTTTGTTGTTGTTGTTTATTTATTTTTATTTTCTGTGCATCGGTGTTTTGTCCACATGTCTGTCTGTATAAGGGTGTTGGATCCTGCACTTACAGACAGTTGTGAGCAGCCATGTGGGTGCTACGAATTGAACCCCGGTCCTCTGGAAGGGCGGTCGGTGCCTTTAAGCACTGAGCCATCTCTCCGGCCTGTATTCTTATTAGAGCCTCCGGGTAGATTAAGAAATGCCTTTTGGTGTTTCCCATCGTGCTCCAGACTGTCTACCTTTCTGTGTGATGAATCAGCAGAGACACTACCAATGACTCAGAAGCGAATGACATGTGAATGGGGGGACAGTACAAACACTGAAGCCACTCAGGACACTGGGCTTGCTATGCACTAAGAACAGTTCCCAATCGACCGACCGGGATTTATAAGGTTTACTAAGTAGAACATGCCCTTTGCGGGGTTCAGCAAATACGCTGAGTAACTGATGTGTCTCTCAACAGCACTCCTGCGAAAGTGCTCTCTGCATTAAAAGATCCTCCAGCCCCAACTCTGAAGCCCTGAGTTCAAATGCTGCAATAGCAACACAATCTTGATAGGAAAAAAAAAAATTATTTGAGTAGTACTAAAGTATGCATTTTTTAACTGCTAACAAAACAAAAAAACAAAAACCTGGTGTTAAACGTCTTCTGAATCAAACTAGAGAGGATCAGAAAACAATCTCTGAGCTTACAGATTTGGCTTCATTTCTATTCAGCTCCAAACTTCACAGGCTCCCTCTTTCAAATGCCTAACTATCAGTGACAACTTTAATAAAGCATGAAAGGGGAAAAGATAAGGAAATATGCTAAATTATGCGAGGTTAATTCCTTTTTCTTCCCCACACAGACGCAGAAGGGAGGGAGAGAGGGGGAGCAGGAGGGCTAGAGGGAAAGCCAGAGAAGCAAGAGAGACAAGAAAGAGTTCCTTCTTCTTCTTCTTTTTTTAAGATTTATTTATTTTATTTATATGAGTACACTGTAGCTGTCTTCAGACACACCAGAAGAGGGCATCGGATCTCATTAATGATGGTTGCTGGGAATTGAACTCAGGACCCTTGGAAGGGCAGTCAGTGCTCTAAACCGCTGAGCCATCTCTCCAGCCACCTGCGCGCATTCCTTTCTAATCCGTACATCATAACTGTCATGTTTATATCTATATAATCTTGACTCACTTAAAGTCTAAGCCTCTCCTTTCTACCCTGGCAGTGGGGATAGGGAATAGCTACCTTACAGGGCCCCACTGACTTTTAAGCACTTCAGCCCTGCACTATGCAGGTAGAAGGTTCAAGTAGATGTTGGCTTTTAACACAAAGCCTTCGATGCTATCCTTAGGAAAGCGTCCTGCTTTCTGTGGTAACTGTCTTCAGGCAGTACCTCTGTAAACAGAGCAGACAGACAACTGCCTGAGAAGCCCTCAATGCTGCTGCCTCTTTGGAAGTCGGCTAAGCCACACTCACCCTTCTTGCCTTGTTTCCTTCCTATACTTGGGAGCATCAGTGGACAATGCCTATGTGCTAGCTGCTTCTATGCCCCCAGACCGCGACCTGGTGGCTCTTAACCCTGACTCACGCTGGAACTACATGGGGAATTTATAAAAATATTAAGGCCTGGGCTCCATTCCCAAACCCATTAAATCACATGGGAGTGGGAGTGAAGGGCAGGAAGGGCCAGGAATCAGCAAGGGGGAGCATTTATTTTTAAGTTCTGCACATGATAGCAACGGGCTGCCAAAGTTAAGAACCACAACTTTTTGACACTTAAAAATATTGCATGGGTGCGCAAGCGTCAGCGAGAATGTGGGGATGGATATGTACGCACAAAAGTCAGCGGTGCTCGACCCAAGAGCCTCACCCTCAAATTGGTCCCGGCTTGATCCCTCTAGACGTAGAGCCAATAAATACCAGCAGTGGGCTGTGGTCCCATGCTCTTACACTGGTAAGTCAGGGCTAAGTCTTACCCTTCTTCATAGAGTCCAGCCTTGCTCTCTCCAAATCTATACCGCTTTGTTCATGTTTTGGCCCAGTTTCCTTACAGGATGCCATGAATGCAGGCATGAAATGATCTCCTGTCTGGTAGCAGGTAGCATACCATGTCCTGATTATCCCACTTACAGCTAGTTACTACCACACTGGAAAGGTAGAAAATGGTAAAAGTCAGAGGAAGTTTCAAAAACCCTAATTAATGAAAGTTACAGAATTTGCCTCATTAAAGGATATCTGGAAATGTGGACTTTTAGGCTCCACTCCCACAGTATCAGCCCTGTGTTCTAACCCTCATCCCCTCACCGGGTGGTTTTAACCGGTTTCCTTGCAGCAATATAACTAAGACAATAGAATAATAAAGTGAGCTAGCAAAAGCCAGAGCACACTCCTCACACGGATGTTTAATCAGCACACGTGGGGGGGGGGGGGCGTGTGTGGAGGGAAGCAGGCTGGTTTCACTTTTTATTTCAGACTGGCCCCAACCACAGAGAGATCTGCCTGTCTCTGCGTCTGTGGTGGGATTGGAAACATGCACAACCGTCGCCAACAATACTGACTTCTTGAAGGAACAGTGTTTTTTCAAACCCTGAAAAAGGTCCTTTAGGCACACTCCAGGGTAACGGGGAAATAAACCTGGTTGGGCATATTGTGTGAAGGGCATATTGTGTGAATGAATGCAAGCCTCACTCTACAGTAGACAAAATAAATATATATTTGTTTCACTACTGACAGGTGGGCGGTACCTAAGAAGTTTATAAAATACAGCTTACTAGAACAGGGGTGTTAAACTACGTAGCCCACATTAACTCGGCAGCAAGTAAATTTCACTGTTCCACTAGAAGAAATGGAATACGATTATAAGTCAGCAACAACCTGAAAAGCAGGAAAATGGTTCAGCCTCAACGTTCTAAAATATATATTCCGCAACTGGTTAAACCATCTAAGAAATAAAAAAAAAAAAAAGAGTCTAAAATTCTAAAAATCAGGGAAGGAGACAGTGGAGAAGTATGCCTGCTAATTAGATACTGTGGTGAAATATAGCTTTGTTCTGTTGGGTCCTCCAGCTTGAAATGGAGCCATGGTTACCAGTAAAAGAAAGCAATTCTCAATTCCCTATTCAATAAAAAAGGTTCAAATTCCACAGACCAAAAAAAGAAAAAAAAAAGAAAAAATGGTACCCTGGATTGTTTGTTTTTAAGGAAGATTAAATTTAGGAGTTGCCAACACCCAAACGAAAAACATTCCAGAGTATTAGGTTCAATTACAGGGGGCGGGGGGGGGGGGGGGGGGGGGAGCCATGCACATTCCCAGCACTGGGCTCCCGCACTCACTCAGAGGAGGACCCATTAACAAAAGATGTTTCTTGCCCTCTCACAAGATACACCCTACTTATTTTTCCTGTTGTTTTTTGTTGTTGTTGTTGTTCAAAGTAATTTAAAATATATATAATTTTAGCACAAGCAGCTAGACCAGAAAAATGAAGTTTAACATCTGCCAACATATCTCCCAAAATAAGACCCTGTCAGATGAACCCTGAAAGAAGAGTGGAAATGACAAGTTCTTTTATTTGGACCATAAGCTGCTTTTAAAAATAAAACTAAGGAATGCAGCCTTTCCAAAGCTGTGTCTTCAATTCCCCTTAACCTTCATATTTTTACATTTAAGAGAGAGAGAGAAAGAGAGAGAAGAAACCTGGAAATTTGATTACCATTCTTATGAATTCCTTTGAAAGCAACTTTAATGAGTAACAGATATCTTGAATAAGTGGCAAAGCCACTAGGACAGTTGTTGTTCTGGCTGATAAAAATCTCTTGAGACATTCACATAAAAGTACAAAGATATATCCTACAGAGATACACTGATTCTCTAGGTATGAAAGTCATGTTAATACTTTAAATTATGATTCTAATATACTCATTACTACAAACTACCTAACCCACAATTAAAGTTAGTAAATTGGTGGGGGGGGGTTTAGGGGTGGAAACAGACTCCCCAACACATAGCCCTTACTCTTCTTGAACTCCCTGCCTTCCTGTCTCAGCCTCACAAGCCACACAGGTGTGAGTCTTGATGCCTGGCTTCTAATGTCTAATAAAATGTTTTGTTTTGTTTAAGCAGTGCTGGGGACCAAACACTGGGCCTAAATGCGAGTTAAGCATATGCTCTACCACTGAGCTACATTCTCAGCCCAAAGTTAGTAAATATTTTAACAGCCCTTTAATGGATAACAAGGCCAAAAATTAAAAAGTTGTGGGTGGAGAGTTAAAACTAAAAAGCCATTGAGTAAAAGATGTGGCTTCCTCGAGTGAAACACAAGAGGTCAAACCACTTCCCCCAAACAGTTTTGGAATTGCTTCCTTTCAGGTAGATGGAGGTGCGATTATACACTTGGTTAAAAAAAATCTTTCAGAGTTTCAAGTTCTCTAATAGAACGTTCCTGCTGCCAGAAGAAATGTTTGGTGACATAACACACACACACACACACACACACACACACACACGCACAAACACACACACACACACACACACACCAAACATAAAGAGTACACACCTCCAACAAATGTTTTCCTGATTGTTCAAGACCGCAGTTAGTTCCTGGGACTCCAGGACTTAGTTGATGATATAGCATCTCTGCTGTCTAGAATACGTCTGGGGCGGGGGTGGGGATAAGGGTGATGTTACAGCACAGACTTTAACACGGGTTTTCTGCGAGATAACGCTGTCTTAGATATTGCTAAGGCTACGCTTTCTTTACAGGTGCTTTTGCTGGTAAACACTGCTAGGGAAGTGGAGATAAAAACAGCCTGATAGCCCGAGGTGGACACGTGGGAAACCAGAAGACGTCATCACCTCCACGAATCGATTTCCCTAACTTGATCTCTCTCTCTCTCTCTCTCTCTCTCTCTCTCTCTCTCTCTCTCTCTCTCTCACACACACACACACACACACACACACACACACACACACACACACACACACACGGGTGGGGGGAGGGGGGACAGAGACTGAGACAGAGACAGACAGACAGCAGACAGAAGTCTAGGCTGCCAAATCGTGGGGAAGACCAACTGCCTATGATCCTAAAGTAATAATCCAGTTCTAGAGGCGGAAAAAAGAGCACGTGTCCAACTATTCTGGGTCGGGGTAACTTCCCAGCAATCATTTGCTCCAAGTAAAACTCCATCCCGGTTGCAGAGAGTGGAAGGGAACTCCGGGCCCCGGACCGAGGGAGCTCCCTGGTGGAAGATTCGGGAGGCGGCCCCGAGCCCCGCACCGTCCCGCCCCGCCCGGCTCACCTCCGCCGCGGGGATGTTGACCACGCCGGTGGAGCGGCGCTTCTCCCGCAGCTTCCTCTTCTCGATCTGCCCCTTGCCTTTCCTGGCGCTGGGCCCCGAGCTGCGGCCCTTCTCCGGGGCGCTATCCGGCTCCTCCTCGTCGCCCCGGGACCCGGGCGCTCCGGCGGCCGCAGCGGCGCTAGGGCACTCGTCCTCCGCCCGCCGGGAGCCAGGAGCCGCGCGGGGCAGCGCGGACGAGCCGTGAGCGCAGTTCAGGGCGCCGGGCCCGGGGGCGGCAGGTGCGGCCGCGCCCGCGGGGCCGTGGTTGAGCTCCGAGGTCCCCGCGACCGCGGTCGGGGTCAGCGATCCCGCGGAGGACTTGGCGGCTGGATCCCCGCCGCTCGACCCCGGGCCGGCGGGGTTCTGCTTGGCGCGCATCTTCTCGCGCTTCGCCTTCCACTCCTCCAGGAAGTCCGTGGTGGTGGTGCTGCCGCCGCTCCGGTAGCCGCCGGTCGCCATGTTCCCAGAGGGGCCGGCGGGGGCGCCCCTCACGCCGCGACTCCCGTCTCCCGCCGCCGCCTCCGCCGCCTGCCCGGGGAGCGAGAATGCGCTGGGGACGGCACGGAGCGAGCGCGCTGCCCGACCGACGCTCTGCAAGGAAACACACGGGGCGGGGGAGGGGGCGCGGCGTCAGCTCTGGGGTGGCCGCGGGACAGCGATCGCCGCGCCCTCGGCGTGGCTGCGCGTCCCAGCCGCCAAGTTCGCAGGACGTACCTCTGCGGTGCACCCCGAGAACTCCGACCCCGGGGAAGGAAGAGAGAGAGAGAGAGAGAGAGAGAGAGAGAGAGAGAGAGGCGGGTCTCACCCTCGCCGCCCTCCCCGTCGCACCCAGGTCCCCGATCCCGCACCGGGACACCCGCGCCGCTGCCACCTGTGTGCACAGCTCCCTGGGACTCCCATTCCGCTCGCACGGGCCTGAGCTCCGCGCCGCGGACGCCTCCATTCCGAGACGGGACGCGGAGAGCCCCCAGCCGGCTGGAACCGGAGGGGACATGTCCAGCGGAGAGGGGACCTGTGCGCGAGTCCCGTGCGGGTGGCCCGGAGAGCCCCTTACCTCCGAGAAGTTTTTAGGTGACACAAGGCGCGGGGCGGGAATGAGGGTTGTCCAGGTGAGCCCGAGCGCCAGGGACGCGTACGACCAGCCGCGGCCAACTCGCCGGCCGGAGCTCGGGGGCAGTCCCTGGCTGGAGGGAGGGAGCGAGCGAGGGGCGGAGGGGGGCGGGAGCCGAGCGGGGCCGAAGCGGGACGGAAAGGGCCGAGTCCCTGCGGCCAGAAAGGGGCGGAGGGAGTGCCGCCGAAGCCCCGCCCTCCGTGCTCAGGTGCGCGGCGCCCCGCCCCTCCCGCCGCCCTGACTCCTCCCTCCCGGGAAATCTCTTGCTGAGCGGACACCTCCTATCCAGGCTCGCAACTTCGCAGCGGGCGGCCTTCCAGCTCCGCAGATTCTGGGGCGGGATCGGCCGATCCACGCCTCTCTCTCTCTCTCTCTCTCTCTCTCTCTCTCTCTCTCTCTCTCTCTCTCTCTCTCTCCTCACTCCTCTTCCCCGCCCCTCGGGTCTCCCACCACTCTTCCTTTTAAGTACAAGTTCGTATTATTCTAGGGAAAGTTGTGACTTGCCGGAGGAAAAGTGCTACCAGCTAGGGGATGATTCAGGACCTGGCTCGCCAGGATGGGGAAATACCCACACGATCCCTTCCCCTAGCCGCCCTCCCTTCCCCATTGCCAGAAGCCAGGTGGGTGGCAGGTAGGAGACTGAGAAACCCAGCAAGCCCTTCAAAAGCAGCGAGTGTCGTGGGGGAAAATAGTTAGCTAAAAGGAGAGGCTAAAACGATCGATGAATTATCAAGAGTTTGTTATTCTTGGCAACTCAACCTGTCTTCACGCTGTCTCTACACCGCTTATAGACGGATTTAGCAGCAAATCTTCCCCACCCACGTCGTGAAAGTGAAGAGTCTCTGACTTTCCACCTTTACTATGCACAGGGATGACTCCATCCTCACCTGCGAGCAGAGCTGGGGGGGACTTATCTCTCACATCTGTGCAATGTCAGAGTGCATCATTTTCAGGAGCTATGAAACCGTGTTTCCCAAACAGTAAGAGTCCGGAGGCACACAGGCTGACCTAACGAGTCATTTAGCTCAGGTGACACAATGTAGGTAAGGAGGCAACCGGTAACACGCCACAGCAATGGGCACAGGCTATAGTGACTCACAGTCTTGCATTTCTCAGAAGCACTTCTGGTCTTTGGTCTGCCTGTTGGGCTGGACATACGATTAACTTAGAGAAGGCTTAGAAAGTTGCTTGGTAAAAGGCCTCTCCCTGCACCCCACCCAAGAAGAATTAAAAAAAAAAAAAAAAAAAAAAAAAACCAGGCTGACTGCGAGCCTAGCTGGTACCAACTTAGATGTGCTGTGTCGGTTTCTCCGGCTTGTTTTCTGAGGCAAGCTGGAGCCTGGTTATATAGGTTCACATTCCTGCGTTGCTTACCTGAGGATGCTCGCATGGAAGGATTGTACACAGCGCTGGAAAGAGGACAGGCTCAGCCTGAATACGCATATGTAAATCACCACACGGATCTTTAATGTATGTTTAAATTCTTTGAATTCAGTAGCTTTCTTTACAATGAAATACAGTACCACATATTTTAAAGCTGTTTTAAGAGTTGATTCTGATTGTGGTATGCTTGATTCAAGGACTACTTCTGATAATAAGATTTCAAACAATCATAGGTTTCTGTCTGGGAAGTAAAAGAAAGGAGAAAAAGACAAGGTAAGGAATATGTATTAACTTGAAAACAATGCACCTTGAATGAACAAGGGTAACACTTATAAATACAAATTTATCTCTTAATCGTCTCTGAGTCAGGAGTGCTGGCTTGCTTGGCTTTGGGTAAGTTGCTTAACTTCTGTGCCTCTGTTTACCTGCATATAAAATGGGATAATGATACTTCCTCCGTCGTCAGAGCACTGTGAAAGCGCCTCAGGTCCTTAGATAAAAGGTAATACGTGGGAACCAGAGCAGTTGCTAGTCTATAAAGTGCCCAGGGAAGAGTGGATGAAAGAGATTATTAAGGTACAAAGCACTCCATTTTGTTATTGTTATCGCTTATTATACCCTTTGTCTTGGCTTTGTCATTTTCCGTATTCCCAAAGAAGCATTGCACAACCGGGCTTCTTCCGACATTATAGCAGAGTGTTTAGCTGAGTCAACCGTCAACGGCCAGATGTTTGCATATCATCTTTACGTGCAGACTCTGCCTGGTGAAATAGTCCTCTAAGGCTGGGAGCTCGGTTTCTCAGCCTCCACACTATTGACATTTGGGGCTGGGTGGATGGTGGTTCTGCAGTTTGCTTCATTCATTGTAGATAGAGTTTAGCACCGCCTTGGACTTTGGCCTTCCAGATGCCAGAAGCATCCTCCACCCCCCTCTGTGGCATCCCAAAGACTCACAGCCAACGTAAAACCCTCTGAGTTGGCCCTAACACCACTCATTTTAACGAACCACTGGTACTTAGTAATTGAGGAGAATTTGATAATGCTAACAAAAGACGCAAGATCTTATTTGAAAGTGTCGAAGTGAAAAAAAATATATAAATACTAACCCTCGCTTATATTTTCCATACAGTAGACCAGCCGTATCGTGAACTAGCCTATTTGTATGTGTTGATATAATGAATAGTATATTGGGAAAATATTCATTTTTTTAAATTCATCACACATATCTCTAGAATGTATAATCCATCCCCAAATCAAAATAATAGACAAAGAAAGTGTAAACGCTGAATATTTCATTTCTACAAGGACTATAACAAGTGACAACAATTCCCCTTACCTTCCCCACCACACATCCTGAAACCACAATAAACTCTTCATTGTATCTGACAATATAGGCTTTTGTGCTCATTGTTTAAGTATGCTTACCTTGTCTTCTACTTTTTGGTGTGCCCCCCCCCCTTTTTTTGAGAAAAATGAGTTCTCTCAGGCTACCCATGCATACATTTTTCTTACTCTTAAACCCGCAACCGAAATTATATCATGGTTCTTCTGAATGCCCATCCCATGTTTGTAGAGTTACGACAACACACTGTGACCCTGGACTGTGTGGTGTGCTATGATTTCACTTCTGCAACTTCATTTCCCTGTTATAAAACTATCCCTTTGCAGTGGAAGCTCGCTTTCATTTTCTTTTTCATTTTTTTTTCTATACGCTGCTTATAGGTTGACACCCAAATTTTCCTCCTTTCGATGCAGTTTAGAGCGTTGGCTAATGTATTGGCTTTGTTTTGCTTTTTCCTGGGTGATGTGACTCCTGGGTCTCAGTGTGGCTGCAGTGCTCAAGTCGGGAGCACTCATGATTCAACTTCTGTGGACTAGGAAGTTTCCAGCAGACTTCTCAGGGAGCCTGGTAAGACCGACTCCTTGCTATAAGCCCTACAGAAGTCTCATGATTTTTTCTTTCGTTCTTTCTTTCTTTTCTTTTCTATTTTTCTTTCTTTCTTTCTTTCTTCTTTCTTTCTTTCTTTCTCTTTTCTATTTTCCTTACTTTCTTTTTCTTTTTTTCCTTTTTTCCTTTCTTTCTTTTTTCCTTTTCTATTTTCCTTTCTTTCTTTCTTTCTTTCTTCCTTTCTTTCTTTCTTTCTTTCTCCTTCTTTGGTTGTGGTTGGTTGGTTGGTTGGTTTTAGTTTTGTTTTTGAGACAGGGTTTCTCTGTGTGGCCTTGGCTGTCTTGGAACTCACTTGGTCAGACGAAGCTGGCCTTGAACTCCTGATTGTTCCACCATTTGATTCTCGGCTAACTTGGGTTCCTCACAGAGGTTTGTACCATTGCTTCCAACTTTATCTCTGTGTGTATGATATTCGTGTGCATGGTCACATGCCTTCATGGGGGTAAATGTGGTCACTTGTGTAGCTCACATGTGGAAGTCAGAAAAGAACCTCTAGTGTTAGATCATACCTTGCACTTTGCTTTAGACAGAATCTCTTCATTTGTTTCCACTTGATATAAAAGTATTTCTTGGAGGGGGGGGTGTTTCTACAACTGCCTTGTTCCATCGAATGTAGACATGGCTACACCTGCTTTAGCCCATTTTAACTCCCGAATAAAGACCCAGACCACGTATTTTATCGACAAACTGCTAGCCTAAGCGGGGCAGGTTCTGAGCTCTTCTAACCCTGCAAGGCTGTCTACTTCCCAGCCACTTTACCTTCAGTGTGAGTCTTCCCTGGCTCCCTCTGGTCCATGTGTGTCATCAGGGAGACTTCCTTGGCAACCTGCTGGCAACAACTCCTCATGGTTGCTCCACACTTGCCTCCCTTTATAGTCCTTCTCTACTCTCTGATCTCCTTTAGGATCCCTCACCACCACTGAGATCAGAAATCCCACCCTATTCTCTTCTCTTCTGCCCAGCTAGTTGACTGATCAGCTCTTTTATTAACCAATCAGAGGCAGTGGAAAACAGTTTTTCCATAACTTAGAGACCGGTCACACCATCCTCCCGACTGCAACCAGATGTGTGGGCATAGAAATCAGAATCTGAATACACAGGACACAAAACCGTCCTCCAAACGCTTGGACCCACTCTCGCTGGCCCTTGATCTTTCAGGGACTTTCATTTCTCTGCCTCAACACCTCGCTGAAGGATTACTGATTTTACAGCCACTGCATCTGGCTTTATATGTGATCGGGGAGTGGGGTGAGGGGTGGAGGTGTTCCAACTTAGTCTCTCATGTCTCTTTCATGCTTTACCCACTAAGCCATCTTCCCAACCCTTGTTTCCAATTTCTGAACCTCCTTTCAGGGAGCTGCAAGACAGAGATCATCAATCCTGATGCCTTTGTCTCCTGCCCGGCCTTGGAATTCACCTTTTTCTGCTGAAGTCTGTCTGTTGCCATCTCTCACAGTCCAACGCCTTTGTTCCTAAGCCCATCCTGTTTGCCTTGCCTGTTCCAGCATTTTACTCTGGTTTTATAGACATGACTTGAGGAAGTAAAGGTGAATGTGTTTAGTCTGTTGTGTTTAATAGGAAATTTGGTTCATCTACTTCACAGATTTCCAGATACTTGCAAGTCTCTGTATTGGGTCTAGAATAGCCGTTTTCCTTACTCATTGAACAATATCAAAAACCCATACTGACTAGTGATAATTAATACTATAAGAAAGAAGTTCCTTACACACACACACACACCACACACACCACACATACACACACACACACACACACACACACACATACACACCTACTTATCAAAGAATGTTATCACATAGACCAAAGTAATGATTTCACCCAAAGACCAACTCGAATAACCAGTGACTTTGGGAAGGGGGTGCTGCTAACAGGAGTATGGGCCAGGATAGTTACAGGAGCAGAGATAACTCAGAAAAGCAGCTACATCACCCAAAAGCCCATACAAATTCGAGAGGAGATTCACAAAAGTTGTATCCCTGGAACTTCCTGCATAGCACGTGGGTAGCTCAAGAGTCCCAGAGTCTCTCTGCTCCATAGACAGCTCTCTCCATCTTAGCATCCGTTGACTATCAACGTGAATCTCCCTTCCCGTGCTCTTTCATATAATCACAAGCCCCATAGAGAAGAGGCAGAAACTCTGAGTACTATAGCCTACCACACCCTTTTAGAGAATAAAGTTCCCCAGACTCCAAGACCCAGTCTTGTCAGTGTGTTGTATTTCTGAGTCCCCATGTTCACTGTCAACAGTCCTGAAAGGATTGTCCCCTGCCACTCCTGTCACTACTGTCACATCCACTCTTGCTATTCTTCTCATAATTTCCCAATGGTCTTTGCTTTCTCCTGCTCCACTTATGGACTCACTACGTGTCAAGGTTATCAGCAAGCTTCATGTTACAAATCCAGCGCTTCCATCGCTTAAAAATTCCTACTTGGCCTTTCTTCATCATTGGGCAATAATGATTCTTTCATTCCCTCAGTTTTCCCTTTTGTAACTTAATCACCAAAGGAAAGTGGATTTGCCCCACCAACTTCACCAAGGCACCTTCTTCATCTTTTCTACCCAGTCCTCTTCTGCTTAGCCTCGAGAAACCCGGGTCAACACAGAACATAGTTATTATTCTTGTTCCTATTTTCCTCAGGCGACATTCTCCCTAGACGATTCCATGGAATCTCGTGGTTTTAGAAATCACTGCCAAATTCATGCCTTGAAGTAACCTTTTCCTCTCTAAATTCTAGTCCTTCATGATCTATTTCCCTGGGTGACATTTCCAAGTAGCTGTCTAAGCATCCTCCCAAAGTGAAACTTTGGCTAGGCCAAACTCTCCATCCTCATCTCTATCTGTTCCAACCCCACTCCTCTCCCTTTCCTTCCCTATGTTGATAAATAGAGTTGTTGTCAATCCAGTGGTTCAACCAAAAGCCCCAACAGCTCCCTTGCCTCTTGTGTTTCCCTTACCACCTAAATCCATTATGTCATCCTCTCAGCCACCATTTCAAAATCCAATCCTTAAAGCAACCAGAATAATCTTCTCCAAATATAACCAGATGCACGAGCCCCTCAACATTTCTTTCCTTGTATTTACTCCCACAAACACTCTCTCTATGTTGTCAGATGTGGCTCAGGCCAGTGGTATCCCTCGTGAGCATCCGTTCGGTACTTGTTCTACAGGTGTGCAGAAAGCAAAGGAGTGGAGCCATGGAAGCTTCCACTGGGATGTCAGAGTCTGGGAGGCAAGGCAGAATCTTGCTGCTGAGCTGGAACCCCAGCAGATAGCACATGATGAGTAATGAATGCCTTGTGAAACTATGGGCATGGTGGAATAAAGGGTACCACCCTTTATAGCAAATGGTAGACTGTTAGGGAGAGCTGCCAACATCAGTGTGAGAGAGCAACCATATGGGCAGCAACTAGCAGAGCCATAGGGTTAAGATCTGCAGTGTTTGGAGATGCCACTTACTATACGGTGCACAGGATTGAGCTACGAGTATGTGTTGTCTGCCTTGTAGGGGTTTGATGGTACTGTTGTAGTTACTGTTCTATTGCTGTAAAGAGACACCATGACCAAGAAAACTCTTTTTTGTTTGTTTGTTTGTTTGTTTGTTTGTTTGTTTTTCGAGACAGGGTTTCTCTGTGTAGCCCTGGCTGTCCTGGAACTCACTCTGTAGACCAGGCTGAACTCAGAAATCCGCCTGCCTCTGCCTCCCAAGTGCTGGGATTAAAGGCGTGTGCCACCACGCCCAGCTCTTTTTTTTTTTTTTTTTTAAGGAAACTCTTATAAACTCTTTCATTGAAGGCTTGCCTACAGCTTTACAGCTTTAGTGGCTTAGTCCTTGATCATCATGGCAGGAAAGAGACAGCCATGGGGCTGGAATAGTAGCTAAGGGCTTTACATCCTGATCTCCAGGCCAATTTACATCCCCTAATCCCAAACAGTTCCACTAACTCATGACTAAGTATTTAATATATGACCCAATGGGGACCATTCTCATTCAAACCTCCACACTTAGTTCGAGCTAATCCTCTCTCTCTCTCTCTCTCTCTCTCTCTCTCTCTCTTTCTATTTACTCATTTTCACTATTGAAACAGGAATCTTTATTCTGTCTCTATCCTGTCTTGCAAGGAACTAACTTGATTCTTTTATTTCACAGGGGCTTCCATCTGAGTTTTCCTTGAGGCCCAAAAGAGTCTTTGGACTTAGACTTTTGACTGATGCTGGAATAGTTAAGACTCTGGGACTATTCAGGGTAGAGTGATTATCTTTTCCACTGAGAAATGACCATGAAGCTCATGGGTGACTATAATTATTTGGATTTGAGGTGTCCCCTAAAGATTTATATGTTGGAGGCATCTTGTAGTGATGGGTAAGGTGACAGGGACTTTAGTGAGAGACCATTAAGACATTGGAGGCATACCCTTGCACATGACTGTGAGACTGCAGACTCTTTGGCTTCCTGTTTGGTTTGAAGACTGTGGTGGTTTGAATACGCTTGACCCATGGGAACTGGCACTAGCCAGAGGTATGGCCAAAGGTGTGGCTTTGTTAGAGGAAGTATGCTACAGCATTGGTGGGCTTTGAGGGCTTCTAAGCTGAAGCTCCACCTAATGTGGAAGAGAGACTCTCCTGGCTGCCTGTGGGAAGGCGGTATCCTTCTGCCTGCCTTGGGATCAAGATGTAGAACTCTCAGTAACTTCTTCAGTACCATGTCTACCTGCATGCTGCCATGCTTTCTTCCATGATGATAATGGACTGAACTTCTGAAACTGTAAGCTATTGCAGTAAATCTCCAACCCCAATAAGCCCATGTAAAAAAACAAAAAACAACAACAACAAAAAAACTGCAACCCAGTTACTGTTTTTATAAGCTGTATGCCTAGATGGGGCAGATCTACCACTACACTACTCTCTTCCCCGGCTATGAGATCCTTTGCTACTTGTGACTTCTCAAGGTCATGCACTTCTGCTCCATCTTCCCCCTCTTCTTCTTCCATCTTCCACCTCCCCTTCCTCTCCTCTCTAAAACTTCCAGCACCACCTTTCCCTTCCACTGCCCAATCACAGGCCTTCCTTTGATCTTTTAGAATAGGGAGAAGGTTCACTTGAAATCACTTGAGAATATGTGATCAACTCCCTTAGGGCAGCCCCACTTGAGGAAGCAGAATTAACATCAGAATACCCACAGTACCAGGGCAACCCACTACAGTTAGCCAGCCCCCAACTAAATGTTTTCTTTTATAAGAGTTTCCTAGATCATGGTATTTCTTCACAGCAATGAAACCGTAACTGAGACAATGGTCATCTTTCCTTTTGCACACACTCCTATTGTGTACCATGAAATTGCCCCTTGACTACACTAATGCTAGTGCCATGCAATTGAATCTCCACAATTTTGAGCAAAATAACTCACTTTTCCTTATAAAGTTTCCTTGCCTTAGGTATTTCATTCTGGTAATGAAAACCTCACAAATACAGGGTCCAGTTCATTTAGCTCCTGCCTTCGCCATCCGCTTTAAGTCCGGGGACTCCCTTTTGCATTAAGTTAACCTTTTTTCTTTTTAATTATTTATTTATTATATGTTACTACATTGTAGTTGTCTTCACACACTCCAGAAGACGGCATCAGATCTCATTACGGATGGCTGTGAGCCACCAGGTAGTCACTGGGATTTGAACTCAAGACCTCTGGAAGAGCAGTCAGTGCTCTTAACTCCTGAGCCATCTCTCCAGCCCCGTAAGTTCACCTTTTAAAACTGTTCTTAAACTATCCTAACCTCACTCCTGTCTCATGACCTAGATATAGCCATATTTTCTGACCACTGAGATCTCAGCTCAACTCTCATCTCCCCTGCAAAGGCTTTCCCTGATTTCTCGGTCTGAAACAAAATCTACATCATAAACATAAACCAGTATTGTTTTATAGTTCACTAGACTATCACTACTGGGGATCATCCATATGTGTTTATTGTGTCTCTCCTATTCTAGAATAAACCTCTGAAACAGACATCTTGCCTGTTGGTGTCAACTTTCTATCCCCAAACTCCAGCAATTTCTAACAAACACTAGGTATTCACTAGAGAGTAAATATTAGCTATCAAATCTAAGTTCTCTGGGAGATTTGGAAAGCTCTGCAAACCAAATAGAATATACCCCACTGGTTGGCAAGGAATTTTTTTTGGGGGGGTGGGGTTTGAGACAGGGTTTCTCTGTATAGCTCTGGCTGTCCTGGAACTCACTTTGTAGACTATGCTGGCCTCGAGCTCTGGCTGTCCTGGAACTCACTTTGTAGACTATGCTGGCCTCAAACTCAGAAATCCACCTGCCTCTGCCTCCCGAGTGCTGGGATTAAAGGCATGCGGCACCATGCCCGGCTCAGGAATTTATACAATAAAATTATATACAATGTCCAATTATGACATTATGGGTGGTGGAGGATGTCTCTGTGCACTGTGTATCCAAATGCTGATTTCTGTACCCAGAGATCTGGTTGCAGTCGGACTTTGTTATTGTCAGTATTAGGAAGCATCTCCTGCCTCGGCATTTTGCAGAACACTGTTTTCCATAGCCTTCTAGTTGGCTAAATAAAGATCTGGACGGCCTATAGCTTGGCAGGGGAGGAAAAGGCAGAACTTCCTGGTTCAGAGAGAGTGAGAGAGGGTCTTAGGTAGGGAGCAGGGGTGTCACCATCAGGACAAGTATGAAGAAGGAGCCAGAGTGAGACTAGGATGACAGGTGACAGCCCATGTGTCTGGGAAGTAGGTTGGGAATTAGTCTAAGGCCAGCATTGTGGGGTTAGCATAGCTCAGAACCTGCCCAGCTATAGTGCCTGAAGTTTCTAAACAAATATAAAGGACTCCATGTCATTATTGGGGAACAAAGGCAGGCACAGAAAAGCCTCTAGTTTACGTTGGAGTTAGGTAGCATACAATTTTTATATTGTGTTATCCATATGTTGTTAGATACTGAAACATATGCCTGTTATGGCAACAGAACGCACCCCACCTCCACATATCATTAAAGAGGGAACTACTGAAGCTGGTAGGGTTGTGGTCAAGAGCAAGAACTTAAACATGCATCTTCCCACCAAGTCATGTGACCTTGGAGAGTGTGTATAAGTTCTTGGTTAAGTCACTTACCCCATAGGATTATGTGGAATAGTAAATGAGATTCAGCCCCAGATTATGTTATTGAAGTAACCACTGAACATGTTACATGTATGTATGTATGTATGTATGTATGTATGTATATGTATATAGACAAATTCCAATAAAGTTGAAAGAGTACCTTCCACCCTGTAATTCTTCAGCCTAAAGAAGAAAATATCGAGAGAGAGAGAGCTGGAAAAGATGGAGTATCTTAAGATGTACTTCAACCAGACAAAGAAGTCAGTCAGGATAAAATGAAAAGACCGCAGAGTGAGAGGTAAGGATTCAGTGGCACATTGTATAAAGAAAACTATCCAGAATACCAGGAGAATTATACAATCTATTAAGAAAAAAAAGGGGCTGGCGAGATGGCTCAGTGGTTAAGGGTGCCGACTGCTCTTCCAAAGGTCCCTAGTTCAAATCCCAGCAACCACATGATGGCTCACATCCATCCGTAACGAAATCTGATACCCTTTTCTGGAGTGTCTGAAGACAGCTACAGTGTACTTACATATAATAAATAAATAAATCTTAAAAAAAAGATAACCATGAATATGAATATTCCACTCAAGCAGTCAAATCAACAGGAAAAGATGATCAAAAAGAAATGGCCAAATACACCAGAAGGCACCAGCTTCCACTCTCTTGTACTGGCACACACACTGGAAGGCATCAGCTTACGCTCTCTGTATTGACACAGTTCAGGTCTGAAAACGCCAGAGGTGGTGCGAAGTCAGAGGGGAATGGTTAGTGCTGAGTCATAATGGATCCAATAGTTTTGAGGAAATCTGTGACATATCTAGTGAAGATGTGTCTTCCCACAACACTGCTTTTGTTTCTAGGCATCTACCCTAGAGACATCCCAACTCCTGGGTGTGTTTTGTGATACTAGCAGTAACTGAAATTGTGGGAAAACTATCACTAATCCATAGTCAAGTAGACTTATAGGTTATAGTATTTTTCTACCAGGCCTCTGCAGGCTAAGACAGGAGGATGGTGAGTTTGAGGGTGAACTGGGATTACATAGCAACATCCTGTCTCAAAATAGCAAAAGACAAGTATAATCAACTATAGTTTCTCTTTAACATAATAGGGCGTTTTATAGCACCTCAAAATTAACAGACAGACACATTTTCAGGCTGGGAGTAGTAGTAGCACGTAGGTATCTAGGAGTTCAAGGCCAACCTGGTCTACATACAGAATTCCCAGCCAGCCAGGGCTATACAGTAGGACTCTGCCTGGAAACCCAAACCAACAGTTTTTATATGCTGGAGTGAAGGCTCAGCAGGTAAGACTCAGCTTCTACAGAGGGTAGTACTTTGGTTCCTAAGGCTCCATCAGGTAGCTCATACACTAGCTCTAGGGTAGCTGACATCCTCCTCTGGTCCATGAGGACACCTGTATTCAATTCACATCGACACACAATTAGACTAATGGAGAGTCGAAGCATTCGCTTATGGAAAACTTCCGAAATGATAACATAGACTGTTGGCCAACTCGTACTTTGGTAACACAATTTAAAATGTATTAATTACTCCTCAGAACAGATATCGGGGGTGGGTGGGAATATAAGGGCCACACGGTGCCTGGCATGGGTTCTTCCTGAGTGCTATGCTGGGGAGCAAACTTGGGGCCTTGCACACTGGGGAAGGGTTCTGTCATAGCTCCATCCTCAGCCCCAATAAAAACCCACTGGCTACGCAAGATGGAGTTTGGGAGAAAGAAATCATTACTTTGGTTTGTGTGATGACTTCCAGTGGGGTGTGTGTGTGTGTGTGTGTGTGTGTGTGTGTGTGTGTGTGTTGGAAAAAGCCTAGCATCTAAAATAAAGTTTGAAGGAACATATCCAGACTGACAGTCATCTTTCCATAAGGGAAGTTTGATTTTTAAAATGACTGTAACTTTAACCGACTTGGATATGCCCCAAGTTGTCATGAGGCAGCTCTACCTCCCCCCCACCCCCACCCCACCCCCACCCCCTATCCTTGACAAGTAAAAATCTCTGCAGAGTTGGAAGAAATGCAGTGAAACCATGTGCCCTGGAAATGTTTAAAATGGTTTGTGGCTTGGAGCAAAAACGAGGGAACAGAAGCCAGGCCAGTTCAAAGTCCCCACCCCGTTAGCATCACTGATCTTTAACCCCCCCCCCCCCCAATGCCACTGATCTTGCTACTAAGATCTAGAAACAGCTCTTAGAACTGCTTCTTGGGCCTCTGCGTAGACAGGCAAAGTGCTGGATGAACCTTCCTGCGTCTTTTTAGCAGACATAACCCTCATCCTTGATTCGTGTTCTGAGACCATTGCCACGCAGGAACTCTTCCAACTTTTCTGAAATCTTTTTCTTGTTTTGTTTTGAAACTTGACAAATCATGATGTTCCCCTTTGTATATAAGCATCTTCATCAAGCAAAACTTTGTGCAGATGTTGTCCACACAGAAGGAGCCTGTGGGAAACTCTTGGATATGGGCCACTTGTTGAGGGTGGTCCTCACACTGCTGTGGCTCCTTGTCCTCTTCCACAGACAGAGGTTGGGCTCTGCGACAATTCTGACTGAGTCCCATCTTCTACTGCAGAAGTCATGTACTTCATGATAGCCCAGACCTGGATTCAGCATTTCAGAAAAAAAATTGCCTAGGGAAAAAAGTCAATATAGAAAGACACACAGTGCCCAGCCTTTCCCTGGGATAGAGTTTCAGATCTTTGATAGAACTTTGGTAGCAGGCAGTCAGGGAAACCTACTCAAAACAGTTTGGGACACATCTCTGTTTGTTAGACTGTGAATAGTTTTTGCTTCTGAGAACTAGGGTAAATCTTCTTATCCTGGGTCCTATACAGAGTATTATAGATGCTACTGAAGGCATCCATAGCATTTCTGTAGATCAACCACCATTTCAAAAGCATAGGAGACATATGAAATGTCCTTTCAGGAAGTACTTACTCTGCCCCAAATTCCAGGGGGATTCTTACTAGCTTCTCTGTGAACAGAAATCTTCACCACCTTAAAAACAAAAACAAAAAGCACACTACTGAATTCAGTCTAGTGTTTCTTCCACCCAGCTAAACTTAAAATTAAAGAATCAATTCATCATCCTTTTTGACCACCACCACCACCACCAACAACAACAACAACAAAAAATCTTCAAAGCTATATATTTCACCAAGGCATATTCACAAGAGTAAAGCAGCTATGAAGTCATTTGAAGTTGTGTGGACATTGGATTGACTTTCACACATCAAAATTTCTCACTATTTTCTGATGTCAACTAGATAGCATTAATAACATAACCAATCTGATCTGGGCAAATCATATATCAGTCTCCACCATCATTGATATACTACTGGGCAAAATTAAAAGTTGGCTTTTACTTTTTAACAAGCTTTAATTAAAATTTCTAAAGGCACTATTTTTTCATAATATTTGTATAGATTATTTTATAGATCATGAACCCTGAACACACTCATTTCTCAGTCCTTCCAAGTTCAGTCTTGTGATTTCCCTCAAAAAAGAATAAGGAGGAGGAGGAGAAGGAAGAAGAAGAAAGAAGAAGAAGAAGAAGAAGAAGAAGAAGAAGAAGAAGAAGAAGAAGAAGAAGAAGAAGAAGAAGAAGAAGAAGAAGAAGAAGAAGCATCCAATTTGTTTTACCCATATACTTGTAGGAACATGGTCAAACACCCGGCCACTTAAGACTGAGCAGGAGTGAATTGTTTCCTATACTTGGTACCCATTCTATGTACTCTTTTCATTTAACCAATTTCACTCTTTAAAGAGTCCCAGGAGAGAAGCATTATTATTCCTTTGACCAAGTCAGAAAAAGGAAGTCTAGAAATAATGCAAACTACTTTGTCAGTCTTCCTGCTTCCAGAATCCATCCTTGGTTTATACACCAAAGGATTAGTTTTCAGAAAAATAAGAGTACAAATCGCTCACTTTGTACGCTTCTTTGTGGTTTTATTCATTTTTTTCATCAAAATTATAAGACTCCAGATTCAACCAAAGACTAAGAAGCACTGGACTAAGCAAACCTCGTGAGTGCGGCCCACGCAAGGCTCTGGTCCACGCAAGGCTCTGGCACACGTAAGGCTCTGGCCCACGTAAGGCTCTGGCCCACGTAAGGCTCTGGCCCATGTAAGGCTCTGGCCCATGTAAGGCTCTGGCCCATGTAAGGCTCTGGCCCACGTAAGGCTCTGGCCCACGTAAGGCTCTGTCTTTGCGCGACCATGTGACATGCGGCAGGTGTTATATCAGACAATATTTGTCAGACAGATGCTCACTGCTTTCTGGGTCATTACTTGGGATATGAGGACAGGCCAGCTTTGGAAAGCATTTTGTAAATGTACACAATCAGTAAGCTAACAAGGCGGATACCCCTGTTACAGATAAGCTTGTCCATCCTTCATGGGTAGTCTGCGTACGGTCATGTTCAATCAGAGCTCTTCCAGGTGAGTTTTCTTAGTTCTAAAGAGGTTAACTTGTTTTTGAACTTCAAATTTTTTCTTTAAACATTTTATGCAATATATCTTGAGCAAATTCTTTTCTTTCCACCAACCCCTCCCAGGTCCTTCCTACTTCCCGCTGTACCCAACCTCTCTCTCTCTTTCTCTCTCTCTCTCTCTCTCTCTCTCTCTCTCTCTCTCTCCAAAAAAAATTTTAAAAAAGGAAATCAAACAAAAACTATGACAATCAAAACAAAATAAGAGAGAGAAGAAAATCAACAAGACAAAACAAAAAGCACACACATCCTGCTCGGCCTGCCCGGGAGTGTGACTGGTATGGATACCGGGTGACACTCCATCCATAAAGTTGACCTTTTCTTTCCCAGCATGTATCTGTTGGAAAGAGCTTCTTGGTTAGGGGTGGGACTTTGTGTCCACTTCCCTTTCTCTGTCTGGGATTCTGTCTGGGTTGAACCTGTGCAGGCCCTGTTCGTGCTGCCCCAGTCTCTGTGGGTTCATCTGTGCTTTAGTCCTTGTTGTGTGTGTCTGGAAAACACTCTTTCCCTGGTCCTGGCTCTCATCTTAAATTCTGCCTCCTCTTCAACACAGATCCCTGAGCCTCGAGGGGAGAGGTTGAACTTCTTTTTAGGTTTCAATTTCCAAGGGAACTTATGTCCGTATGTATGTCCGTATGTACGTGTGTGTGTGTGTGTGTGTGTGTGTGTGTGTGTGTGTGTGTGTGTGTGTGCTGTTTGTGTATGTAGTATATGTGTGTTTGTGTGTGTATATATGAGTGATGTGTGTTTGTGTATGGAGTATTGTGTGGTGTGTGTGATATGGTGTATGTGTGTTTGCGAGTTTGTGTGTATGTATATGTGCACTTAAGCCTACCCATAGGGATGCTGGAAATTGATGCTTGGTGGTGTCTTTCTCCATCTTGCCTTTGTTTCTGACACAGGTTTCCTTACTGCACCTGGTGTTCACAGCTTCAGCGTGTCCGCCCCAGCAAGCGCAGGCCCTTAGTGCCGTAGGTACAGGTGTGTGTCTCCATGTTTGGGTTTTTCTTGAGTGTCGGGGGCCTGAACTCAAGTCTTCTTGTTTGCACAGGAAGCACCTCACTGACTAAGCCACCTCCCCCAGGCCCCTTCCAGGATGCTTTTATCGGCGACCATTCTACTATAACTTCAGAGTATTAGAAACTAGTATTTCCAAAGCCTCTAGAAGGAAGTCTGACTCCTTCATCTTCCAACAGAAATTGCTCCTAGTTTTAAGGCAATATGTAAGCCTCATAAAGCAAGGGAGTATGGTCCTTTTCTCAAGGACTGTTGTGCCAATTTTTTCCCCTATGAATTATCAAAATATCACTGCAAACATAGTTATAAATCTGATTGGCTAGTCGCACACAAAAGAATGGCGTTCCCACGGAGCAACGAAGAGCTGTGGGTTCCCTGAGGTGGGGACTGGGGAAATAGAACAATAGAGGAAGAACTGACAGTTAACTCAGCTTCTGTTTTGTAAGGATTAAGGCAGGGACTTCCTCGGTCACTCTGACTCAGGTAGGCTGAATCTGTGAATTGTCAGGGAGTCTTCAGGAAAAACTGGTCTGTTTTGGGATCTGGTGCCACTTTGATTTGGTTTGATCTGTTAAAATCCATAGCCAGGCCTCTCCGCTCAAAACACTGTCCTCAGAATTCTCAATCAAGCCAAGTTGCTGTAGGCGAGAAGACACAGAAGTGACGGCCCCACCTTCACAGAGCACTGCAGTTAGGTGTCTAAAGAAAATCTGATTTAAAAGATAGGGTAGTACCCAGCTCTGTACTGAAGTAAGAACTCACTGCAGGTGGGAGCTCAGAATAAGGAAAGACAGAATTCCCCAGGAATGAAGAGACTCTTCAAGTAGACTAGACTGGCATGGAGTAGAGAAAGGGGACAGTAGAGCCCTTTAGAAGCTGGCATTAGGGATGGGGTGAGGTCACAAGCTCCCGGGGCCTGGGCAAGGTGTGAGAGACTTTTATCCCCTCCCTAAGATGATCAACTCTAATGGTTTACCTCTTGGGCTTTCTCTGCAAATTAATTCTGCCTCAGATGCTTCTATAGTCTTCAATTCATTCTCTAAACCAGATTTGTTTTGTTTTTGCTTTTGCTTTGTTTGTTGTTGTTGGGTTTTGTTTCTTCTTCTTTCCTTCTCCTCTTCCTCCTCCTCCTCCTCCTTCTTTTTGAAACAGGGTTTCTCTGGGTAGCTCTGGCTGTCCTGGAACTCACTTTGTAGACCAGGCTGGCCTCGAAATCGCCTGCCTCTGCCTCCCAAGTACTGATATTAAAGGTGTGCACCACCATGCCCGGCTAAGACAGAAGGTTTTAAAGTTAGTTTTTCATGTGTGTTTTTTTTTTTTTTAATGTTTTATATGGTCTAATATTCAAAGCTACAGGGAGAAAGTGGGGGTGAGGGAATTCCACTCCCGATGGCCAGCTATGTTGTTGTGCTGCCTTGTGTGAGACAACCCGTGGACCACTTTCCTGGGTGTTCTCTCAGCGAGTCTCTGGATGGCCCCACGCGCATGCTTTCAGACTTCACGTGTGTGTTTATGCGCCGTGCGCATCCATTTTTACACGAAGAATAGATTGCCACTGGGATCTTGCTTCCTTCACTTTAATGTAGATTTTTGGAGCTCTTTCATCTAGATTCATTCCATATTCATTTGCTACGTTCCTGTGCAGTACAACTACGTGCCGGATACTCACAGGCGCTAAGGATGGAACATTGGATGAAATCCACAGCATGTCTGCTTGCACAGAGCTTACATTCCAGGAGAGGGGTGCAAAGAAGGCTATCGGTAAACTATGAAATATGTGGACAAGTATCATATGGTGTCAAGGGAATTTCACTGGTTAAAAAAGTTCATTTTATCTCTCCAAAACAGCTCACTGATGGACACCCATTGGTGATGTAATTTTCAACCGCCAAGCATAGGGAGGGACTCGATACCACGCTACCCAGCCGCACACTGGCCCAGACTCAAAATTCCCTCTCGAGAAAAATGGCCCTGAAATTGTGCAAAGACTTTCATTTTCATCTCCACAAATGCTTTAAAAATAATAGATGTTAAAACAATCTGTTGAGTGAGTGATTGTTAGGTAATTAGCGTGCCCCGTGTGGTTTTCTATCAGTGAAATGTTGCAGCGTTTGCAGAGTAAATAAATGATGGTTTCAGTCAGTCTGGCACGCACATCTTTTTTTTTTTTTTTAAGTTCATGAATGTGGATAGTTTCAAAATGCTCTATTACTACCAAAATATCATGTTTTTAAATTGCTAAAAAATTGGATTTATACTGAAACCCTATCAACCATCATGGTTAAAATTTATTCAATCCTCTGCAATTTAATTTTTTTTCCCCTTTTAAAACATCACAAAGGCAATGCGAGCTTCTAAATCTGTTATTTATTAACAGCACACATGCTGAGCTAAGGACATTTCTAATGCCCCAAATTGCTGACTTTTGGATGTTTGGGCCTCTGACTCTTCTTTGAAGTCTCAGTGGAGGGGTAAAGAACTGAATGCATGTGACATTATATGCGCTACACGCAACAGCAGACGACACAGAGAAGCATCATCAGCTGGAAAAGATTCTTCAGAACAATTAGAATATTCTTTAGAGTCTCCAACACTTTAGGTGTTCATCGTATATGACCCATCCCAAAGAACAGGGCTTCAAGCTTCATTCTATAGACACCAACAATAGTGAGTCCTCAATTCAATTGGCCAACACTTAATAATAGACAATAAATGAACAAACTGAGAGAAGACCCCAGTTTAGAGTTTTGCCTTACCTACTACTATGAAGCTGAATTTGTAGGTTTCAACTATTGATGTCTTGACTAAGAAGAAATATTTCTCAACACCTGACATCTCCCCTCAAAACAAGAAAGCAATCACATTTGCTTTCTTTCTTAACATCTTCAACGATTTAGGGGAACTTCACCACCAGTAAGAAATAAGATGACAAAACACAGTAGAGTTTTATGAGTGGCACGTCACATGGCTGGTCATTAATATTTATTTGAGGAAGCCACCTAACTTCTCTCCCTTAAGTGGGAAAGGCCAGAGGAACACAGGACTTACCTAACACAGGACTTATATAATCAATGGCAAATGTGTGTCAAACGTTGTCTTGGCTGGCATATTAGTGTTATTATTTTGGTGTGTAGGTGTAGGTGTGTGTGTGTGTGTGTGTGTGTGTGTGTGTGTGTGAGAGAGGGAGAGAGAGAGAGAGAGAGAGAGAGAGAGAGAGAGAGAGAGAGAGAGAGAGCCTGAGGGATGTTTACCTATGTCCACGTGTGTGTGGTGCATGTGAATGTATCTGTAAGGAGGCCAGAACCAACTTCCGATAGCTCCTTGCTGCTCCCTGTAACCACGGAATCAGGAGCTGGCTAGTTTGACTAGCCTGGTCAGTGACCACAAAATCAGGAGTTGGCTAGCTTGACGAGCCTGGTCAGTGACCACGGAACCAGGAGCTGGCTAGTTTGACTAGCCTGGTCAGTGACCACGGAGCCAGGAGTTGGCTAGTTTGACCTGGTCAGTGATCCCTAGGGAGCCTCCAGTCTCCGCTTTCCCAACGCTGCAATTCCAAGTGTGCATCTCTGCATCTAGCTTTTGCTTGAGTGCGTAGGATCGGACCCCGGGGCCTTACACTTGTGTGGCCAGTACTTTACCGAGTGAGCCAGCATCCCTTGATGCGCCCTCACCCATGAAGCGCCCTCACCCCAGACTTCTGTTTCTGTTTTGCCTTAACAGTCTGAATCCATCTCTTTCATGTGCATGCAAATACCTGAGAAATCCTGCTTAATATGCAAAGCCCGGGCTGAAGCATCTCTGTGGTAAAGCCCAAGGCCTTGCTTGACGCACTTGATAGTTCTGGAGGTCCGTCCCTAAACTATTTTACCCGTTAGGCTTGCCATCCTGCTGCTGTAAATACTTTTCCCTACTACTTGGTTCCACAGTCACTTTAGAAATAAAATCTAGCCCAGTGGGAAGGCCCACGGTGCTTAAAGAAATATGACTTCCATGTTCTAGACTGCATGAGGCAAAGGGTCCCACAGTGAAACATGGAGTCCAGGGGTTTGTTTTGCTTTTTGTGTGTGTGCATGTATGTGTGCATGTGTGTGAGCATGTATGTGTTTGTGTGAGTCTGTCTGTGTGTGTCTCTGTTTGAGCGTCTGTGTGTGTGTATGTGTGTGTGTGTGTGTGTGTGTGTGTGTGTGTGTGTGTGTGTTTGGGTGTGTTTGACTGAGTGAGTCTGTGTTTGTCTCTGTGTGTCTCTGTGTGAGTGTCTGTTTGTGTGTGTGCATGTGTATGTGTGTGTGTGCATGTGTATGTCTGTGTGTTTGTGTGAGTGAGTGTATGTATATCTGTATGTCTCTCTGTGTGAGTGTGTGTGTGTGTGTATGTGTGTGTGTGTGTGTGTGTGTTTGAGTGAGTCTGTGTGTGTGTGTGTGTGTGTGTGTGTGTGTGTGTGTGTGTGTGTGTGTGTGTGTGTGTGTGTGTGTGTGTGTGTGTGTGTGTGTGTGTTTGGGTGTGTTTGAGTGAGTCTGTGTGTGTGTGTGTCTGTGTGTGTGTACACGAGTATGTGTGTTTGTGTGTGCATGTGTGAGTCTATGTGTGTGTGTGTATGTGTGCCTCTAGCCATTCTATAAGCCATCAGAGGCTGCTTTCTGCCACTTTACAAGGCAATGGCCAGTGTTCTGGGTTCTTGCTGGTTGCCAGGGAGAGCTTTATATTCAGTGTCTGTCAGTGGTGAAGATTTAGTAAAAGGAAATGGGAAAGCAAGGGAGAAAGAAAGCCACGGCAGCAGTTACAGGGCTCAGCTTAAAGGACCACATCCAAGTCAACTGCAGTAGCAGCAGCAGCAGCCTCAATGATCTGCCAATTCAGACTTACTCCTCCTCCCTCTGCTCTCTCTAGGTTTTCTTCCAAATTCACATCCCATGGTATGCATTGCACTAAACTTTCAGAAGAAGGACTTTATAGTCACAATTCAGAATCACTCTCCTCCAGAGGGCAATCCTTAACTCCAGTTTCAGCTACTCTATAAGTCAGAGGTGTCAAATATTTTGACCACAATATGCAGTTAATAAATAAGTTATTTAACACCAATGTAAATAATGCTTGCCCTAATTTTATAATATTTACATCATAATATTGTACTATTTCTGTTATTAATCAATTCTCTC
This sequence comes from Mus minutoides, assembly GCA_902729485.2. Classification (NCBI taxonomy): domain Eukaryota; kingdom Metazoa; phylum Chordata; class Mammalia; order Rodentia; family Muridae; genus Mus; species Mus minutoides. Next base: position 2,727,648 of record LR749559.1, on the reverse strand, counting down.
CTCTCCTGCTCTACCATACTCACTTACAAAACTGACAGCAGTGACGTGCAGAATGGATTTCCTAACTGTCTGAGTTGTGAAACCCTTGATCCATATCTCTCAGGCTTTCATGTGCATGCAAATACCTGAGAAATCCTACTTAATATGCAAAGCCCAGGCTGAAGCATCTCTGCGGTAAAGCATAGTTGGGCAAACCCAAGGCCTTGCCTTCAACCCCCAACATAAAACAAACGGCAACAATGAAATCCCAACCACCTTACCCCCCTCCCCCCGTCAGAGTTGATGGCTTTCTCCATCTTTGTCCAAATCTGATTGTCTTCCTGGAAATTTGTTCATCTGCTCTTCCAGAGGTCCTGAGTTCAAATCCCAGCAACCACATGGTGATTTACAACCATGGGATCTAATGCCCTCTTCTGGCCTGTCTGAAGACACCTACAGTGTACTTCTATATAATAAATAAATAAATCTTTGAGCCAGAGTGAGTAGGTCCAGGGTGAGAAAGAAGAAAAAACAAAAGAAAATTGTTCATCTCTCCCCAAATTATGCTATACCAAAGGTACTTCATGTGAATGATGTGCCTAACGAGAAAGAAGAAAAAAATATCAATACTGGCAGTGAAGGAGACAAACCATCAAACACATTATGCACTCAAGCTTGGGCATGTAGTCAAACCATGAAAAAGATCTACCTAAAATCGATGAAATGTGTATTGATATCTCTTTGTATCTAGTCAGAATCCCAGGGGTTACAAGAGGCTGCTCTCTCCAACCCCATGAAACTCTCACATCTTCTTTCATTTTGAAAATTCATATCTATTCTAGCCAGAATAGCTCCATGGCTGAGTAAGTCACCTTCCATATAAAAATAAAAAAATGTAAAAACCAGGGTTGAGTTCATAGTAGTCCTACACACCCTCCTCTCTACAGTCCTCCTGCTTTCTCTCCTGTTTAAACTTTTTCCTCTATAGTATACATCTTCTTTATTTTCCTTTTTACTCTGTTCTACTATTCGCTCTCCCTACCATGGCCCTTTCTAATCTCCTGGTGTCCGTGAGTGCTCTATTACAAAACAGAGGTTGAAGACAGTAATGCTGCGTGGCTAGCTAGTGCTGATCCCAGAAGCAGTGTGTTAATAGACAAAACTTCAAGACCTAGGTGTGGGATATCTCTGGAGGAGTTGGTTAGTGTAGCCCCAGATAGCCCCCAAAAGAATACAGGCTCTTAGCTGTCCACCAGAGTTAGAGAATAATATCCTTTTACCAACGACAATCTGAGGGTTGCAAGTTGCAGAGACTGTCACCTGGGACTGAGCTGGAAACTTCCCGTTGGCTAGCAGTCAAAGTCATAGAGGGTGCCATGGAGGCTCCTGGAGGATAAAAAATACCGTGGGTCTTACCGATCTATGAACTCTGTGAACCACAAAAAAGAAAAAGCAAGCTACCAGGAAAATAAACATATACAGTTGTGCCATAACTGTTATGGGGGATAACAAACTCGGATTGGGTGTGAGGCTTATTCTATGGAAGGGAACCTGTGCCCAACACTGAGGAGGTTAGAGACCCACATGCGGTAGCTAAATTGTTACAACACCAAACTGTTTTGTAAATATGTATGCTGTCAAGTACTTTCTAAATATGTATGTTTATTCCCCTAGACAAACGCTATTCTCAGCTCCATGCAGAGAAGAGTTGTGTTACGGACTCGGGGGTGCGCACGGTACTAAGAACCAGTGACAGCCTAATAGTCAGCCATAAACAAGATGCTTCCAGCACCGCCTCTAAGGCTGAGGGGACGTTGCAAAAGAGGGAGTAAGAAGACACATGTAAGAGGGCTGGAGAGATGGCTCAGCGGTTAAGAACACTGGCTGCTCTTCCTAGAGGTCCTGAGTTCAATTCCCAGCCACCACATGGTGGCTCACAACCATCTGTAATGGGATCTGATGCCCTCTTCTGGGGTGTCTGAAGACAGCAACAGTGTACTCATATACATAAAATAAATAAATCACTTTATATATATATAAAAAAAAAGACTCATGTAAGAGTCGGAAGATAGGGTGAAGGGCTGTGAAACATTATCTTCTAGCCTTGACGAAACCATTGCAGTCATGAATTGATAACTGGTTACTTACAATGGACCTGTACAGCACAGGACAGGCCCTGGCAATGGTCGTGGAAGTGGGTGGGCTTGGAGGATGTGGTGATTTGAATACACTTGGCCCAGAGAGTGGCACTATTAGGAGGTGTGTCCTCGTTGCAGTTGTTGAAGGAAGTGTGTCACTGTGGGGTGGACTTTGAGACCCTCCTCCTAGCTGCCTGAAGAGATTCAGTTTTCTCCTCTTTGACTTCAGAACCAGATGTAGAGAACTCTCAGCTCCTCCAGCACCACGCCTGCCTGCAGGCTGCCATGTTTCCCACCATGATCATAAGGGACTGAACCTCTGAAACACTACTACAAGTAAATGTTTCCCCTAATTTGCTTCAGAATAAACTCTCATTTCCTCTTCATAACTTCACCTTCGTTTGCATTATCATCTTTATTTCCTTTTCACCTAGTCTTGGGTGATAGTAATAGAAGAACTTTCCGTAGTGTCTCCTCCTTTTCCCTTTTTGGTCCTGAATACATCACATTGACTTTGAGACCCAACTCAAATATTGCTCCTCCAAATATAGCCTTTCTCTGATGTTCTTCACGCCCATTGCCTAAGGGCCTAGTGCCTCTCTGTACTTAGCCATCATCATGGTCTATAATTATCAATATGTCTTCACTGAGAAACTCCAAGTCAATGACTATATTCTGTACAGTGCCATTCCCTGTACTGACCAGTATTACATAGTACCAAGTAAGGGCTTGATACACAAGAAGGCCCTTAGCAAATGTTTGCCAAGTATATAAACAACTCATTGGGGATATGGAAAAGAACCACCCTTAATAAATATAAGACATATAAAGGTTATGAAATGTACATCACTTAAACTTTGAAGAACAAGTCATGGCCAAAGGCTAGTCTTGGTCTCTCTTATGTTCCTTAGCCCACAGCGTAAAGTTTAATAGTGAGATATAAGGCCCCAGTGCAAGAAGCAATCAGTTAGTTGCTCTCCATGTACACTGTTCTTTTAATTCTTTTAAGATCAACATAGATTTTTTTCTTTTTCATTTTTCATTTTTTATGTTATTGTATCCTAACATCTCATGGAGAGCCAGCATTTTGTGGGTACTTAATATACTCTAATTTAAAATTAGTTGGAAAAATACACATTGAAAATTTTCTTTTCTCCCTTTCTTTCTTTCTTTCTTTCTTTCTTTCTTTCTTTCTTTCTTTCTTTTTCTTTTTTGAGACAGGGTTTTTCTGTGTAGCCCTGGCTGTCCTGGATTCACTTTGTAAACCAGGCTGGCCTTGAACTCACAGAGATCCATCTACCTCTGCCTTTTAAGTGCTGGGATTAAAGGCATGCACCACTACAGCTTGATTTACAGTTCAACCCTAAACTGATCAGCTTTCATCCAGAATGCTCTTATGGGATGTCTTTTAAATAGTAAGAAAAGACCCAGCATATTTGCTAAGATACACCCAGAAATTTGAGGAGACATATAAACAGACTATGAACTACAAAAGACCAGACCTGAGCTTTTTTTTTTTTTTCAACATACGAGAAGTGTTTATCTAGAAAGACACGGCTAGAGATCTGCGTGTGCAGAAGGAACGAAGAACGGATTGAAGGATGATATCAAGGCTGTCTATTTGATTAATGGGAAGGGCAACATTGGCTATAGGAAAGGTGCTTTTATATAACTGTAGAAATGGATACACCACCACGTAGCACCTCACTGGGCAGGAATGCATTTGCCCCCAGGCTCAAGAGCTTGGCAGCTCTAAAGCCACATGAAGCATTTCATTGTCTTGTGATTCACTGTGCTGGCACAGCTTACATCGCAGGCAATTAAAGAGCAGCGCCTGTTTCCATACATCAGAGACACGGAGGAGGCACTCGGGAGGCAAGTGACTGCCACCTGGAGGTCCCTTCCACAAGCATTGGCTTTGATTACAAAGGAATACATCCGTGTGCGCGGCAGAGTTACGCTTTCATTATTTGGTCTTATACAGAAAAGGGTTCAAGTCCAGAGCCTAGTTTATTGTACTTCAAGTTTTCCTTGTGAAATCAGCATAATATTTACCATATACTACATCTGATCACGGGAGAGCAGCTGCCACGTGGTAAAAGGCTAAACCATATTTAACAAGGGCCGTGGAGTTTCAGGCTGAAGGGCTAACGTTTACTACTTAGGATGAGACCACGAGTCCGTTCTGCCCTGGTCAGGAGTGCTCGAAAAGTAATGATTGCTTCCCACGCTGATCCTGACCGATCGCTTCAGTTTGCTCTCTTTGGTAGGGAGAGACTATTATCTCAAAGAAGGGATTAAAAAGACCATAACTAAGTCATATTTCTTTACTCATACTACTGACTGCTAACCAAAAATCCAGTGCCATTTATAAAACAAACGAACCGGACTGAGAAAGAGGAAAGACAGGCAGAGCAGCCGGAGACTGTGGGAGTCGGGGGATGATCCCAGCAGCCGAAAAGTCCATTAAGTTTTCTTTTTATTTCATATACTTCAGATTGTACAGATGCCCAATACACACTAATTCCATTGGCACAGACCAAAGGATAAGGACATCTCAAGAAGACTGCTTCGTCTAACCAAAAGGACCAGGAGACAAATGGCCTAGAAAGGAAGACCCTTTGGAGATCACGAAACACCACAGGGGCAAAACATGCCTCCACTCCTGTCCAAGCAAGGAAAAGACAAAAGTGGAGACTGGAATTCCATCTCCTTCAGGCTGAAGTTAAACACCTCAGAGCTCTCAATAGCATAGTGTAAAGGAAATCTAGGCTGGGGCTAGGACTCGTGATCCTCATTAGGGCGCAATGAGTTCCCTACCTTCAACACTCCATGACACTGAGGCTCTGGGCTTCCTCTGCCTGTGGAAAGATGGGGTGCCTGGCCCTCCACACTACCGTGGTGTTTGAGGAGACCTAGTGGGGCAGAGCGAGACTCTCACTCGTGCCCAGAGCACCAGGGCCTACAAGTAGCTGCTTTGAAATGTTTGCCAGATCCTTCTAACCCACCTCACAAGTGACAGTTGGCAGCTGTTGACTCCTTCTTTCTTTCTTTTAAGATTTATTTTATTTATTATTTATAAGTACACTGTAGCTGTCTTCAGACACCCCAGAAGAGGGCTCCAGATCTTGTTACGGATGGTTGTGAGCCACCATGTGGTTGCTGGGATTTGAACTTATCACCTTTGGAAGAGCAGTCGGGTGCTCTTACCCGCTGAGCCATCTCACCAGCCCCCTCTTTCTTTCTTTTTAATTGAGAGTCAGCTCTTCCCGGTTCTTAGTATGATTTAGTATAATTGTGTTGTTGTGGTTGTTGGAATGAGGACTATTGGGCTATTAAGACTCTACATCTGAAGCCGGGCGTGGTGGCGAACGCCTTTAATCTCAGCACTCAGGAGGCAGAGGCAGGCGGATTTTTGAGTTTGAGGCCAGCCTGGTCTACAAAGTGAGTTCCAGGACAGCCAGAGCTATACAGAGAAACCCTGTCTCGAAGAAACAAAACAAAACAAACAAACAAACAAAAAGACTCTACAGCTGGGGGTTTGTCCGAGCTAGCTCTATCAGCACTACACTTGCAAGGGAAGATGGGTAGTGTCAAACAGTTCAATGAGCCACTATAGACATACTTGAAGGAAGGAAGGAAGGAAGGAAGGAAGGAAGGAAGGAAGGAAGGAAGGAAGAAAGTTAGTTAGTTTTGGTGAAAAAATAGAAGATATGAGAAAGAATCAAATGAAAATTTTAGAGCGAAGTCCAATAGAGTAACTTAAACAAACTCATTTCCCAACAGTTGAATGCAGAAGACAAAACTGGAAATGGGAACAATAGAAATCGTCCAATCTAAACGGCAAGAAAAGTAGACCAAAAAATATGGACGGTGCCTTAGTAACCCAAGCAACCAAGGAAAAGAAAGATTCAACATTTATGCCTTCTGATTTCCAGAAGGAGAACGTGAAAAACAAACAAACTAACAAACGAAAACTAAACTAAACTTCTTCTGCACAAACACCCCGCTTTCGGCTAGACAGCTAAAGGCGACCCCAAGAAACCAGAGAGAAAATGTTAGTCTCCTCTCTTGTGGGGATGTGCAAAGAAAAAAATACAAAGAAAACCCCAGATATCCCTGTAAATTTCACTGAATTTTTCCAGGAGATGACCCTACAGGTAGAAGATATTATCTGGAAGAGAGAAATCTAAACTAAATAAAATGTCAAAGTTAGGTAAAGTATGTCACAGTCCAAAAATGGAGGATTGTGGACAAACTAAATGGTGGCGGGGGGTGGGCAGGGGTGGCGTGGGTGGGGGCGCAATGGGGGTGAAGGAGGAGGAGGATGTGGGGCTATGAGAAGGAAAGGGGCCAAGCCCTCTACAAAACATCGACATTCTCTATGTTCTGTTCAAGATTCTGCTGTAGGATCAAA